>LNAC01000254.1:659238-670413 GCA_002007465.1 Ailurus styani | reverse complement strand
GGTGGGGGGGGGGGGTGGGGGGGAGGGGGGACTGATGTTTTTGGGAGGGGTGGTCAGGGCTCAGGCTGCTGGCTAGATCCCCAGGCATTTAGGGGTAAGGAGTGGGAGCAGGGGCAGGGCTGGGGACCACATGGGAGGTCCCGGGCCTCTCCCTCCACTCGACGCCACTCCATCCTGTCCCGGGCAGGTGAACTCCTTGGACGACAATGGGGTCCTGATTGGAAACTGGTCTGGTGATTACTCTCGAGGCACCAACCCTTCAGCGTGGGTAGGCAGTGTGGAGATCCTGCTCAGCTACCTACGCACTGGCTATTCCGTCCCCTACGGCCAGTGCTGGGTCTTCGCCGGCGTGACCACCACAGGTAGTGGAGGGACTGGGATGGGGGCAGCCTGGGTCCTGTGAGAAACAGGGAGGGAAACCAGAGCCCCACCCAGCGGTGGCTCTAGTGTAGGGATGGGTGGGGGGTGGATGGTAGGCTGGCCTTAATTAACATTAATTAGTGTTAACTACCTAGAGAGGCCTAGGGGAGAGGAGAGAGAAGGGCCAGGCAGGGACAAGTCAGGCAGGTGGCCTGGCTTCCCCTGACCCCCAATTCTCCCTGGTCCCAAGGCCTCCAGATCCCTGACCCAGCTTGCAACCCCAGTGGCCCTTGTCCCCCTGCTGTTCCTCACATGATACCTCACTTGCCCACCACCCGCTCCCTGTCCGGGCCCTGAACCCTAACCCTGGATCCTCCGCAGTGCTGCGTTGCCTGGGCCTGGCTACCCGCACTGTCACCAACTTCAACTCAGCACACGACACAGACACATCCCTCACCATGGACATCTACTTTGATGAGAACATGAAGCCCCTGGAGCACCTGAACCATGATTCTGTTTGGTGAGGCTGGGGCCGGGCTTGGGCTGCCCATCCCCGCTGAGGGATGGTGACCAGACCTGGACATCGAGGGGGCAGTGGGAAGGCCCTGAGCAGGCTGCTCAGACCCAGCACTCCCTCCATGTCCATCCAGGAACTTCCACGTGTGGAATGACTGCTGGATGAAGAGGCCAGATCTGCCCTCGGGCTTTGATGGGTGGCAGGTGGTGGATGCCACACCCCAGGAGACCAGCAGCGGTGAGGCGGGCCCTGCCTAGCTCCTGTGCCCCACCTTGGCCCCATCCCCATCTCCCAACCTGGGTAGCAGACCCCGAGTGGCAGGGCTGGGCAGGGCCGGGCCATAGCGCCAGACCCTTTAACTCCCGTGTTTCTTTAAAGGGTTTTACCAACAGAATCGCTGCCCGGCCCTTAGTCGATTGTCGCCTTTCTGCGTTACGATCTATTGGCCTAGATTTCCTTTGCTTATGATTTATTATGATTTATATATTCCGATGGCTCAAAAATCAAAAATTCAAGAGAGTTCAATGACAGGTTTCCCTCCCTAACACACCCACTCTTCTCATTTGCTTTTTTACTCACACATCCTGGAGATAATTAATTGAAGGGCTCTTTTATTTACACACACACACACACACACACACACACACACACATATATATATATATATATATTTAAAGTTAAAAAGGTCATTATAATAGGTAGTACATGCCCGGAAGGTGGAGGGGGGGAGTCTAGAATTGAATAACACAAAATGCAAACGTTTTCTGGTTCTCTCTCAGGACATTTTTGTTTTGTTTTCAGTAAATGTCTAGGTCCCACCCTAGACCTGACATATCAGTTGTCCCAGGGATAGATGGATGCTAAGAATATATATTTTTGAAAGTTTGAAAGTTCCCCTGGTCATGTGGAAGATCAGCTGGGTTGGGAACTACCGCAAGCCCTTGTGGGACACGTGGTAGTGGTGGCCTAGAGAGGTCAAGTGACTTTCTCTAGGGCACAGAGCAGTAGGTCAGCAGCAGGGCCTTTCCTGTCCTTGACTCCCTCCCTTCACACGTTCTCGCTTTCACCACGTTCCCCTCTTGTCTGTTCCATTGCTGATTTTGAGGTGTATGTATGGTACAAAGTGAAACCAGGGTTCACAGGTTCAAAGAAGAAAATAGCTCCCATAACCTAGCCCCCAGCCCATCGCTGATGTCCTCACCTACTGATTTCCTTTTTCCCAGCACACACGTTTCTGCCAAAACTAGACCCGCTGTACTCTCTGTTCTCCAGCAGCCTTCCCTTCCAACCTTAGCATTCCAAGACCAGGCAGCCAGGCCTCCCCCTCCTGTTGCCTTCTTCCCCACCTCTCCCTCCCTCACTCCATGCCAGATGGTGCTTGCCTAGCCTACATTCCTCCTCTCTGGCCAGACCCTTCCCTCTAAGTCATCTCTGCGGATGGTGGCTCCCTGACCCCTGCCATCCAGCAGTGTCCGCCATGCTGGAACAGCCTGGCCCAGGACCCTGGGTGAGCTGAGTTCCTGTCCCCACCCTGGGGAGTGGTGGGGTGCATGGCCCGCAGGGGTTTCGAGGCCAACCAGACCCAGGCTTGATTCCAGCTTGGTCACCTCTCAGCTATGTCACCTCACCTTGGGCAAGTTGCTTGCACCTTTGCTCTTTGGTATTATCTGTAATATGGGGATAATATATACCAGATAGGGTTCTTGGGGGAATTAAATGAGATCATCATACATTAGAGAGATTAGTAGCATGCCTGGAACATAGCAACTTCTCCGTTGATATTCGCTCCTTCCGTTCTTTGATCTGATTGTCTTGTCAAACCCTGACATCTGTTTGGCCTCCCTGGGCCTGTTTCCCCATCTGTAAAAGGAAACCATAGTGCTGGTGTTTTCTAAGATTTACTTCTTTCTTTTTTTTTCTTTCTTTCTTTCTCTTTCTCTTTTTCTCTCTTTCTCTCCTTCCTCCCTTCCTCCCTTCCTTCCTTCCATTTTATTTATTTGAGATAGAGAAGAGAAAGCACAAGCAGGGGGAGCAACAGAGGGAGAGGGAGAAGCAGGCTCTCTGCTGAGCAGGGAGCCCAATGTGGGGCTCGATCTTAGGACCCTGGGATCATGACCTGAGCTGAAAGCAGATGCTTAACCAACTGAGCTACCCAGGCACCCCTCTAAGATTCTTTTCTGTTGGATGGCCCTCACTTCCTTTTTTGTGTCCTCTTTTGCCAAGCCTCTTCCTTGTCAGCCCATCTCCTCCTGAAATCCCTCCTGAGCACGCTGAGAACAGACTCTATTTCCTACCAGCTTCCCTCCCACCTCCCCACAGAGAGGGCACACTGCAGGCTCTAGGCTGAGGGTTTGTTCTAGATCTTTCTGGAAGGGCGGCTCTTTTCCCAGCCAGTAGGCAGAGCCACCGTGGGCTCTGGGTTCGTCTTGATACAGGATGGGGGTCCTGACCTCAGGGTCACAGACAGCCACCATCCATCTTCAGCCAGTGGAGGAAGGATGTGTCGAGGATTTGGTTGTCAGGGTAGGCTTGTCCCATATTTGGCCTCGCCCTGGTTGACTGAGGCCAAATGGAACTGAGCTCTTCTTTGTGTTCCTCCGTGGCAGTTGACCCTGAAGCAGTGGGCGCTGGGCCTGGGTGGGTAGGCCTCTCCCCAGGCTCAGAGGGTCCCCTCAGCCTCCTTTGATCTTCCCCCTCTGTCCTGCTTCCCTAGGCATCTTCTGCTGTGGGCCCTGCTCTGTGGAGTCCATCAAGAACGGTCTGGTCTACATGAAGTATGACACACCCTTCATTTTTGCTGAGGTGAGGGCTCTGCTCCAGGTCCTTCTCGGGCAGTCTGGCGGGACGAGAGCAGTGGTGTCAGGCGTGGGTTTTCTGGTCTTAACTTCACCGCTGACTGACTAGCTATGTGACCTTGGGCAAGTCATTCATTCTAGAGTCTAGGTTTCCTCCACTGTGAAAGGGTGATAATCATGGCTGCTGTACTTCCTGCGCTCAGGATCAAAAGAAATAATGGGTATGAAACTGCTTTATAAGTTGTAAAGTCAGTGAATGAGCATAAGGGATTACTGTTATTAATGCCAAATGTACTGCAAGGAGACTCCCAGCTTCTCCTCTGCTCTCCGCCTTCATCTGGCTCAGCTTGGAAAGTCTCCCAGTTCAACTGTCCCAGGAAGTTCCTGACCTTTGGATCCAGCCCTCCCTGTAGCTGGGGGTCAGGCCCACCCTCTGACCCTCCGGCTTGCTCGGCTTGCTAGTACCTGGCTCACACATCCCCCACCTCTTCCTTCCCCCAACAGGTCAACAGTGACAAAGTTTACTGGCAGCGACAGGACGATGGCAGCTTCAAGATCGTGTATGTGGAAGAGAAAGCTATTGGCACGCTCATTGTCACAAAGGCCATTGGATCCAACATGCGGGACGAAGTCACCCATATCTATAAACACCCAGAAGGTACCATTCCTCCAGCCTGGTCGGCTCTGGCCCACACCCGGGGTTCCCACTGAGCACCTGCCCACTCTGGCAGCACCCATAGCCTCACCCCTGACCCTTGACACCCTCCCCGCCACAGGCTCAGAAGCAGAGCGGAAGGCAGTGGAGACAGCAGCTGCACACGGCAGCAAACCTAACGTGTATTCCAGCCGCGACTCGGCGGAGGATGTGGCCATGCAGGTGGAGGCCCAGGACGCAGTGATGGGGCAGGACCTGGCCGTCTCTGTGGTGCTGAGCAATCGCGGCGGCAGCCCCCGCACCGTGAAGCTGCACCTCTACCTCTCAGTCACCTTCTACACTGGGGTCACGGGGCCTGTGTTCAAGGAGAGCAAGAAGGAAGTGGTGCTGGCGCCAGGGGCCAGTAAGTGCCCCTTCCCCAGCCCTGCCCCACGGGTGGCCGGGTACCCCGAGGCTGTGGGCCCAGGGACCCTCCCCACTGGGGGCCGTGTCTGGGTAAGCAGACCCCCGTGACACCTTGCGTCTTCTCCGCAGCGGACCGTGTGTCTATGCCTGTGGCCTACAACGAATACCGGCCTCACCTTGTAGACCAGGGCTCCATGCTGCTCAATGTCTCGGGCCACGTCAAAGAGAGCGGGCAGGTGCTGGCCAAGCAGCATACCTTCCGTCTGCGCACCCCAGACCTTTCCCTCACCGTGAGTGCAGTTTGCTGGGCGCGACGGATGCACAGGGGCTGACAGAAGTCAGAGGGGAAGGGGCGAGGGCACGAAGCTGGGAGAGGGCTGGCCTGGCGGGCAGTTCCAGGAGAAGGAGGTTGGAGTCTGGCTTTGGGCCCTTGGGCCTCCGTGTCCTCATCTGTGAAATCAGATCTCATATTCTTGATTGGAGTTTCTTCTCTGGCTTTTGCGGAGCCACGTTTCTCTCCAGGGTGAAAATATGGGACTTGGGGAGATTTTGATGCAGAAGGCGTTTTCCCTCTGGTGGAGTGTATGGTTCCGCTGTATCTGGCCGGGCTCTCTGATGTGGAGGTGGGCTGCTTCTTCTCCTAGTTGTTGGGGCCGGCTGTGGTTGGCCAGGAGTGTGAAGTACAGATTGTCTTCAAGAACCCCCTGCCTGTCACCCTCACCAACGTCGTCTTCCGGCTTGAGGGCTCCGGGCTGCAGAGACCCAAGATCCTCAATGTGGGGTGAGTCTGGCCTCTCCTCTCCCTGCCCTTTTCTGCCTCCCCAACTGCCCCGGCTCCCCTGCTGCTTCCTTTCTTGGTCAAGACAGTAGTCAGCCAGGACCCAGTGCAGCGGCCTGGAGCCAGCCAGCAGTGTCTCCTGACTCAGTTTAGGGTCAGTCACAGTTATGAAGACCAGCCGTGTGCCTAGTGCCAGGCTGGCCCTTCCCCACCGTCTCCTAGGGAGCCAGTGCTTCCCTTAGGAATCATTAGCAACTCATCACTGACACGTGCCCAGCGCTCAGAAACCCACCGGGCATTTCAGGATCTTTATCTCATTCGCAGACCACAAAAATCCTGTAAGGTACATTCGAGCTCGTCATACGATTAAAAGCAAAGCCTTGGGATCCTGAAGACTTAGGTTCAAGTCCCAACTCCAACACTCACTGGCTGTGTGCCCTGAGCAGGTGACTTATCTCCTCGAAGCCTGTTTTCTCACCTGGAAAGTGGGCATGACAACTGTCCTGGCTCCGAGGGTGGTTCAGAGGGCTAGGTGAGATATGCACGTAAAGCTCTTAGTGTTGGCCTTGGCCCAACGTGGGCTTCTGTTGGTTGTTCTTACTTTGATTATGGCCACCGTCACCCCCACTTTACGATACAGAAGCTGGCGGCCACGGCGTAGGGGGCAGACAGTGCTCTCCCCGCCCAGGCGCGCCTGACAGGCAGGTTCTCAAGCCTCCTGCTTCCTTTGTGTCTCAAGCGCTGAGCAGAAGTTCCCGAGGCGAGGGCCATGTGCCTTGGGCCCTCCACCAGCTCCACTGGGCCTCACCCCAGGCCAGGCGAGCCTCCGCGCCCAGTGAGGGGACACCGAGTGCCTGTGTCCCTGGGCCTCTGCTGTCCTCTCTGACATAGACGCGCACATGTTGCTGTGTCTGTCCCCGGAATAGCACAGAGGGAAAGCAGAGAAGGCCAGGGGCTGACCTTTAAGATCAGACTTCTGGGGACAGGGGCAGGTGTTTTCCTCTTTTGACAAAGAGTGCCTAAGGGAAAGGGGCGGCCCCCGTGGAGGAGCTGGGTGGGGGAAGTAGGGGGTCCCTGCCCACCCTGCCCACACCTCTGCCAGGAGGTGGCCGCCCACTTTTGCCAACAGGCCGAAGCTGAATAGTTGCTATCCTGATCTTTGCCCCAGCCTTAACCCTGGCTGATGTGATTTGCCACAAAGGAGTGCTTTCCCCCATTCACCCCACGTGGGTCTCTGCCACCTTAGAGAGTGCAGCTTGGGGCTCCCAGGTAGCTCACCATGGAGACATCTCTCACCTGCAGATGCTGGAGAGAGGTTCCCCAGAGCTGAACTCCCCTCAGCACCTCCACCAGACCTTAGATTCTTGCCCCCACCTAGGGGTAAAGAGGGGACCCCTGTGCTGAGCATGGGGAGATCCAGCCCCTCTCTTTAGCTGTGAAGCTTGTATGAGCCTCCCCCTCCCCCTGCCCTTAAAGGCCCCAGTCTTCCCTCCAGTAAACGAGAGGGTCGGATGATGGTTTCTCAAGGCAGGTCCTCCTCGGACATTCTGTGGCTCCTCACTACTTCGAGCCCAGTCTGGGGTCTACAGAACAACTGTGAACTCCAAGGGGGAAGTCCCTGGGCTGGTGGTTCAGATATATTAGATTCCAAGACGGGTGTTTCTTTGCTCTCAATTGCACATCAAAGGCTGTGGGATGGAATCCCCATTAAGCCTAAGGTGTGCTACCCAGCGGGGTGACTGGCCACTTAGTAAACATTCCAAACTTACTCCTCCAGATGGCTGTTGTCACTGCCAAACCAGTCACCAGGGGAGGCTGGAAGTCTGTTCCAAACCCTTCTGGGGAATTTCCCCCACTGCCTGAATCATAGTCTCTAGAATGTCCTTAGGGTGGCCTTCTGGGGCAGATTTGACTTTGGAGAAACAGCCCGCGGCTATTTAGAGCTAAGACTAATTAATAAGGCAGATGAACAAGATGGGTGGGGATGCCCTTTTCTATCAGAAATGAAGCTTGGCTGTAAAGGAGGAATGGGGTGTTGGGGAGGAGGATGGAGAGCGGGGGGTGGGACAGAGAGAGACACTATACTGGGTACACTTGATGGGCCTGTGGTTTTTAGTGGCTCTGAAGAAAAGTCTGAGAGGAGTTTTTAAAAATGTTTCAAGCCTTGGCAACATGGTTGGACAAGTACGTAATTGCAGGACACTGCTCATTTGGATGTCTAATTTCTGGTGTCCTTGTCAGAGAGTTGGTTTCATTACCTGCACTCAGTTTCAGGCACATTCCAGCTGTACCAGCTGATGTGCCCCACTTAAACTTGCAGACATGGGTGTGGCAAGGTCATGGCTGACACCAAGGCCAGGGCTGGGAGAGATCTTGACATTGCTGGCTGGAAGCTGGAAGGCAGCTTCTCTTGGGAATCATGTTACAAATAAAGGCTATATTCTGAAATAGTACAGTTCAATTCTAGTGTAAATTAAGTAGAGGGTTTTTTAAAAATATGTATTTATTTGACAGAGAGAGAGAGCACAAGTAGGGAGGGCAGGAGAGGGAGAAGCAGGCTCCCCGTGGGCTCAATCCCAGGACCCTGGGATCATGACCTGAGCCAAAGGCAAACGCTTAACTGACTGAGCCACTCAGGCACCCTTAGAGTTTTGAAGGCTGGTCTGAGCCTAAACAACTTGAAGCTTGTTATCTATGGAAAAGTGGGCAGAAGTTAAAAATGCAAATTTGTAACCAACCACAGTATAGTCTATCTGTTATGTTGTAGACTTCATGACTAATTATATATTTTGGTAAGAAGTCTAGAAATTTGGTCTATAACTTAACGGGTAGACTATACATCTCCCTGCCTGCCTCTTCTTCCCTCCTTTGTGGAGCTTAGAGGCGCCTACAAGACTGTCTGATCCCACCCCCCCATCTTGCATTTCACTCCCATTTTACAGGCCAGAAAATGAGAATTGGAGAAGTTTAGTAACTTAATGTAAACCACACAACTAACAGCGGTAGAAGAAAGAGTACAAAGTGGTCCAGGGAAGCCCTTGGGAAGCAGGATCCAAGCTGAATGTTTTGTCCTAAGGAGAGCTCATCTTAGAAGCTGGGTGTTGGCTCATTCCCTTGGCAGACTGAGGTGTCTGCCCAGAGTTGGGCTCCAGAGGAGAGAAGATCCCCAGGGCAGGCTTGGGTTGACTAGGGGGCCAGAGGCAAGGGTTCAGGCAGAGGCAGGAAAGGACAGATGCTAAGAGGCACGAGCCAGTGAGATGGGGATGCAGTCGTGTTCATGGTGTAAAGCGCTGGGGCGCATGGGTGGCTCAGTGGGTTAAGCCTCTGCCTTCAGCTCAGGTCATGATCTCAGGGTCCTGGGATCAAGCCCCGCATCAGGCTCTCTCCTTGGCAGGGAGCCTGCTTCCCCCACCCCCCCGCCTCTGCCTGCCTCTCTGCCTACTTGTGATCTCTCTGTCAAATAAATAAATAAAATCTTTAAAAAAAAAAATAAAGTGCACACATGGGCCCGTGCTGCGGGAGCTTAGAGCAGGACAAGTCTCGTTTCCCTGAGGGCAGGAGGTGCTCCAGGGAGCCCTCACTAAGAGTGTGGTGTGAGCAGGGCCTGGAGCCAGCCCAGGAGCAGAGGGTGAAAACACCGTGAGTTCAGGGATGGGAGGGAGCTGTCGGGGCTGGTGGGCAGGAGGAATGGTGGGGGATGATGAGGCCGTGCAGGCAGGGCTGAGTCAGAGGGAGCCTGTGTGTCAGGTTAGGGAGCTGCAGTCTCATCCCATAAGCTCCGAGGAAGCCCA
Source organism: Ailurus styani (assembly GCA_002007465.1). Classification (NCBI taxonomy): domain Eukaryota; kingdom Metazoa; phylum Chordata; class Mammalia; order Carnivora; family Ailuridae; genus Ailurus; species Ailurus styani. Next base: position 661,112 of record LNAC01000254.1, on the reverse strand, counting down.
GCCCTCGAAGGGTTCAGCTCACCTCCGAGTGACTAGAGACCAGAGTAGAAAAATAAGATAGGACCTAGGTGGCCAGAAGGCCAGTTAGAAGGCTGGTGAAATTGTGACTCCCAGAGAGATTGTCGGGGACTAAATTTCCAGGTATCTGTGAAGAAGGGAGAAAATGAAGATACTAGTATGTGTGTGCACACGTGCACATGTATCTCTCTCTCTCTCTCTCTCTCTCACACACACACACACACACACAAAGTGTTACTTTAAAGATACCAGTTGTCTGTTCTTGGGAAGAACTTTTCTTTTTCTCTGAGATAACATCCTTCCAATGTTTTGAGGTATGTATGTATGTATTTATTTATTTTTAAAGGTTTTATTTATTTATTAGATAGAGATCACAAGTAGGCAGGCAGAGAGAGAGGAGGAAGCAGACTCCCCACTGAGCAGGGATCCCAATGTGGGCCTCGATCCCAGGACCCTGAGATCATGACCTGAGCTGAAGGCAGAGGCTTTAACCCACTGAGCCACCCAGGTGCCCCTTTTGAGGCATTTAAAATGCTCCTTCCTGTTTGGAAAGATAGTCATGGCAGAGGATAATTAATTTTCTTCTGCTTCCTTTCTTGGCAAAACTGAAATTATTTGGCAATATTGTGTTAAGCCCCAAAGTCTCATGCTTTTTTCTAAAGGTTTTATTTATTAGAGAGAGAGAGAGAGTGCACAAGCAGGGGAAGGGGCAGGGGGAAAGGGAGAAGCAGGCTCCCTGCTGAGCAGGGAGACAACAACGAACAAGGTGCAGGGCTTGATCCCAGGACTCCAGGCACACGACCTGAGCCAAAGGCAGACGCTTAACCACCTGAGCCACCCAGGTGCCCACAAAGTCTCATTTTAAGTTTCCTCGGTCCTGGAAACCCCAGATGGGATAGGGATGGATGGTGTGGTTAGGGCAGGAGCACTGGTGATGGAGAGGTGGGGGAGACAAGACAGCCATCTCTGTCCAGGTGTTTGTGGGAGTGGGGAGGGAGGAGTCCCAGGACAACCAGAAGATTCCCAACTTAGGCAGCTGGGAGGCCACTGACCTGACTATGCAGAGGCAAAGGCTAGGAGACTTTGTCCTGGCCATGGGTGTAGGGGTTCCAGCTGAGCCCAGAAATTCCTGAAGGGCTCCACTTCCTGCTCCTTCCTTCCTGGCTGCCCCATCAGTCCTTCCTCCAGACTCTATCCAAGGCCCACGACCCTGTCTCTGCCCACAGGGACATTGGGGGCAACGAGACAGTGACACTGCACCAGAAGTTCGTGCCTGTGCGACCAGGCCCCCGCCAGCTCATCGCCAGCTTGGACAGCCCACAGCTCTCCCAGGTGCATGGTGTCATCCAGGTGGACGTGGCTCCAGCCCCTGGGGGTGGGGGCTTCCTCGCAGACGCCGGAGGTGACAGTCACTCCGGGGAGACCATCCCTATGGCATCTCGGGGAGGGGCTTAGCTCCCGGCCAGGAGCGATGGGACTGGAGTCAGATGAGCAAGGACATTGCCTCAAGTCAGGGGTCCACCACAGAGCTGCTCCCCAGAGGCTCAGGTGGGGAGGCCGGGGCATCTGGGGAGGGAGCAGTTCTTCACTTGCACAGGGCAACACAGATGCTAATAAACTATTTTTTAATGAACTGTGTTTAAGGAAACCATTCTGTCCATTTGTCAGTTCATGCCAGGCCAAGGAGTGTGGACTCACAGTCTGTCCCAGGGACGCATGGGGCATTTCGGACGCCCCTCATTCTGAGAAGGCTAGCTGGCAGGTCAGCGATGGGACCAGCTCAGCAGCTCTTGAAACAGGGCCTGCTTAGCATCAGGACAACCTTGAGTGTTTGACCTGTCTCCCCCGACCCCTCG
>LNAC01000254.1:629959-659167 GCA_002007465.1 Ailurus styani | reverse complement strand
CGCCCCATCCCCCCCCCCCGCCCACTGACCAAAACCCTTTGGAAGCCCCCTGGAGAGGGGTTAGACTGCCTCCTTTCCATGGCACCTACACTAGGAGAGAAGGATCTAAACTGCCTTTTGGAGGCACATGTTGGAGGTACAAATAGACTGGAGTTCTGAGGAGCAAAATCCACTTTCCAATATTTATTTTCAAATGTCCTCGTCTAAGAATTTTTACAAAAGTAATACATGTTCAATGTTGAGAACTGAGAGAATACAGAAGATTGTAAAGAAGGAAACAAGAAGCCTCAACTACCACCAGGTACAGAAAATAGTTGTTTTTTCTTTCTTTTTTTTTTTTAAGATTTTATTTATTTATTTGACAGAGAGAGAGAGAGATCACAAGTAGGCAGAGAGAGAGGGGGAAGCAGGCTCTCCACCGAGCAGAGAGCCCGATGCAGGGCTTGATCCCAGGACCCCAGGATCATGACCCGAGCTGCAAGCAGAGGCCTAACCCACTGAGCCACCCAGGCACCTGCAGAAAATAGCTTGTTAATGTCGTGTTTTGATTTCTTTTCTTTTTTTTTTTTAAGATTTTATTTATTTATATGACAGAGAAAGAGAGATCACAAGTAGGCAGAGAGGCAGGCAGAGAGAGGAGGAAGCAGGCTCCCTGCTGAGCAAGGAGCCCGATGCAGGGCTCAATCCCAGGACCCTGAGATCGTGACCTGAGCCGAAGGCAGAGGCTTTAACCCACTGAGCCACCCAGGCGCTCCTAATGTCGTGTTTTATATGCTGTTTCCCATCCCCCGCCCCATGTAACTGGGCTGAGCATTTTGCCACAGCATTAAGTATTTTCCCCAAACCCCATGTTTACACTGGACAGTAGTCTTGGCTTCCAGGCCATCCTCCTGGTCCTCCTATGACCCCCGCTCAGCCTCGGGCTTTTGGAGTGACTCAGGCCCCCACCTAGGGGCTCCCCCAGCCAGCTACGCTCTGCCTCAGCGAGCCTGCCAGTCTCACAGTTTTAAGGACTATGGGGCTCCCACGTTGTATCTGCTTTCCTTGAACTTCAAGCTTGCTTATCTCCTGCTTTCTCAGCAGGTCTACTAGATATCTCATAGATGCCGCACATGGTATGCATCCAAGATGGAACTCTGGCCCTCCTACAGCCTACCTCCCGTGGCCTTCCCCCTATCGGCAACCCAACCGGCAACTCCATCTTTTGGAGTTTCATAGGCCTCAAAGTTTGGAGTCATTCTTGGCTTTCCTTCTCTCACATCCCACAGCCAGTCTGCCAGCAACTCCTGATGGTCTGTGTCCCATACAGAATTGTCCAGCATCTGACCACTTCTTATCACCTCTTCTCTCTTCCCCGGCGTCGGAGCTGCCTTCAGCTCTCATCTGGATTGTTCCCCAGCCTCCTGATCATTTCCCCCGCTTCTGCACTCCCCCCAGCTTGTAAGGCCAGCCCTGCCCTGTTGTTCAGGTCTCAGCTTACAGGCCACTTCCTCCAGGAGCTCTTTCCTGGCCTTCCATCTTACTTGTTTTCCTGGCCCCTGGTCTCTTTAGTCGATCATCCTATTTTGTTTCATGAACTGCCTAGCACTCGTTTGACATTGGTGTGTTTTCCTGCTCGTTAAATTCTGTCTCTTTTCTCTGAAATGTGAGTTCTGGAAGAACTGAGACCCTCTGTGTCTTATTCACATCCCAATCCCAGGATCAAGAACAAGGCCTAGCACTGAGAAGTGTGAGAGATGTTTGCTCCTTAAAATTTAAAGGGAACAGCTTGAAAGATGTGACTTTTAATTGTTCCTTGAATTTATGGAGCAAACTCCAGTGGTTTCCCCACATTTTTATTTGTTTTATTTTATTTAAAAATTTTTCTCATTTTTACTAACAAATGAACAAATTTGTTCCCATAGAATGACATGATTTATTTGATTAACCTCTTCTTCCTGGAAGTTTAAGTCTTTGCCATGTTCTGCTATTACATGCATAAATATTATTATATAAGCACATATATCTTTGTGCTTGTTTTTTATTTCCCTAAAAGAAAAACCCCTAGAGTGAGAATTACTGAGGAAAGGATTTGAGCATATTTAAGGTGGTTGATACATTTTGTTAGTTTCCAGAAAGATGTAGCAGGAACACAACAGTATCTTTTTTTTATTGAAAACCTAGGAGAAAATGGGAGAGCTTAAGATTTCTAACAACTTTGTAACTTGCTTCACATTTATTCATTTTACCCTGGTCCCCTCTGTTTATTAGAGCTTGAAAATGCTTGAAATCCTCAAAAAGAAAAACAGAAACACAAAAAACAGGAAGGCAATGCTGTTCTCCAAACAGCTAGAGGGAAAGAAACAAATGCATACCGAGCTCCCACTATGGGTTAAGCTCCGGCTGGGGGCTCAGGAGGGGCATCTCCTTTAATTCTTTGGAGGTGGCCGTTAGAATCTCTGGTGTTGCGGCTGCCGTGCTCTGGCTGCAGGTCTCCAGGTCCCCTCTACTAGAATGTAAGCCAATGAGGACAGAGACCCCCTCTCTCTTAGTTAGGGCTGGTTCAGTCAGTGACATGCAGCAGGTGTTCCACAAGTTATCTGCTGAACAGACCAGGAACTGAGGTGGATTGTGACAGGGAGCCTGGGAGCGGGGGAGCAGTGGAGGATTGTGTTTTGGGGCATTTGCGGGAAGAATGTATGATGGGTAACTAGACCAGCCCTAGGAAAGAGAGATAAATGGGCACCTGGGGGGTCTGAGTGATAGCCATCAATGCAGACTCCTACTGGGACTGTACCTCAGAAAACTATACCAGGGAAACCGATTTTATTCCTGTTTATATTTATTTATATGGTTATTTCCTTGACATCATCCTTTATATTACTGTGTGTGTGTGTTTTTAAAGAATTAATTAATTAATTAATTTTGTAGGGGGAGGAAGAGGAACAAGCAGAATCCAGGCTGAGCCTGAAGCCCGATGCAGGGCTCCATCCCACAACCCCAAGATCATGACCTGGGCCAAAATCAAGAGTCAAACATACACTTGAGGGATCTGGGCGGCTCAGTTGGTTAAGCGTCTGCCTTTGGTCCAGGTCATGATCCTAGCATCCTGGGATGGAGACCCCTGTCAGGCTCTCTGCTCAGCAGGGAGGCTGCTTCTCCCTCTGCCTCTGCCTCTCCTCCTGCTCATGCTCTCTCTCTCTCTCTCTCTCTCTCTCTCTCAAATAAATGAATAAAATCATAAAAAAAAAAGTCAAACAACTTACTAAGCCCCCCAGGCATCCCCCCCCCCGCTTTTTTTTTTTTTTTAATAAAAAGAAGGTATTCTTAGTCTTGGTTTTAGGAAATCCACTAGAGTTGCCCTCTTAATTGATGCCCCTGGACTGATGAAGCAGTCACTGTCTGAGTCTTGGTGACTTGTTTTGTTTCTCCTGGGACACCTTGTATACAAAGTTGATCACTAGGGTGGAGGTGGACTCTTTGCATCAGTAGCCCAGGGTTTCCTGAGTGTAAAGAACCACTCTTCTCCTTAATTACTTCTGCCCCAAGATTTAAAATTGGCAACATTAGTGTGGACTGTAGTAGCTTCAGCTGAGGCCTAATAGCAGGGAAGGGGACCATCCTAGGCTCTGAGAACCGTCCTAGGCTTGAGTGTCCCTGAACCCCCTGCTGAGTGGGTTTGATTTGGCAAAGCCTGTGCTAATACTAGAAGTTCCTGCAGCCCCTTAGCCCAGGGAGCAGTCTGGACCTGGGCGTTGAAGCCTGAGAGCTCGGGTACCAACCTCTGTGGCTGATTTTCTTTTCTTTCTTTCTTTTCTTTTTCTTAAAGATTTTATTTATTTATTTGTCAGAGAGAGAGAGAGAGCACAAGCAGGGGAAGCAGCAGGCAGAGCAGGCAGAGCAGGCAGAGGGTAAAGCAGGCTCCCTACTGAGCAGAGAGCCTGACTCGGGGCTTCATCCCAGCCCAGGACACTGAGATCATGACCTGAGCTGAAGGCAGGTGCTTAACCGACTGAGCCACCCAGGTGCCCCTCTGTGGCTGATTTTCTAAGGGGACATTTAATAGGTGGAAGAAGTATGACAGACTCTGTGGAGATCATAACTCTCCCCAAATAAGCATGGAAGCTGGAAGGCTCGCCCTTTTGGATGGAGTGCTTGGAAAATCCTGAAAGAAGTAAAGACATCAAAAATAAGATTTTATTTTCCTGATCATAAGCTAGATGAAGTTAATTACAAATATAAAAACAAAAAATTACAAGATGTGACTTATAAATGCTTCCCAGATTTATGGATAAAACCACAGTGGTTGTACTTTAAGTAAAGTTAATTTTTAAAATAATGGCTACCTTCAGCCGTTCTAAGGTTCTTCCTGGGAAGGGAATTTTGTCCACAGGTGATCCAGAATTTTACAGGAGACTCTGACTGGTAGGGTCCAGCCATGGCGGTGGCTAATGGACCCATTACTTCCCCCAAATTTAACAAATATTTAACAAATATTCAATGATGTGTGTCAAGCAATGGACTAAGTGCTGGAGCACAGGACAGTCCTACCTCTTGCCCTATGGACCTTTTGGTCTGAGAAAGAAACAGAGTGTGTGAAATAAAGTAGAGTAAATAGCTCTGAAGTTTACAGTAAAGGCACTGAACTGACGTGGTGATGGTGATTGGGCAAGCTTTTCCTAAACAGATGACCCTGCAGGATATCTAGGCAGAGAGGGAAGGGAGATCGCTGCAGACCAAAGGAGTAGCCTGTGCAAAGATCCTGCGGTGGAAGGGAGTCTGGAAGAGTAAACAAGACAAAGAAAGATGGCGTGGCTAAGGCAGCGAGGGCAAAGGCCAGAAGGGAGGAGATGGAGTTGAGGGGCACAGAGCTGCCCACGACTTATCGGGCCTCATAGGCCAAATTAAGGATCTTTGTCTGCCCTAAGGCAGTAGGAAGCCTTTGAAATCTTTAAGGAATTAGAGATGACCAGGTTGTGTTTTGAACAGATGACTCCACCTGTAGTGTCAAGAATAGACTGCAGCAGGGTAGGAGTGGATGCAGACACTGATTGGAAGGCAGTAGTAGTCATTTATGCTAGAGATGGTAGGTAGTTTGGGCCAGAGTGGTAGTGCTGGAGACAAAAGTGGAAAGCTTGGAGGAGTATCTGGGAGATAAAGTTCACAAGACTTGGGCGCCTGGGTGGCTCAGTGGGTTAAGCCTCTGCCTTCGGCTCAGGTCATGATCTCAGGGTCCTGGGATCGAGCCCCGCATCGGGCTCCCTGCTCGGCGGGGATTCTGCTTCCTTCTCTCTTTCTGCCTGCCTCTCTGCCTACTTGTGATCTCTCTGTCAAATAAATAAAATCTTAAAAAAAAAAAAGTTCACAGGACTTGGGGAGGCATGGGTGTGTCTGGGTGGAAGGTGGAGAGAAGCAGTAATAGGAGAACCCCAGGTCTCAGGTTTGGGGAGCAGCACAGATTAGGCGCCATCCACAGGGACAGGGATTCCTCACTAGAGAGAGGAAACTGCAGGGTAAGGTGATGCTTGGAGTCACAGAGTCAACACCCTTTGGATAGTTTGCTTCTACGTGGAAATTTTCCTTTCGGTGACTTGGAGGATTTGGTTTTGGTTTGACTGAAACTGTTCCCTTACCCTAGGATTCTTCAAGCATGGTTTCTAGACACTTACATTAGAATCAACTGAGATGTTAATAATACAGATTTCTGGGCGCCAGGATAGACCTCACAAACCAGAATCCCCAGAGCAGAAGCCAAGAAGTGTGTGTTTTAACAAGCTCACTAAGGGGTGGACTCCTATGCACCGTAAGGACCGAGGACAGCCACCTTCTATTTTTCTTCTCAGCTGTATTTTTCCCATGTTCTCTGTGACAACGCCCTTCTTGTGCCAGCAGTGGCCATGAGACTACATGGCCAAACTTCTGAGCTCTAACCACTTGTCTTCTTGAACCTTTGAATTTAAGGCAGCTTGCAAGACAAGGGGCTCCTTTTTTTTTTTTTAAGATTTTATTTATTTATTTGACAGAGAGAGAGAGATCACAAGTAGGCTGAGAGGCCGGCAGAGAGAGGAGGAAGCAGGCTCCCTGCTCAGCAGGGAGCCCGATGCAGGGTTCGATCCCAGGACCCTGAGATCATGACCTGAGCCGAAGGCAGAGGCTTTAACCCACTGAGCCACCCAGGCACACAGGACGAGGGGCTCCTAAGGCAGTAAAAAGAAGACTAAAAAGGGGGCTGGTTGTATTAGCTCTAAACACATGAACAAGGTGCAGTGTGTACAAGAAAGGAACCAGCTCTTAAGAGGCTCCTGCTGAGTGGGGCTGACAGACATGTAGACATTGACAATACAAAGCATATGTAGTACTTACTATGAGCCAGGCACTGTTCCAAGTGCTTTATAATTACTAATTTATTTAGTCCTTACAACCACCTTACAAGATAACTTCTGCAACAGTGGTGGTGATAAAAAGATGTACTGAGGATCCCAAGAAGAGAACTCTGTTGGGCTTCATAGAGGTGGTTATCTGATGAACCACAAAAGATGAGGAAGGGTCAAGTCCAAGAGGCAAGGAGGACAGAGGAATCATCTAGTATGTGTGAGGCACAGAATAGTAAGACAACACCATATATTTGAAAGATAAAACCTGTTTGCTGAGGTCTGGCATCTGGATGCATACATGCAAAGTGGCAAGGAATATGGTTGAAGAGAAGCTTGGCCAGATTAAAAAAGCTTCTGCTCTATTTCGGAGTTTGGGCTTTCTTTTGAAAGTAAGAAAGAGCTTTCAGTTAGCAATGACATGATCAATTTTGCATTTCACAAGATTCATGATGAAAGCAATGTGGTAAAGAAATATGAAAGGAGCTGGGCTGGAGGTGGGGAGGGTGAGAGGAACACCTGAAATAGGATAGAGGCAGTGAGAATGAAAATGGGGTGGGCTGTAAGGTTCCATAGGAAGTAGAACTGATTAGATTTGGTGACCATTAGATGTGGAGAGGAGGGAGGACCGAGTTAAGGGCTGTGGTCTGGGTTTCCTCACTCACAGGCGAGGACAGTCACCGTGCACAGAAATACAGATCCCAGGAGGAAGAGCAGAATTTAAAAGGTAAGATAACTTCCTGTTCTCAGTCCAGCAGTCCCTGTGGATCACCCTAGAAGACTCATCTTGGATGAGTCAAGGAAGGATCCAGGGGGCGCTACCTCTAGCGCCGAAACAAGGGTAGTTCCACTACATTCCTGTAAGGTAGTCAGGGAAGGTAACTCATTCAACCGACATTTAAAGAATAAACACTGGGTGCCAGGCTCTGTACGTGGTGATGAAAATAAGGCGAGACACCAGGAAGGGTGACAAGGAGACAAGTAATTCAATCACATCAGGAGGTTGGCTGGAGTGAGCAAGATAACAGAAATCCGAAAAGGGAAACTTATTTTTTATTTATTTTAAAATCACAGGATACAAAAAAAAAAGTATCTCAGAAAAGCACAAAAAATTACCTACAGTCTCATCATCCTGAGAAAATCAAGTTAACCACCTGATGTAGCTTTTCAATCTTTTTATTTTTTTAAAGGCGGGCGCCCTCTACTGTTCCGTAAAAGGGACAGTTGAATTCTTACCGGAAGCGGGCGTGCCGCCAGGCAAGGAAGGCTTTGCAGGCGCTGCTTCGAAGCTAGTATTTAAGGAATCGGACATCAGCGGCGCCGATGATGCAGGAAGGGAAGGGCAGGAGCCCCGCTTTCCAGGCAAGTAAGTCCAGCTTTAGAAAAGGACGTGACTTTGTAGGCTCCGCGAAGAAAGGCAGGGGTCACGAGAGCCTGGATCGGCCATCCCCGACGCCCCGGGGCTACCGGGCGGAGGGGGCGGGGGCGGCAGAGGCGCCGGATCTGTTGGGGCGTGGCTTTGTGACGCGACGTCACGTCTCCCTGCCCGGTAGCCCATTGGCTCGCCATTACCGCCCTTTTCCGGGGCAGGGAGACTGGCCTCAGAGCCGGAAGCGAGGTAGCCCTCGGGCCTGAGGCGGCGGCGGCGTGGAAAACGGAGAACCTGGTGCCATTGGAGCTGGCCAGTTTCGCCATTCAGGCTTCAGCCCGCGTTGAACACCTCCAGGATTCCGGTGGCCTATGGCAGGGATCGCATCACGAAGTAACAAGAGCAGACCGAAACAGCGCAGCCACTGAGAATCACCGGAAGCTTCGCCCCTAGGCGGAGTCGAGAAGCCCCGCCGTGGAGGAAGGAACCCAGAGGGCCTGCCCCCCGGGGCGGAGCCCGCAGCCATGGCCACGCCCCCGGGGGCCGGTCCCGCGGCTCTGCGCTTCGCCGCCGCCGCCAGCTGGCACGTCGTGCGGGGACGATGCGTGGAGCATTTCCCGCGAGTATTAGAGTTTCTGCGATCGCTGCGCGCTGCTGCCCCTGGTTTAGTTCGCTACCGCCACCACGAACGCCTGTGTATGGGCCTGAAGGCCAAGGTATTGGAGCCAGTAGGAGCTGGAAGACGGGAAAAGGGGAGGGATGCGAGGGGACTTGCCCAGGGCCGACCGCTTGGGGTTGGGACTCGCTGGAAAAGGGCAGCTTGCCCCGAAGTGGAGATTGTGAGTTTAGTACCCTTCGCAGGTAGTGGTGGAGTTGATCCTGCAGGGCCGGCCGTGGGCCCAGGTTCTGAATGCCCTGCATCACCATTTCTCAGAGTCTGGACCTGTAGTGCGGGACCCCAAAGCGGTGAGTAATCCCTGGAATAAGCCCTATACCCCAGTTCACACTGGGTGCCACAAAGTTGATTCTCCTTCCGACCACTGGGCCCTAGTGACCCTATATCGTCTGCTTTTTCCTTACCCTCAACAGACAAAGCAGGATCTGAGGAAGGTGTCGGAGGCGCAGGAGACCTTTTGCCAACAGGTGAAGCAACTAGCAGAGGGCCCAGTGGACTTGGCTTCCAGGCTGCAGGTGAGACTGGCTGGTTTGGAAGCTATTATGTGGCTAAAAATTGTCCTGGTCCTCTTCTGACCTGGTTTTCTCATCACTGCAGGAACTTGAACAAGAGTATGGGGAACCCTTTCTGATTGCCATGGAAAAGCTGTTCTTTGAATACTTGTGTCAGCTAGAGAAAGCCCTGCCTGCACTGCAGACTCAGCAGGTTTTGTTGGGACAAGGTAAGGGCAGAGTAGGGGATGGCTGTATCAAGGACTGTGATCTCCATGCCTCTCTCCCTCTGCCCACAGCTTCAGGATGTGCTGAGTTGGATGCAGCCTGGAGTTTCTATCACTTCTTCTTCTATCTTGAGCCAGTATGGTGTGGACATGGGGTGGCCACTTCCAGGTATGAGGACCCTCTGGGAGAACTAGGAACTTGGAAGTGGATTGTTTGGCCTGAGACCTTTTGAGATGGGCTGTCAGAAGGGTTACATGGACCTGAACCGTAAGAAACCAGACTGAGTTGTGTTTCTGTCTGTTCTGAGGAGCTTCGTTTTCTTTTTCAGAGTGCTCCGTTAACGACTCAGTGAGCATGACAGAGCCCACGGAGCAGAATCCTCCTCGGCAACCAAAACTAGCACTTCACGATCCTTTGCCAAAAGCCAGCTCTGGCCCATACCTCCCTCAGGGACTAGCCTTGAGGAAGGACCCAGAACCTATGGCTGGCCACCACTTCAATCTGGCCCCTCTAGGCCGGCGAAGAATCCAGTCCCGATGGGCATCCACTAAGGGAGGCCATAAGGAGCGCCCCACAGTCATGCTGTTCCCCTTTAGGAATCTGGGTTCACCATCCCAAGTCATATCTGAGCCTGAGAACAGGGAAGAACATGGGACAGACATGGCAGATCCAGCAGGTGCTGTGGGCACGAGAACAGCTTCCACTGGAGAGTCAGAGAGTCCACCCCGGCCGCTGGGGGGAAGGGCTCTGAAAGAGAGCCCAGTTGAGGTGTTTGCTTCAGAGCAAGAAGAGTGAGTAGAACAGTTGCTTCTCCCTACCAGCAGCACATTCTTGGCCTGCTTTCCCCTCACCTTATCTTTTCTGCTTGCTCCCATGCAGGAATTGCTTGGTTTGCCCCATGGACCCCCTGAGACTGTCATTATCCCCTCCTAGGGCCAGGAAGCCATGTAAGTATCCTGAGTCAGAATGGGCTAGACAGCCTCCTCTCTTGGGGACTCTTGAGGGCCTATTCACGTAGGAGGGTACTTTGACCCTGGTTTCTTTCCTGCAGTGTCCCCTCCATCTCTGTGCAGCTCTGTCATTACCATAGGGGACTTGGTTTTGGACTCTGATGAAGAAGAAAATGGCCAGAAGGAAGGAAGGGTGAGTAGGAAGGAACAGAAAGCTAGGGAAGGGGCCGAGCAGAATGAGAAAGAAAAACCCACATGTTCCAGAATATAGAGGGCTCAGGGAATGAGATGATGATAGCATCTCCCTGCTCCCTTCTCTGCAGGAGTCTCTGGAAAACTATCAGAAGACAAAGTTTGACACCTTGATCCCCACCTTCTATGAGTATCTCCCCACTTCTGGCCCCAGGGCCATGTCTGTCCCTTCCATAACTGTAGAGACAGGTCTAGACACTTAGGCTAGTACTGAATTCCCCCTGCACTCTGTCTGTCTCCTTCCTCAGCTGTACACACACTTTAGTGGGAATAGAGCACAAGCCCGGGCTAGGGTGACCTGACTACCTTGCTAAAATTACTTTGTAATCCTTGTTAATTAAAATTTGGATTTCTTAAAACACTGTTTTGGTGTGAGGGAGGGGAATCAAGGCTTCTGTCAAGTCAGTGTAGGTCATTCCTTAGAACTGGCTTCACCAGGGCTGGAGGAATCCCTTTGCCTCTACTTCCCCTGGAAAATGTTCACATGTGCCAAGAAGGGTTGATGGCCTGGAAGGGAAATTTCCCTTTGCTATGCTAAAAATATCTGTGTGTCCTGATACCAGAAGGTACCTCGTAAACTCTCGTGCCGTGAGGTTACCTCAGGGTGGTGGCACTGGAATGGAGATACTTCATGGAAAAAGTACTTCTGTCCTTGGCTCTACTGGGTCGGTGCCAACTCCACTTCCACTTGCCCTGGAGCAGCACCAGATGCCAGCCTTGTGCAGAAAGATCCAGAATCTCTTCAAAGTCCTTGGGATCTCTTTATTGAGATATTTAAAATATGTCAACACTTTTGGGCTTTTTAGGTATTCAGAGATCCTATTTAATGAAGCTCATTAATAAAACATGATTTCAAGAGCCTCCCTCTTCCAGACTAAGGCCTTTAAACACTTAGGTAGGAGTCAGCATCTTTTCCTTTTAATAATTTTCAAGATGCTGGGTCTCCAGATTCACATTTGACTGTCTTAACTTCATTTTCTCAATCTGCCTGCCTTGCTTCCTCCCCAGTGAGTGCCCTGGGCATTCTGTGTATACAGAGTACGGCATTACTTCAGGAGCCCTCTGGAGTGAGGCAACAGGAACTGACTGAGTAAGAAGTAGCCGCAGTAGCTAGGATGGGTGAAGAGCCTACCTAAGAGGCCCTGTCCTCGGGTGCTAGTGCCTTGAGAGGGCACAGCTGCTCAGGTCTAGCTCTCGTCACTGAAGATTGGATTCCCCTGCTGGGTGACCCGGATGAAGGTTGTTCTGCGGCTCAATTCCTTCAGTTTAGCTGCTCCCACGTAGGTACATGTGGAGCGGATGCCTCCAAGGATGTCTCGGATGGTGTGTTCCACATCCCCTTTAAAGGGCACCTCCACCGTCTTTCCCTCTGAGGCCCTTCGAGGAGGAAAAACTGTCTTACCCATTCCTTTTGGATTCATTAAGCCCCGTGATGGCTCTCCCCTGCTCTCTGGCATTGAGCCCCAGTTCACCACTTTTCCTCCAAGAACTGGACCGTGCCTCTCCCAGCTGTCACGAGCTCTGCCACCACCCTGCTTGGTCATGCTTTCCAGGAACCCTCGCCTCCTGGAACTCTCGCACATACCTGTACTCAGCCACGCCCCCAGCATACTTCTTCATGGCCATTTCGGAACTCATCCCATAGAAGAGCTTGTACTTCCTGCCGTCCCTCTCGATGAGCTCACCACCTGACTCACTGTGCCCGGCCAGCATGCCACCCAGCATCACAAAGTCAGCTCCTGCCCCTGCCAGCATCAACAAGGGGGGGAATGAACTGAATCTAGCCCATGTGCCCACCCTCAGAAGCAACTCACGCCAGATTCTCAGTCCAGACAATGAGTCTAACATCTTCCTGCTTTTGTTTCCGTAGCTGACCCACAACCCACACAGGCCTGCTCTGCTCTGGCCTCTATGCCTTAGTGGGCCTGATTTCCTCAAGAATTTGAAAAGAGTCTCTGGAGATTCCTTGGCTGGCTTCTGCTCTTTCTCTCTCTCTCTCTCTCTCTTTTTTTTTTTTTTTTTTTTTTTTTTTTTTTCCTTTTCATTGTGTGCAGCTAAACAAGACTCACTCCAAGTTTCCCAACGACAAAGGTCTCTAACTTTAGTCCAGCAGTCCAGGGGATGTTACAGATGGCCATGGCCTGCATTTGGGTAGTCGATATCAGAGTCTCAGATTGCCTGTGCTGGCTTGCCCCAGGTGACTCCACAGCTTCAGGGTCACTAGTTCATATTGTGAAAGAATGTGAATGGCTTTCTCAGCCTTGCCAAGCCTGATCCCTGACCCTCAGAGGTGACTTGTCCTCTTCTACAGGACCCTCCCTCCGTGCTGTCCCAACATCCTTACCAAAAGCCTTGGCCACATCCCCAGGACAGCTGCAGCCTCCATCCTGCAAAGTAAGGAGCACCGTGAAGAGAGGACATGGATTGCCCAAGCACTCTGAGCGATGTCCCCGCAGCCCACCTCCAAGCTGACAGTAACCCAGGAGTCCCGATCTACTGCTACCACAGTCTCCACACCCAACAGGAAACACAGTGGTTTGGCAGCCTCCTACCCTACCCTGCCTGTGGGCCTTACTGAGATGATGTGGCCTTTGAGGCCATGAGCAGCGTCTGCACACTCCATCACGGCACTGAGCTGTGGATACCCCACTCCAGTTTTCTTCCGGGTGGTGCACACGGAGCCTGAAGAGAATGTCATGGGAACAGTGAAGTGCTTCACAGGCGTTTGCCACTGGATAGGTAGCCCATGGCCCCCAGTGAAGCAGCTTACCTGGTCCAATTCCCACTTTGATGATGTCAGCCCCTGAGAGGATCAGCTCTTCCACCATCTCTCCTGTTACCACATTCCCCGCCTGAGGCACGAAACAGGGCACTCTTAGGGGCAGAAACCAGAGAGGAGGTTGCATGCTGTCACACACAGCATGCCCGGACCGTGACCTTCCAGCATTATCACAAAGAAGGGTACCTAGGCGCCCTCTACTGGGCAAGGACTCTACTTCCCAAGCTGAGGTAAGGGGGTGAGTGGCCAGTATGTATCACTGTTGCACTAGGATTAAGCTGGGGTCCAACTGGACCAAGGCCAGAGCTGATCTACAACAGATTTATCTTCCCATCCTTTCGAAGAGACCCAAACACATTCTGTCCTTAAGCTGTTACATCATAAAATCTCTGGCTTCAGGGAAAGGGGGAGATGTGGTAATGCAAGCTAAATACCCGCCTGCACGGCTATATTTACTTCCAGTAGATGATACAGAGAGACCCCTTGATGCTGTAGAGAGAACGAGGCCTTGTCATCACTCCCCTAAGCTTGTAAACAAATAAAATGCTTTCATGGGACCCCTTTAATATGATTCTAGCGCATCTCCACCTCAGTGGGCAGATGAATATGTACCGTAGGTATGCATAAGGCATGTGTCAAGGGACAGAGCTAACTGCACTAACCAATCTAAACATTTTAAGCATGGAACCATGGATTATCACCCAGTGATGTAAGTGGACTAGGAAAATCATAATGTAGCAGAGGAGAAATGAATTGACGTAACAAAATGGAGTGTCAGGAGAGTGGTAGGAAGAGGAACATACCAGCTACAGGGTACTGGAAACATACCATAATGGTGTGCTTGGGGAAGGACTTCCGCACGTCCTTTACAAACTCAACAAAGTGTTCTGAGTAGCCGTTTGCCACATCCAGGCATATATATTTCACCTGGGGAATAGCTTCCAGGATCTGTTCCAGCTGTTTTAAGTCCGAAGAGCCTGTACCTGAGCTTGCAGCCAAATGCTATGAGAGAGACAGGGCCAGTGGCATGTCACAAATGATCCAGTGAGCAGGCAGCGGGGCTGGGAAGGTGAGAGTTGGTCCCCAGGAAGCCAAAAGAGATGCCTGGAAAACTGGGATAAGGAAGGGATCAGGGGAGGACCACCATTTACCTCAAGACACTCAGGATTCTGGCTAGCAAACTCTTTCCACTGCTGGAGGCTGTAGTGTTTATGGACAGCTGTGAAGAGGGAGAACTGGGGAGAAGAAAAAAGCCATCAAAAAGGAGAGAACCTTGCTAGCATCTCTTTTGCTAGAAACAGACCTTTTTGGTATTCTGAGGTATTCAGAAAAGGACTGAACTTTGGAGAGCAACTTGAAAGAAACCACCGGTTGAGCTGGGATTTTAGTTTAACCATTATTCTCCCTACAAATACCACTAGGGCTTTATTAACATAAGCCAGTGCTCGTCCAACACTCCAACTAAAGTACGAAGTCATCTGGAGTGGATTTCACCTATCAGCACATATGGGACTTCTGACTTAACAGGTCACAAAGACAAGCTGTTGGTGCAGTGGGACAAGCAGCAGACAAGAAAGAGCCGTGACGAGGCTGGACGGAGCCAGTGTCTACCTGCACTGACTCGGCCCCCGCCCCCCACCCTGCCCAATGGTAACCTAGTACTAAACTCACCTATTTTTGGTATCTTCTGGTCCATTTACCAGAGTCTAATTCAGTGAGTCTAAATGCTCACAAAAGGTAAGGCCTTAATGGAGCCAGTAAGGTGCTACCCCATTCTTTCTCCATCTCCACTGGAGTAAAGGACACACGTTTTGGAGACACAGATCAAACCTAAAAAGTCCATTTCATTCCATCTATTTCAGTCAACCAAGTTCAAGGATACAGGGAACTCATCAGACTTGTATTTCCTAGGGTCAACACATTATAAAACAATATCCCAGTACTCTGAGAAAGGCATTCAGAGGCTGCTGTGAATGCTGGTGCTTATGCCTTATTTTTACTTATTTTTTAAAAAGATTTTAAGTGGGCGCCTGGGTGGCTCAGTGGGTTAAAGCCTCTGCTTTCGGCTCAGGTCATGATCTCAGGGTCCTGGGATCGAGGCCCACGTCGGGCTCTCTGCTCGGCGGGGAGCCTGCTTCCTCCTCTCTCTCTGCCTGCCTCTCTGCCTACTTGTGATCTCTCTCTCTCTGTCAAATAAATAAATAAATAAATAAAATCTTTAAAAAAAAAATAAATAAAAATAAAAAGATTTTAAGTAATCTCTACACCCAACACGGGGCTTAAACTCACAACCCCAAGATCAAGAGTCACGTGCTCCACTGACTGAGCCAGACAGGTGCCCCAGTGCTTGGGCTTTAAAAGTGCAGACATACAAATAGGCAAGAGAGCGTTGACAGAGACAGCCCAAATCTTGCAAGTGACAAGTCCAAGGAAGTCATGTATTGGCCGGCAGTAAGGAAGTGCTATTGCTCTACTCACTCATCAACACTACCTAGCTAAATAAAGCTGGGGTTGAATTCTACTTCCTCAGCAACACTCTGCCATCAATGTGCTGATACCCAAAGAAAAATCACTCCATGAGGTTAGTAGACCTTGGAGATATACTGGTGTAGTGGGACATGATAGGTACATCCAATTACATACCAAGCTAGAAATCTAGAAAAGGATGCTTGTATCCAACCTTATTATTACTGTGGAAATTGGCTCTATCTCTAGAATCTGATCTCTTTAGCACCGAAAAGCCAGTCTCAACACAAAGCATTAAGACAGTCCTCACAAGGGCCACGTATACCAGCACATTTGTTAATACTGATGTTGGATTCAGTATTCCTCAACTCTACTGGGCAAAGCAGGTGGACAGTGGATAACAAGATTCCTAAGCAGTTAGTGAATGGCATCAGCAATAAAGTACAAAACTATATAACAATCAACCTTAGAGAAGTGACAAAAGATATTCCACACAGACTTACAACGATTGAAAACAGAGAAAGGGAGATGAAGTCCTTAAGGCTAACTGAGCCACAAGCAGCAGTAGAATCCATCAACCAGGGATACATGGATTAACCAGAAGAATGCATACGTTCTTTGAGTGCCCAGAGTAACTATCTACCTTCTCAGCTACAAGTATAGAGGCAGGTAATATTACTGACGGGAGCAGCATCTTCTATTTTCAAAGTGAACAATAACCTGTGCATAAGAAAAACACATTCCATTTTGGGCACATCCCAGAAACTCCCAGAAACCTAAGACTTAAAGAAGGGGAAGATTTTAAAAAAAGGGGGGGAGGGTAGCAGACATGAAAGAAAATTACTAAGCTGCTTCTTCAGGATCTTCTAGCTAGGAATTTTTGAATGCTCAAACTATATTTAGTTTCCGGACTAAAACAGTGGATATTTAGTGTCCTGAACAGTGTCCCCCTGGAGGGATGAATGTGATTCGGACGGGATGACCTGGAAGGTGGGAAAAGTTGGCAGGGTGTATAAACTAATGGCTGGAAGAAAAGGGAGCTATGTTTATATAGCAGAAAAATGGGGTAAACCTTAGCTTTGAAGCTCACTAATTCAGATGTGCCTTTGAACTTAACAGATAAAGGGCATTAGTATTGGAGAAAATGGATAAAATAGTAAATTGGAACATCCTGTTACTTGCCAGACAGCTGAGGGGGTGGGGGGAGTGGGAGGGTGTTTGCAAATTACCTCTGCAGCCGGCCCACATAACCAGTGAGGAAAACCTGCATAAGGGAAGTCCTGTCCTACCTTACAGAGAACCTTGGCCATCTCAAAGGTGCCCACAGTATCCATATTGGCAGCGATGATGGGGATCCCAGTGTACATCTGCTTTGAGTTCCGAAATGAAAAGGATCTTGTGAGATCCACCTGAGATATGAACAGGAAAATGCATTTCATTCACCAAATAAAAGTATTGTACGAGCACAAGAACCAGAAATCTGTCTCAGTCCTGGCCCACCAGGAGCTAGGAAAGCAGGCTCACCTCACTTCGAGACTTAAGGGTACTGCGTTTGGGTCTCAACAAAACATCCTTGAAGTCCAGTTTGATGTCACTGTCGATGTGAGGCATGGCAGGGACCTTGGGGTAGCAACAAATCCGAGAACTGGAAGGTAGGAAGAGTTAGGTGGTGGGATCTGAACCAATCTCCCTGTAGGCCTAAATGCCTTGTTAGAGCTAACGGCATTGCTCATCTCTCTCCTTGCTTAAATTATGGAAGGTTGGGCATTGGCTGAGGCATGGTCCTTGAAGACTCACCTCTGATCTGTCCTATGGTTGCAGTTACCCGTGGTATCTCCATCCCAGGTACTATTTGATCGGGAGAGGAACTGGGATAGAGTCGTGAATGACCCCCCAAAATGTGCATTCCTTACCCCCTCTTCCTTCCCCCACCCTTGCAAAGAGAAATTTGGGGTAAGAGGCTGATTTGGGGGTGAGTAGGAATGGGGGAGATTCCCACAACTAGTTTCCGGAATAGGGGTACTCACTTCCTGTCGCCGTGGCCCAGGTGGCAGTTGACCACAGTCACCCCTGCTTAGCAACTAGCCTCGTGCAGCCCCGCTGAGCCTTGTGGGCCACACCAACAGGTTCCGCCAATTGCGGGCGAAAAGGATAAACGGGGAAATCCCAGTTTTGGCAGCGGTCTTGCGAGGCCTTCTGGGTAACAGAGTTCACACACCGAGGTTGCCGTTGGATCCGAGGGACGGAAGCCTACGACTCCCATAGTGGAACGCGCGGAGGTCTCCCCTGGCATGATGGGAGAAGTAGTTCGCTCCGACCCCGCTTTCCAAGCCCCGGCTAGCTAGAAAATCTAAGAATCGCGGAGGCGTCATCTCTGGTGTAACTAAACCTCTGTCTTCTTTTTATTTACTACGCCACCAAAACGAAATGCGGGAGCATTCCTGAGCCTTTCGGGAACCCGGTGGAAAGAAGGTTGGGGATAGAGGGAGGGAGGGAGGGGGTGGAGCCAGGCAGTGACCCGGAAGCAGAAGTGACTCCCACAAGCGTATTGCTGGGGAGCGGCAGCGGCGACCGCAGCGGTAGAAGCAGCAAACTATCTGTGTGCAGCTCCAAACTGGGAAGAAGATGCTAATTAAAGTGAAGGTGGGAGCACCTCCAGCCTTGCCAAGACGCTGTGGTACTGGGCTGGCCTCTGCCTTGCGGGAGAAGCGGGGAAGGAAAACCACGCCTTTGCCGAGCCTGGAGGGTGCTGACAGCCTCAGGGCTTCGCGCGAGGGGTGATGGGAAGTAGGGGGACCCTAGAGGGTTTTGAGGGCTGGGCCCCGCCAGACGACCCTGGGGCTTCTGCGGGAGCTGCTCTCTCGCCAGGACTGTGCCGTGACCCAGAAGGAGGCCGCCTTTGTCCGGGGTCTCGCTGTACTCGAACCCCCGTGGTCTTAGAGAAGGCCAAGCAGGAGCTTGGCCCCATTTCTTGGATTCTTGGAATAAGCTGTAATCTCCATTCTGCATTACCCTCCTTACCTGCTTCTCCCAGCCCCTAATCCAGCTGCTTCCAAGCAAGCACAGCACGGCACAAAATCGTTAGCCTGGGGAACGGGGGGGCGGGCCTCTCAGGAACTAGACTGTAAGCCTTTGTTGGTTGTCGCCAATGTGCGGTATCTCAGCCGGCCTTCAGGAACCAAAAGCTGGGAGTGTGTTCAGTCAGCACCTGCCTTTCTGAGCCGGGCCTCCTGGACCAGCCTCACTTCCTTGGCTGAGGCAGGTTAGTTATCCGTGCCCCGGTTCTTGGTACTAACAGCGTTTCCTTCATTTCCATTTCTCCCGTGGTTCTTCACCAATTCCCAACCCTCATTAGTGCTATCTGCTATTGCTTCTTTCCTACCTTCAGACAGGGAGACAGAAACTAAAAATTGACGCAGTGCAACATTAGTTTGGCTTTTTCACTGCTGAGTACGTCTGTTGTTACTTCATCAGCTCTTTAGTGTGTTTACCGTGCTTAACAGCCATTCTTAACCTCTTCAGTCTTTCCAAACCACTTCCTAGCTGAGGTTTGAGGCCAAAGAGCATGTTAAAAATCATGGTTTTTCAAGCTTTTAAGTAGTGACTCAAAGAGTCACTAACTGTAAAATCAATCGAATGGGTCACAAGCAACATTAAAGGAAAGAAAATAGAAACATCAGGATATTGTTTCATGAAATTTTTGTTTTCATTTTATATGTATTAAACACGTTTGTGTTATTAGTACATATGTTTTTCTTAGTGTGGGTCACTGTCAAAGTCTGAGAAACACTAGAATGCTTTTGGATATGGATTCTCACATTCTCTTAGTCAAAGAAGAGATTTTTACTCTACTTGTGTTCCGGTTTTGTAAACTTGGTTTTTTTTTTTTAAAGATTTTATTTATTTGACAGAGAGAGATCACAAGTAGGCAGAGAGGCAGGCAGAGAGGGGTGGGGGAAGCAGGCTCCCTGCTGAGCAGAGAGTCCCATGTGGGACTCCATCCCAGGACCCTGAGATCATGACCTGAGCCGAAGGCAGAGGCTTTAACCCACTGAGCCACACAGGCATCCCTAAGCTTATTTCTTTAAAAAAGATTTTACTTGAGAGAGAGCGAGCACAAGCAGGGGGAGGAGCAGAGGGAGAAGCAGGCTCCTCCATGAGCAGGAAGACAGACTTGGGGCTCCATCCCATGACTCTGACATCATGGCTTGAGCCAAAGGCAGACGCTTAACTGACTGAGCCGTCCAGGTGTGCTGGGTTTTGTAAACTTAAAAGAAAACAAAAACAAAACAAAACTCACCCTATGCTAAAAAAATTTTAGCTCACATTCCATACAAACAAAAACTTACCATATGTGATATGCTGTGTTATCTCCAGTTCTGTTCTAAGTCAATTTCATAACCCACTAATGGGTTGAGACCTGCAGTTTAACAAAAAATACTGTGTTGTGGTTGGGCTTATCAATTTGAAAGTGTGTAAGAATCACCTAGGCATCTTGTTAATGCTGATTCTAATTCGGTGAGTTTGGGATAAGACTTGAGCTTCTGTATTTCTAGCATGCTCCCAGGTGATACTGATGCTGCTTGTCTGGGGACTACACTGACTGTCAAGGTTCTAGGTTTTGTCTCTTTGAATCCATTTTCATTTGGTATTTCTCTAAATTTGTCAGTCTCCTTTCTTGAAACAATTTCCTTTGTGCCTCCGCAAACAGGTTTCTGTGTCCTTCATCTTTCTCTGTTTTGTAGACTGCATTGTTTTATTACATTAAATACATAGGAAAGCAATTGGTTAGCTAGCCCATTACTATAAAAATGATAGGTTTTATTAGCAAGGTTTCTTTGTGAATTCTTCACCTATAATCTCCATGTAGCTGACTTTTTCCGTATCTCTTTCTGCAGTGCTTTACAACAAAATCTCTCCTGATTTAAATCTTCTCTTGATGCCTCATCTCTCTTTCTAAAATTCAATATGTCATCTTCTGCGTTAGCCCATCTTCCCAGTATTCATCTCATATACTGATCCCACCAATCTACCAGGTACGTGGAAACCAGTTCTTTAGGGTCATTGTTCACTTTTGAACCTAATTTTTCCTTTGATAACCTCTTTTTTGCTTGGTTTTCTTTCCATTCCCATTTCCCTTTTTCTGGTCTAGGGTCTCATTCATTGATATCTTTATTTCTCTATAATACCTCCAACCAGGTTTTCCTGCCATATTCTGCCCCCTAACATTTAGAGTGTCACCTTGAGACCTGGCATACAAAAAATCATAGTGTACAGGTGTTCTTTAAATTTCTTTTTCGTCATAGTACTCCGTGATCCCACATCTGGCATCAAGATCTAGAACATTTTCATCCCTATCCTGTGAAAATTCCATAGGTTAGTTTTGCTTGTTTTCAAATTTCATATAAATGGAGTTACAGAATATATAATTTTGTGTCTGACTTCTTTCAGTCAGCATTGTGTTTGTTGTATCTGTGTTGTTCCTTATTACTGTGTAGTATTACATTGGATGACTATATCACAATTTGTTTATCCATTCTCCTGTTGATGGACATTTGGGTTGTTTCCAGTTTCTGGATATTATGAAGAAGGCTTCTATGAACATTGTTTGCAAATTTTTTTAATTTTTATTTATTTATTTATTTATTAAAAGATTTTATTTATTTATTTGACACAGAGAGAGAGATTACAAGTAGGCAGAGAGGCAGGAAGGCAGAGAGACAGGGAGAGGAGGAAGCGGGCTCCCTGCTGAGCAGAGAGCCCGATGCGGGCCTCAATCCCAGGACCCTGAGATCATGCATGACCTGAGCCGAAAGCAGAGGCTTTAACCCACTGAGCCACCCAGGCGCCCTGCAAATTTTTTTTAAAAAAGATTTTATTTAGTTGAGAGAGAGAATGAATAAGGAGAGCCGCAGAGGTAGAGAGAGAAGCAGGCTCCCCACTGAGCAGGGAGCCCAGAACGGACTTGATCCCAGGACCCTCGGTTCATGATGTGAGCCAAAGGCAGACGCTTAAGCCATTGAGCCACCCAGGCGCCCTATACTAGTCTTTTTGTAGACATATGTTTTCATTTCCTTTCGATAAATACCTATTCATGAATTACTGGCTCGTGTGGTAAACATATGTGAGTTTAAAACAAACTTCCAAAGAATTCTGTAAGGGGTTGTGCCCTTTTACATTCCCACTTGGAATGAAACGTTCCAGCTGCTCTGTACCCTAGCTAACTTGTCCACCATTTTTATTTTAACCATTATACGAGGTGTGAAATGTTAATTTCATTCAGGTTTAAATTGATGTGATTTTCACCCACCATAGCACTTTGTCATCATACCTTGTGTTTGGTTAGTAATATTCAGTATGGCATTTCCCTTTATATTTGTTTGTTCTATTAATTGTATGTCTCATTGTTTCTCGGTTGTAAATCCTCACTTGAAAAAGATTGTTCGCAAGGATTAGATCACTTAATTTTTTTTTATATCCCCTCCAGTGGCTACAGCAGTATGTTCAGCTTAGGTTCATCATTGATTTGCTAAACAGCATTGGATGTATTCCCAGGTCACAGTGACCAGATTTGGGGGAAGAAACGCACTATCAAGAATATTTTAAAACTGTTCACTTTGAATTTTATTTATTTATTTATTTTTTAAAAAGATTTTATTTATTTATTTGACAGAGATTACAAGTAGGCAGAGAGGCAGGCAAAGAGAGAGGAGGAAGCAGGCTCCCCGCTGAGCAGGGAGCCGGATGCGGGCCTCGATCCCAGGACCCTGGGATCATGACCTGAGCTGAAGGCAGAGGCTTTAACCCACTGAGCCACCCAGGCGCCCTGAATTTTAATTATGGACAATTTCAAACATATTTAGCAGGGGAGGGAAAGATATAATGCACCTTATATCCAGCTTCAAAACCTATCATCTCATGGCCAATCTTAATTATATTCAACAACTCTCCTAACCTGATGTCTTAAGAAGCAAATCCCAAATAGCATACCATATGTTATTTGTATGTATTTCAGTATTTATCTGTAAAAAAGGACTCTTACTTTTCTAATGTAACTATAATTATCGCACCTAAAAAAATTAATAGTGATTTCTCACTATCATCAAATGTGTCCTGTTCTCTCATTTGTTTTGTACAGTTTGAATGTGAGTCCAACTAAGATCTGTATGTTGCAGTTGGTTGATAGGGATTAAGTGTCTTTAAAAAACCTGTAATTTCCCCTCTTCCCCCTTTTCGTGTTGAATAAAGTAGGTTGTTTGTGCAATGGAGTCACCCAGTTTGGATTTTGCTGATTACATCCATCTGTATGTTGACTTCTTTGTTTTTGGGGTTTTTTAAAAATATTAATTTATTTATTTTAGAGTGCTTCCGAGTGGCAGAGGGGCAGAGGGAAAGAGAGCAATCCCAAGCAGACTCCCTGCTGAGCAAGGAGCCTAAGTTGGGGCTCAATCTCATGACCCCGAGATTCAGACATGAGCCGAAATCAAGAGTCAGAGTTCAATGGACTGAACCACCCAGGAGCTCCTCCCCATGTTGACTTTTAATATATTCCCCTTTCCTGTCGATTGGTAATAAGATCTAGAGGTTTGAGTAGTCTTTTGTATGTATTCTTGTGAGAATAAAACATAGGTGACGGTATGGCATGTAGTTCTGTCAGCTCGTTTTGCTTTCTGTGATGTTAGTCATTGCCTAGATCTGTTATTTCATTGGAGGTTACAAAATGGGGATATCTTATTTTATCCTTGCTTCATATATTAGCTGGAATGCTTAAACAGTAGCTGTTAGCCATATGGGCTATTGAGCACTTGGCATGTGGCTAGTGGACTGAAAAATTAAAAGTTATCATTACCTATTTTATTTGTATTTAATTATATATATGTGTGTATATATATATTTTTTTCTTTTAAGATTTTATATATTCGACAGAGACACAGCGAAAGAGGGAACACAAGTAGGGGGAGTGGGAGAGGGAGAAGCAAGCTTTCCACTGAGCAGGGAGCTCGATGTGGGGCTCAATCCCAGGACCCTGGGATCATGACCTGAGCTAAAGGCAGGTGCCCAATGACTGAGCCACCTAGACGCCCTTAATTTTACTATATTGAATATAAAGCCTGAGACTTTATTCAGTTAGTGGAAAACTTTTAAGTATGCTTGGAACAAATAAAATCCTTAAAAAAAATTTTTTTAAGGATTTTATTTATTTATTTGACACAGAGATTACAAGTAGGCAGAGAGGCAGGCAGAGAGACAAGGAGAGGAGGAAGCAGGCTCCCTGCTGAGCAGAGAGCCCGATGTGGGCTTCGATCCCAGGATGCTGAGATCATGACCTGAGCCGAAAGCAGAGGCTTTAACCCACTGAGCCACCCATTTTTTTAAAAAAATTTTTTTTAAATGTGACTGCCGGTATATTTAAAATTGTATATATGGTTTGCATTACATTTATACCTCTATTGCACAGTGCTGCTTTACAGAATCATTTCCTTACACTCTCATCAAGAATACTGTTTTAAAAATAATGTTTTTCTCATTATAATGTATCCGTGGTATAAAAAAAAGAAAAATACAGAAAAGCACAAGTAATGTAATTAAAAGCATCCATAATTTCACAGTTCAAGATAAAAACATTCATAAATATATCCTTCCAAACTTTTCTGAAAGCATATAAATAATATATGTGTTTTGTGTTTTGTTTTTTAACAAAACTGGAATTGTACCCTTATTCCACACATTATTTCAGGACTATAATTTTTCTCTGTTTTGGCATAATTTAACCCTCAACTGTTTGATATTTAGATTGTTTATAATTTTTCAATACCAAAAGACTATCATGACCATTGTCATGGATGTATTTTTTAACGTACTCATGATTATCTTCCCAGAAGTGTTTTACTGGGACATCACTTTGTCAGATTGTTCTCTGGATATATTTATAGACCTCTACAGTCAAAAACAAAGGGCAAGTCTTAGAGTTTTAAATTTTACAAACCATTAATTTTTTTTTTTTATGTCATTAAGTCCAAGCATCTTACCCTTGGGAGAGCAATTCTCTTTTTTTTTTTTTTTAAAGATTTTATTTATTCATTTGACACAGAGAGAGAGATTACAAGTAGGCAGAGAGGCAGGCAGAGAGAGAGAAGAGGAAGCAGGCTCCCTGCTGAGCAGAGAGCCCGATGCGGGCCTGGATCCCAGGACCCTGGGATCATGACCTGAGCCGAAGGCAGCGGCTTTAACCCACTGAGCCACCCAGGCACCCGGGAGAGCAATTCTCTTACAGCCCTTTTTTTTTTTTTTTTAAGATTTTATTTATTTGAGAGAGAGCATGAGCAGGAGGGGCAGAGGGAGAAGGAGAAGCAGACTCCCTGCTTAGCAGGGAGCCCACTGGAAGCAGAGATCGATCCCAGGACCCTGGGACCACGATCTAAGCCAAAGGCAGACACTTAACCACCTGAACCAGCCAGGAGCCCCTCTTAGGGTCCTTTTTATTCTTTAAAATCTTTTATTAAATCAGAATGAATATTTGTTTATTTTTATTCATGTGATAGAGTATATTTTTACTAGAAATTTTAATAGTGGAGATAAAGCAAGAGTTACCCTCGATAAACCCTCCCCTCAGTCAGTCCTACTCTCCTCAGAGGTAATTACTGTTATAGGAGATATACGTACTTTTAATCTTTTCTTTTATGTATGTGTGTATATATATATGTATGTAGATACATATGGAAAATGATACCTAATTATTTATTTATTTTTAAAGATTTTATTTATATATTTGACAGAGATCACAAGTAGGCAGAGAGGCAGGCAGAGAAACGAGGAGAAAGCAGGCTCCCTGCTGAGCAGGGAGCCTGATGTGGGGCTTGATCCCAGGACCCTGAGATCATGACCTGAGCCAAAGGCAGAGGCTTAACCCACTGAGCCACCTAGGCGCCCCGATACCTAATTATACATTCTTTAGATCTTTCCATGTTAGTGTATAAACCATTGGATAATAAATATATCATTCTGTGGATGTAACCATAGTTTAATAGTTTTCTTATTAATAAGCATTAGGCTCTTCCTAGTGTTTTACAGTAAAACTGTACTGTTTAGTAATTACGTTCCTCTTGGGATACATGCTCAAGTTTCAAGTTTTTCCTTCAAGTTAGTTAATCTAGAAATAGATTATCTGCTTGAAGAATCTTTGCATTTCAAGTATTAAGAGCAATAAAGTGATAATTTATGGATGACACAGAATTGCAAACTTTTCATTTTGTCAGGAAAGGGCTTAAAAAAACCCCCCACCATATATTGTTTCTATCATTTCGTAAAAGGACACTTTAAAAATTTTTTATTTATTAATTTTTTAAAAGGTTTTGTTTTAGGGAGAGAATTTCAAACAGACTGCTGAGTGCAGAGCCTGACTTGGGCCTCGGCCTCGTGACCCTGAGAGCATGACCTGAGCTGAAATCAGGAGTCGGAAGTTTAACTGACTGAGTCACCCGGGCATCCCTGGATATATTTATTAATTTTATGAAAATCTCACTGTTGTCATTATTTTTCCCATTTTACCATAAATTTTCACACAGACTAGCTTCGATTGGGGTGGAATCTTGAGAAGCACTGTTGTAATTTATTCTTTTGCACTCAAACTGGTAAATCTTAAGGAGTTACTCTTGCATTTAAAAAAAAAAAATATTCTTAGTACTGAACTGATTCTCATGGTTGAGAAATTAGGGCCTAAGTATTGTCATCATGCTGGTCTGTATGAATCCCGTAAGTAGAAACCATGTTATTTTGTGAACCTATCAGGAGCATACATCAGGTCCCAGTAGCAGACCACTGAGAATCAGGCAGTACTGAGTACAGAGACTTTTTTTGTTTTTTTTTCTTTAAAGGCTCAGGCTCTGGGGTCAGAGAGTCTGTGTTTGGGTTCACACTCTCCCTTTGACTTCAGAGGCATGCTTTTTAACCTATCCAAGCCCCATTTTCCTTTTCTATAAAGTGGTCATAGTAATAGTATATATCTCATGAATACTTACAAGGATTAAATATATTGATGCTCGTGGAGTTTCTGACTGTTGGAAAGTGTTGGTTAAATGTTGGCTATGATCGTCCACAATAGCCAAACTATGGAAAGAACCTAGATGTCCATCAACAGATGAATGGATAAAGAAGATGTGGTATATATATACAATGGAATATTATGCAGCTATCAAAAGAAACGAAATCTTGCCATTCGCAACGACATGGATGGAACTGGAGGGTATTATGCTGAGCGAAATAAGTCAATCAGAGAAAGACAATTATCATATGATCTCTCTGATATGAGGAACTTGAGGGGCAGGGTGGGGGGTTGTGGGGGGTAGGGAGGGAAAAATAATGAAACAAGATGGGATGGGGAAGGAGACAAACCATAAGAGACTTCTAATCTCATAAAACAAACTGAGGGTTACTGGGGGGTGGGAGGGTAGGGATAGGGTGGATGGGTTATGGACATTGGGGAGGGTTTGTGCTTTGGTGAATGCTGTGAAAGATGTAAGCCTGATGATTCACAGACCTGTACCCCTTGGGCAAATAATAAAAATAAAATTAAAAAAAATGTTGGCTATGATCATGACAGAATCATTGGTATATTTAGCACTTTCACAAATACTCATTGACTGCTTATATGTCAAACTGTGCTTTGTGCTTAGATTAGGAAGATGAATTTCTGTTTTTCAGGAAGTTGGAGTGTAAATTAGAGAGTTTGACACTTAAGTAACTAGGAAGAGGTATTAAAGTGCACTGGGGACCAGTCATCTAGTTTAGAAAGTCCTTGAACATTTGGGAAAGAGTAGGGAAGGATATGGCAACAAGGAAAGCAGGAGAAACAAAGAAATGCCCTTAAATCAGATTGTTCTTGGTTGTTTGTGGTCTGGATTACTGTAGACTGGTGCAGATAGAGCTTTAAGAGCAAGGATGAATGGGAGATTAGATTAGATGAAGCACATTTGTAAATGTACAATCAGTATAAGTACTGTATGTATTATCAGCAGCCCTTAGCCTATGGAAGAAGTCAAGAAGACTAGAGCTTCACTTTAGTACTTAGGTATAAGTCTGGAGAAAAAGAATAGAATGTTGAATTTTGTGTTACTTAAGCTGGGGGAGCCTGGGTGGCTCAGTCAGTTAAGCGTCTGACTTTGGCTCAAGTCACAGATATCAGAGTCCCAGGATTGAGCCCTGCATTAGGTTCCCCACTCAACAGGGAGTCTGCTTGTCCCTCTCTGCCCCAGCCCCTACTTGTGCTTGCTCTCTCTCTCTCTCAAATAAATAAAACCTTAAAAAAAAAAAAAAAAAGCTGGTGAGAGGTAGTCTCTGGTGTCCTTGAGAATTCTTTGAATTATATGAATGTTAATTTCTAGCTTTGTTACAGGAAACAAGGGCATCTTGGTTGAAAGATGCTTTCCTTAGGACATCTCTTATTGCTATCTCATCCAAAGGAATGACAGTATTCTAATGGATTCTAATGGGGTGGGGGTTGGAAAATGGGGGTAAAATGACCTGTAGGATTAAGAGGGTCAAGTGGATCATAGAATCTTGCCCTATCACAGCTGTCTACAGCCTTAAAGTGTTTGATAAATACAGGTTTGGGTTAAAGCCTTCTGATTCTTCAAAGCAGCTTTGTCGTGAACGTGCCTCTCTTGGAAGTTGT
Source organism: Ailurus styani (assembly GCA_002007465.1). NCBI lineage: Eukaryota > Metazoa > Chordata > Mammalia > Carnivora > Ailuridae > Ailurus > Ailurus styani. The sequence continues at coordinate 630,936 of LNAC01000254.1, read as the reverse complement.
AGATCCCCAGAACCCAGGACAGGGTTTTTTACCTAGAAGACATAGTGTGTATTAGGCTGCAGGACTCATGAAACCCTTGCCTGTTTCAGACGCTGACCGGAAAGGAGATTGAGATTGACATTGAACCCACAGACAAGGTAATGTATGGCCAGTACTTCATGCCTGTCTCCCTGCATGCACATTCGTTTGGATACGCTGATGAACTTAGTCCTTCTTGCTCTCATGCTATTTGCATAGCTCTTGTTCTTTCCGCTTCCATGGTTCTACCCCTTAGCAGTCCTTGACTACTTGTACCCTTAAAGGTGGAGCGAATCAAGGAGCGTGTGGAGGAGAAAGAGGGAATCCCCCCACAGCAGCAGCGGCTCATCTATAGTGGAAAACAGATGTGAGTTTGACATGCATACTCATGAGGTGTGGCAATCTTATGTGAGATTGAGGGAGCAAATACTGGAGGAGGAGCATCAGATCCTTTGGTGATTTGGTGAAGCCTGTGAATTCCTTCTCAGAATAAGATTTTTGCAGACATAAAATACATAGATTTACAAAAGAAACTATATTGAGATGCAGTTCTCAAAATACTAAAAACAAATTCGTGGTATAATATATGTGGTTTATTAATATGTTAAGATCTAATGGTGGGTTTAATTTCCATAATTTTGATATATTTTCAAAATGCTTGCAGACAGTTGTAATATATGAAAATATCCAATTTCTGTCGTTAACAGGTTACCCATGTCACTAATACCACCATGGGTTTTTTGCTTGTGTTCAAAATTAAAAATAATCAAATTGCAGTTAAGGGTTAGTAAAAATAAAGATGTAATTTTTTTTCTAATCTGAGTTTAGAGATCCGGGAAAAAGACTCAAGAAATCCAGTATATGAATCCTGTTTTAGATGGTACTTCTAAGGCCTTTTTTTAAATATATATATATATATATATATATATATATATATATATATATATATATATATATAT
>LNAC01000254.1:596582-629713 GCA_002007465.1 Ailurus styani | reverse complement strand
TATATATATATATATATATATATATATATATATATATATATATATATATATATTCTTTTCCTGCAGGAATGATGAGAAGACAGCAGCTGATTACAAGATTCTAGGTGGTTCAGTCCTCCACCTGGTGTTGGCTCTGAGAGGAGGAGGTGGTCTTAGGCAGTGATGGACCCTCCCTCCGTTTTACCTCCTTACCCTGTCGCTCGTAATGAGGCATCATATATCCTATCACTTTGTGGGACACCAGAGCCACTGCCCCCTCTCCTGGATGCCCAGTCTTGTTTGGTGGGAGACCGTGAGGACCCCAGGATGCAGGGTTCCTGGCCCAAAGGGCCTTTGCTGGCTACTGCGTTTTAGTTTGCAGTCCTGTGTGCTTCCCTCTCTTATGGCCATGTCCCTAGTTGTCAATAAAATATTTCCCAACCTCCTGGAATCTTTCTTGTATTACACAAATATGACTGAAATTGAAATAGACCCAGTACACACTCATTTATACCTCTGAAGAAGTAGGGCAGTGGGAGGGAATGTGCCCTTGGGGTGGGGGGATTATCAGACTCTAGGAAAGTCTACTCTGGGTGGTGTGGAGCCAGTTCTTACCAGCTCTGGAAATAACTGGCATCTCTTCCCAATCCCATAAGTGATTTCATGCTGGTAATTTGAAATCGGCCTCAAGTGGCAAATCGGCCCCTGCCCCCAAAGTGGTTGTTACACACTTACCAGTATACTACTGATGTGGGTGGTAGAAACCAGGACAGTGAATTGTCTCCCGTTGTAGCCCTACTGGACATTTGGGCCTGGTTCAAGAAAGGCCGCAAGGGTTTTACTTACACTACATTGTTTGTGGATAAAATGCTGCTCGGAGCTCTGGGTTCTATACTTACAGTGAGAGGCCGATTGGGAGAAAGGCTGAGTGAGGAGTGACAAGCTATTGGTCACTTAGGTCTCAACTGGTAAGATAAAATGAGAGAGGAGCCGGACGAAAGGGCTCCCTGCCCTGGCTTCTCTAGTTTAGCCGACCCCAGCCAGACCGGGCGGAGTGGAGGAGTACGGGAAGAAGGTGTCTGGGAGCGGTTGGACCACTGTGGTTGCCCCCACCCCGGCGCCGCGCAGGCACTTCACTGCAGTCCTTCCCCCGCTGCGCCATCAGAAGGCGCGCGCGCGCAGTCTCCAGGCCGGCGGCCGGGCCGGGCGCGGCGACGCTCTAGCCCCCGCTTCTCCAAGGCGGTCGGGGCGGCTCACTCCGCCGCGGAGAAGAAAGCCTCTCCTCTCATGGGAGCGCGCAGCCGGCCGCCTCCGGCCATGGCGCGGCTCCCGAAGCTGGCGGTCTTCGATCTGGGTGAGGGGGCGGGGCTGGGAAGCTTCGCAGGTCGCTCTCCTTTTCCTAGCGCCAGCGGCAGCCCCCGGGGCCCGCATGCTCGGAGCCTGAGCCCTCCCTCCGTCCTCTCGCAGATTACACGCTCTGGCCATTCTGGGTGGACACGCACGTAGACCCCCCGTTCCACAGGAGCAGGTGAGGGGGCGCCGGGGAGGCCGGCGCCGGGCGGGGCCCCGGGCCGCAGCTGAGCGCGCTCTCGCCCCGCAGCAACGGGGCCGTCCGGGATCGGCGGGGCCAGGCGGTCCGCCTGTACCCAGAGGTGCCCGACGTCCTGCGACGGTTGCAGGACCTTGACGTGCCCATGGCGGCCGCTTCACGGTAAGGAGAGCGAAGGGAAAGCGCTGTCAGCCTCACGCTGAGTGACGCAGGCGGGAGAGGCTCGCGTCACCCCTGGGCTGTAAAAACTTCGGCGGGGCAGATTTGCATGTATTTGCATATCTTTGTAATTGTACCCTCTCCGGTACCTTTAATTTATTAAACATTGGCTCGGCGCCGCCTGTGTCAGATGGGAAGCATAAGGAGTTGAATGAGGACCTGGGATGCCTCCCTGTCCTGGAAAAATAGCAGGTTGCTTTCCCCCTGGTTAAATATGACTTGGCTTGCCGCTCTGGCCCCCCGGATACCATCTATGACACCTTCTTGCAGGACAGGGGAGATCGAAGGCGCCAAGCAGCTTTTGGAGCTCTTTGACCTTGAGAGATACCTTGTTCATCGGGAAATCTATCCAGGCAGCAAGGTCACGCACTTTGAAAGGTAGGCGGAGATGAGGGTAGAAGCAGGGACCCCAGGGAGGCTGAAGGAGCTAAGAAACCCGCGTGGCCACTCCCTGGTCCTCCTTGCACAGGTTGCAGCAGAAGACTGGAGTTGTTTTCTCCCAGATGATCTTCTTTGATGACGAGAAGCGGAATATCGTAGATGTCAGCAAACTGGGTACTGAGTGGTGAGATTAGCCATTTGGGGAAATGAGGAGAAAGGGGTCCTATGAGGTTAGACAGGTATGTGTGGGATGGGTAGTTTGCATGACAGTATTTGGGTAACGCCCAAAAAAGGTGAAAGGAACAACAGGCTTGATGAGATGTGGCTTCTTTTCTTTCTAGGAGTTACCTGCATTCTTGTCCAGAATGGAATGAGTCTTCAAACCCTAACGGAAGGACTAGAGACATTTGCAAAGGCTCAAGCCGGGCCCTGAGGTCCAGTCCTGTGGCTGAGCCTCATTTGAAGCATAAAACTGAAAGGAAATCAGGAAGACATTTCCAGATGTATTTGTAAATTATTAAAGTATGTTTGTGTGTGATGTACATACTTGTTTCTGTTTGTCTAGCGGTGTAGCCGGCCTTGGCTATCCCGAGGGGCCAAGAGCAGAGGGCGCGGCGTTAGACTTCAGGTTGGGCCATAGAAACCTGTGGCGCCCCCGACTGTGTCTCCCCCCATACGCACCCCATTTCCTGAGCGCCGTCAAGGGTCCGAAGAACTCTTCCACTGGCCCCAAGCATGTGGGGTGCACGACCCTGCACGCTCCTTCCGGGAAAACAAATACTGTGTTTTGGGGTGGGGGTGCGGCGGCCTTTTTAATGGCCCCAAACGAAGCGGCCGCTTTAAGTGGCGCGAGCGGATTGGGGTGGGGGGGCGCTGGTGGCTCGGGTCACGTGAAAGAAGGGGCCTCGCCGGCTCCAGTGGATGATGTCGCCGCGGAGGGATTGGCCCAGGCCGGCGGCGGAGCGCTGAGGCCGCACCCTCCCCGAGCAAAGGCGGAAGTGCAGGAAGCCGTGGGGCGGAGGCGGAGAGGCGAGGGTGGCGATGAGTGGTCTCGGCAGGCTCTTCGGGAGGGGTGAGCGGGGCGAGGGCGGTCGGCGGGAGGTGCTGGCCGCGGGGTGGGGACGGGGAGGCCGTGGCCCCGGGCTGTCCCGAAAACCCCCGTCCGCGGCCCAGCGAGGCCTGCGCACGTGCCAGGAGGCCCCGCCTTGTCAGGGAGCCTGGCTTGGGCTGCCAGCCTGCCCCGGCCCCAGAGAGAAGAGCTGGGCGCTCCGGGGGCCGGCGCGGGACGTGAGCCGAGGGCTGTCGAGGCTGGGACGATGAGTTTCCGCCCGTCGTTATCCAGTCCTTCCCCAAACTCTGGTGCTTTCTTTATGCTGGCCAAGAGGGAATCTGAGGTGGTGAAGAGAGATTGCCTGCCTATAGGTCCTACGTGGTGGGGGAAGACAAGCAAAAACTGACATACGCAGTGTCGCGTAGCTACTCCGTGATGGAGATGTTCCCACCCTCCCGGGAAGCACAGAAACAGCGCGGGGGGTTGTGATCCAGAAGGCGAGAGGTATGCCAGGTGAACTGAGGTACTCCAGGACGATGGAACTGTGTGCAAAACAGGCAGGAAAGAGCATGGTGTATTTAGGGGAAAGGAGTTCTGGCTGCCGCTCGCGCGCACGTGTGTGTGTGTGTGTGTGTGTGTGTGTGTGTGTGTGTCTGCCGCTCGCGCGCACGTGTGTGTGTGTGTGTGTGTGTGTGTGTGTGTGTGTGTGTGTGTGTAGAAGGATAGAAGGAAGTGAGGATGGAGAGGTAAACAAAGGCCAGATCAGGAAGGGCCTTGTATGTCTTATTAAAGTTTTGGATTTTGGGCGCCTGGGTGGCTCAGTGGGTTAAAGCCGCTGCCTTCGGCTCAGGTCATGATCCCAGGGTCCTGGGATCGAGGCCCACATCCGGCTCTCTGCTCAGCAGGGAGCCTGGTTCCTCCTCTCTCTCTGCCTGCCTCTCTGCCTACTTGTAATCTCTCTCTGTATGTCAAATGAATAAATAAAATCTTTAAAAAAAAAAAAATAAAAAAAAAAATAAAGTTTTGGATTTTATCCTGTAGGCAAAATACAGTGTGGAAGGATTTTAAGCAGGGAAGGGCCATCTTTTTTTTTTTTTTAATAACTGTTAGAAGTACAGAAGATGAAGGGGGAAAATTGAGACCAGATTTTTTTTTTTTTCTCTAGCCCCTGTACTTCATTCAGTTTGATCCTGTGGAGTCAGGACCTTGAGCCTCTCCTAGGACAGCAAGTGGAACAGTGATTATAAAAAGTGACCCAACTCTGGCAGGGATGTGAAAATGGGACAGCTATGCATGTGTGAGGGCAGGGGGCGTATGGGGACTCTGCCTTCCAGTGTGAATCTAAAACTGCTCCGAAAAACAAAGTCTATTACTAAAAAAAAAAAGGCCTGGAAATGACTTGAAAGGCAGCTTGGAATAGCAAATGAATACTGGATTTGGAAGCCACATTTCTATTCCTCCTTGATTCTTAGTAGTTGTGATTTTAAAAAACCAAAACACTTTAACATCTTTGTGCCTCTTTTTGTATTTGTAAAGTGAAGATAGTACAATCACTGTAGAGAGTCATTTTGGGATTAACAGTACTGCAGTCAAGTGCTTAGCACACACTCTGCACTTGGTGACTGGTGGCTGATTTTCTTCCTTCACACAATATGGGCGTGCTTGGTTGGGACTCCAGGGAAGAAGGAGAAGGGGCCAACCCCTGAAGAGGCAATACAGAAACTGAAGGAGACAGAGAAGATATTGATCAAGAAACAGGAGTTTCTGGAGCAGAGGATTCAACAGGAGCTACAGATGGCCAAGAAGCATGGGATCAAGAATAAGAGAGGTAATGGGGGAGAGGTGCCAACAGGGCAGGCCCAGGTGGGTGTGCTGTGACGTCACGCAGTGACGCAGAGTGTGTGCTGCGTCAGCTGCCCTACAGGCTTTGCGGAGGAAGAAGAGATTGGAACAACAGCTGGCACAAACTGATGGGACATTATCCACCCTGGAATTTCAGCGTGAGGCCATCGAGAATGCCACCACCAATGCAGAAGTGGTTCGTACCATGGAGCTCGCCGCCCAAGGCATGAAGAAGGCCTACCAGGACATGTGGGTACGGGGGGAGGGCAGCAGGGGGCCCAGGCACTGGGGAAAGTAGCTTATATTGTACTTGGACTCCTAAGACCTCTCAGAATGGGAATTTACAGTATAGATGCCTATAACAGCTAGACCTCTGTCCGTCTCCTTGCTTCCTGTAAGATCTCTTTGCTGGCTAAAGCATTATAGGGAGGAAAGATGATTTTTCTAAGTTTGGAAGAGACTTCAGAGAGGGGAATGCAGCCTGTCCTCCCGGTGTGGCTTCTTGCCAATCCTCAGGCCAGCCTTGCCTCTGTACAATTTCCCAGGGATCTCTTCTACCTGATCCTGTGGATTTGTCAGCCTCAGGCCATGGATGGGGGGGCTTCATTCAGGCAAGACGGGAGAATCCAGAGGGTCATTGGCTGTATATTTGTTCTCAGGGACATTGACAAGGTGGATGAACTGATGGCTGACATCACAGAACAACAGGAGGTGGCCCAGCAGATCTCAGATGCCATTTCTCGGCCTGTGGGCTTTGGAGATGTTGTGGATGAGGTAATTGGGAGTGAGGTGTCAGGGAATATGGGAGAAAGCAGGAGACTGGCCAGAAGGAAGGTCCAAGAGAATCATGGGGCAAGTTTTGGGGAGGAGAGAGACTCCATAAGTGATATGTTTTGGTGAGTAGAAGTTCCCTTTCTTCATCTTTTTTTTTTTTTAAGTAAGTAATTTATTTTATAGTGTGAAATCGTGGGAGGGTAGGGGCAGAGGGAGAGGGAGAGAGAGTCCTAAGCAGACTCAGTGCTAAGTTTGGAACCTGACATGGGGCTCAATCTCACAATCCTGAGATCAGGGCCCTGGAGATCACAACCTGAGCTGAAACCAAGAGTTGCACGCTTAACCAGCTGTGCCACCCAGGTGCCCCTCATTTCTTCATCTTGAACAGTTTTGTTGTTCCATATCCAGGATGAACTGTTGGAGGAGCTAGAGGAGCTGGAGCAGGAGGAATTGGCCCGGGACTTGTTAACTGTGGATGACAAGAAGGAAGAACCCCCCATTGAACTGCCTAGTGTACCGTCTACACGTCTGCCTGCAGGGCCAGGTACTCAGGGCTATTCTGTTGTCTTGAGGACTTGAGGAGGTGGGATAGATATGGGGAAAGATTATTCCTCTTATATCCTGCTTCAAAGGAACCAGGCAGAGAGGGCTGCTGCTGCTACAGTTGCACAGGTTGTTGACTGCCTAAGGGCACCTGGCTGAACAGGAATGAAGACTAAAGTCCCGCTTATGCCTCACTCAGCAACCTGGGTACCCTGGTGTAGGGCTGCAGGTGCTGGGAGAGAGAAGCACATTTTCCATAATTAATACAGGGGTGCTCGGGGAATTAGCAGTAGCACACCAAGCAGAAGGACAACACCTTTAGGTTCTTTGCTGGGGAGAGAAAATTCAGCAGACTCTGTGTTCTGGCAGGGGATTGTTGGAAGTTGCTATGGCCCTAACACTTCTTTCTTTTTCTGGGTGTCCTTGTCCCCAAAGCTCCTGAAGCAGATGAAGATGAAGAAGCCCTAAAGCAGTTGGCTGAGTGGGTATCCTGATAAGTCTGGGCTTGTTTTCCCAGTGTTGCCTTCATTGGTCTCTTTTCCTTAAGTGCCAAGTGCTAAGCTAAAGGAACATAGCCTTTTGGGGAGGTCCTGCTGAGGGTGATAGTGTGACCCTGCCTGAAAAGGGGTTGTCGCCCTCCCTTCCCTGGCTCAACTCTGAAAAAGGACCTTGGTGAGAGAGAAGCCCCTGGGGTCCCTTCTCTTTGATAGCACTTACAGTGCCCTTGTTCGTAATAAAATTGGGCGGATGGAACCATAGTGCTCATACTGCCTTGTCTACACCTGAAACTCTTCCCTGTCCTTGGGAGCTTTGTGTCAAGCAGTGAATCACAAAGGGAGTAATGAAGGGACTAACAAAGTATTGGAACAGGGAACAAATGGGAGTTGATGATATCTTGACCTACTATGTTCTAGATAGGTACTGTTTCATCTTTCAAGTTGGTCTGTCCTAGAGTTGCCTAGTGCTGAGGTTGAGCACAGGGATTATTTATCTTAGAACCACGTGGAGCTGTCTCTGAGTCTTATCTCAGTGCTTTCCCCCAATCATGCCTCTGCCAAGACAACCCCACAATTTACTACTCATTGTCCTTTTGCAAAGCCCATTTTCAAACATGGGGAGGGAAAATACAGGGTTAAAGGAGTAAGTAGCTTTCCTTTATTTATTTTATTTCTTTTATTTAGTTAGTAGGCTTGGTTTGAACTGTCATTTCGGTGTCTTTAAAAAAAAAAAGATTTACTTATTTTGAGGAGCGTGTGTGCACAGGCAGGAGGGGCAGAGGGAGGAGAGAGAGAACCCCAAGCTGACTCCCTGCTGAGCACAGAGCCTGATGCAGGGCTCAATCCCGTAACCCTGAGATTATGACCCAAACCAAGTGTGAGACGCTCAACCAATTGCACCACTCAGGTGCCCGTGTCATTTCTGTTTCTAGAGCAGTAGATGAGGGGCCGTGATTCACTGGGATTGTTCCAGTAGTGGTTAAGGTGGCATCGGGGGAAGGGAGAAGGAACCAGGATATCTCACCCATCCTGATAGCCATTTCGAAGAGAACAAATAATGCATCCCTTTGGACTGTAAACAGAGGCAGAGCCATAACCAAACAGCAACCCGGGCCTCTACCCCACTACTGGATCATTTAGAATGCAATGTAAGAGATGTAAAATAATGAGCATCTACTTAGCCAGAATAATGAAGCTTCCCAAAAGTAGTGTTCATCCCAGCACCCTCTCCCCCATGAGCCACGTAGGAGCTACATTGTGAATTACACTGTTGACTTAACAGATGTCAAGATGACTGGTTACAGATTCTGGTTAGAAATCCACCTTCTACCCTCAGTAGTGTTCCCTGGTAAGATTCCCCTGAAGAAAGAATGTCTTTGACCCCAGCTGATGAAACTAAATCAGAAATAGATTTATTTTTGATATAAAATATTTTTAGCCCCAGACCCTCCTGCTTTGCTCCTCTTTCAACCCCTTCAACCACTTTTAGGTATTGATTTCCAAGGACTGGTGCCGATTAGTGGTGCTGGGGGCTTGGCACATGGCCTCAAGCAGCCTGATCTCATGGGTGGGTTGCTCAGGCTGGAACTTGAGCACCCAAGGATCCTTGATGATGTCCAGGATGGTGGCCCGCTTGGTGGCTTGGCGTAGCGTCTGGAGGACCAGGTTCTAGGGCAGGGGAAAGAGAGGTCTTGGCTGAGTTCGACCCCCACTGTGCCACACAAGCAGTGAGCAGTCGGACCTAAGAGAAAAGCAGCATAGCCCATCACACCACTCTGGTGAAAGGGGGTGTGGTCCTGATTTTATCCGGAAGTGCCAGGCATTTAACTCCCTGGAGGAGAGGGAAAGGAAGGGTACCTTGGGGGAAAACTCTTGCATAATCCCCTTCTGGCCTAAAGAGACAGAGGCTAAAACCTGCTTACTACTCTCAAGTAAGGTACCGAGCCCAGGGGTGGCCCTTAAAGCTCCCTCCCCGCCAACTCCTCTAGGGCGGGGGCTAAAGTGTGAGATGGGTCTGGTGGGGAAGAGCCTCCCCCAGGGTGGGGAGGTCTGGGATGGGTCTTCCCTCCCTGTGGGTCATCCCTGAGGCCTCAGCCCTCCTGGGGGAGCCATCACCTTGCACTCCTGGGAGATGGAGTAGTTAGATGGGAAAGTGACCTCCCTCTGAGTCTCTTTTAGCAGCTTCTTGAGATTGGTGTCATCAAAGGGCAGCCGGGCGACCACTAGAGTGTAGAGGATGACGCCCATGCTCCAGGTGTCAGACAGGAAAGGGTTGTAGGGCAAGCCCAGCAAGATCTCTGGGCATGCATAAGCAAAGCTGCCACAGTAGGTCTGGCTGAGGTTGTTTGTAAAGCAGTTCATCTGGCGGTAAGAAGGGCTACTATGCACTGTCTGGTTAGAAGGCACCATCTTGGCGAAGCCAAAGTCCGATATCTTCACGTTCTCCCGCTTGTCCAGCAACAGGTTCTCCAACTTTAAGTCCCTACCAGCAGCAGAAAGGCTGGGGGTCAGGCTGGGGAGAGGGCTTAGTATTAGACCGGGAGCTGAAGGGCCAGGGGTCAGAGGCTAGAGATGGAAAAGGCAAAGTGGGAGAGAGGTGCCATTAGGAGGACACAAGGTAGAGAGAAGGAGCCATGGAGTCATGAGCAGAGCCCAGAGGTGAGAAAGGATGGTACCTGAGGACCACAGGGGGCTCCTCATTGTAGTTCACGGTGCCGTGTTCACAGTGGGTGCTACAGAAACGTTCTCGAGCAAAGAATGAAAATAGAGGGGATGAATAGGCCTAGGTAACTGAGGAAGGCCAAGGGAGGAAAAAAGAGGGCAGAAAATGGGAAACATGCCTAAAACCCCCTGGAGAGCTCAAAGGCCCCAGCCTGGGTGGCAGCGCCCTCACCGGTGCACGATGCGCTTGCTGTGCAGGTAGGCGATGCCTAGGGTCATCTGGGAGAACCACTTGCCAGCCAGGGGCTCGGAGCAAGCCCCGTAGCGTTGGATCCACTCAAGGACATCGCCGCCCTGAGCCAGCTCCAGAATGATGTATACCCGGGATGTGGTTTCGATGGCCTGGTAGAAGTTGATGAGGTACTTGTGCCGCAGGACCTTCATTACCTGGCCCCGGAAGAGGGACCCATCAGACCTGGGAAGGGAGAACCCCGGCTGTGCTCCCAGCCCTCCTGCTGTCCCAGAGCTATTTTACTTAGAACTTTGCAAGAGGATTAAACTCCAGAGGGCTGAGTGGTCTGTGGGCAAACCCTTTGCTTTGGACTTGTACTTTGTGAGGGGCTGGAGGTGTGTGAGTGGGTGGAAGGAGGTTTAATTTACATCAAGTCATCTTCCAGCTGCTTAGGAAGACATTCAGCCCTGACTGGGGGGTGGGGGTGTTCTGGCTCCACCCCCTCCTAACCATAGCCCTTCTGAGAAGTCTTAAGCAGCTCAGTATCAGTTCCCTCTTCTGGCCCCTTTCCAACCTGTATCTCACGGGGCAGGAACTTGTTAAGATAGTCCTCAGAGGCCTTCTTCTTTGAGATGATCTTGACAGCCACCATGACCTTCTGCTTTGTATAGTAAGCCTCATACACCGTCCCATAAGAGCCATTGCCAATGACCTTGCCCACCTCGTAACCATAGTCCTCCATGACAGAACGGTAGGCTGAGGTGGGTGGTGCTACCTCCGAGGTGTCTCCCTTCCCCATGGTGTTGGGCTTGCTGAGAGCAGGGACCTTTGCTACTTAAAAGCCTAATATCTGCTCAGAAAGCCAGCCTTGAGCCACTGAGGGCTAGTGTACCAAAGTGAAGTCAGTCTCCGAATGCTTGCCTATATAGTCACACAAATCTGGGATGTTGGGCTCAACTCTCCACTAGGAACATGGAGGGGGGAAGAAGGGAGCAGCAGTTCTTTTTGTCTCCACTAGCTGTTGTTACTTCTTTCTCCTCCTGGTTACGGAACTCCCCAGGGTCCCATGTTCCACATACATCACAATTCACCTTCTTTCCACCATAGGCCACAAGGCTTGAGAATGAAGTGCACTGTGGAATATACTCCTAGAGGCAACTTCTGCAGTCTGGTGAGACCCCCCCCCCATCCATCTGGTCCCTTTAAACCATTTATGTTTATTGAGTACCCACTGTGTGCCAGGCCACGTGCTGAGTACCAGGATAAAACAGCCAATAACGCCAATAGAATTTAAGAGGGAAAAAAAATCAGAAATTGCATGATCAGTTAAGCCTAGACTTCAAAATTGCAGAGCATCACCTCCAAACTTTTATACAAGTAAAAACAGTTACAAGGTTACGAGGATCTCAGGTCGAAGGGGTGGAAGGGACTCCACCTGTGAACCTTGAAATCATTCTTATCTTGCTTCCCATGACCCTAGGTTCTGTAGTTTTCCTCCTATCCCTCTAGCCATTCCTCAGACTTCACAGGAGCCTTATCTTCTCTACCGGTCCCTTCATTGCATCCTGAAGATTCTGCCGCAGGCCTTATTTCCTCAGGGCTTTGTGTTCTCCCGTTGGGATCTCATCCATTCCCAACACTGGTTATTAAATCAATGCTGACTGCTCCTAATCTCATCTCTATCCCAGATGTCCTCTGGAGTTCCAGACCCAGCATCCAATTGCTCACTGGACATCATATGGACAGGTCTTTCTCAGGTATCTTAAACTTACCATGTCCAAAATTGAACTCTTTATGTTCTTGCCCTAGACTGCCTTTCTGTTAAGTTTTTTTTTTTTTTAAGATTTTATCTATTTTTTTGACAGAGAGAACACAAGCAGGGAGTGGCAGGCAGAGGGAGAGGGAGAAGCAGGCTTCCCCCAGAGCAGGGAGCATGATGTGGGGCTCGATCCCAGGACCCTAGGATCATGACCTGAGCCGAAAGCAGTTGCTCAACCAACTGAGCCACCCAGGCGCCCTCTGTTAAGTTCTATACTCATCTTCAATTTACACACCCAGGTATCGTCCTAGACCCTTCCCTCTGCCTCAGCCCCTACATCCAATCTGTCACCTCTTCTACCTCCTAATTATCTTTAATATTACATTCCAGGCTTTTGAAGCGGCTGCCACTTAGGTCATTCTAGCAAGCTTTCTGTTCCCCTCCAGTGTTCATCCTGAACTCCAAGGCATAACACTGATTTTATTCCCATTTAAAACAATTCAGTGCCTCCCCATTCTCCTCAGGGTCAAGTCCAAATTCTTTTATATGGTTTCAACATTTGACTCTGTTACCTCTCCAATTTTATCTTTTTTTTTTTTAAAGATTTTATTTATTTGACAGAGAAAGAGCACAGGTAGGCAGAGCTGTAGGCAGAGGGAGAGGGAGAAGCAGGCTCCCCGCTGAGCAGAGAGCCCGATGCAGGGCTTGATCCCAGGACCACCTGAGCTGAAGGCAGACGCTTACCCGAGCCACCCAGACACCCCCAGTTTTATCTTTTAACATAAATGCAGTACTCCAGCCAAACAGAATTACTTTTCCTTCCCTGTTCCCTCTGTCTTGGCAAACCCCTATTCTTCCTTGAGGACTTAGCTCATGAGCTGTTTTAAGGACACATTTTACTGACTGCTCAAGCCCAAACTGTATGTTCCTCCTTCCTGGGTGCTCCCAGAGCCCCAGTACTTTCTCTGTCACTGCGTCTAACGTAGTGTCTGTAATTGTATTTCTTCTGCTTGCATCTCCCACTAGGGCTGTAAGGGAGGTCAACTGACCGAGAAGAGGGAGATGAAGTCAGAGGTTTGAGAAGAATGGGTTGTGGAGAATGGGAGAGCGCTGATCTGAAAAATGAGCAGGATCACTGGGCAGCACTGGGGGTCCAACTGAGATTCAAAAACACAATTTATAGACACATGATTTTAACACAGTGTTAAGATTTTTTTAGCATCTTGGGTATAGGTGCTTGAATTTTTTTTTTTTAAGATTTTATTTATTTGACAGAGAGAGAGAGCACAAGCAGTGGAACAGCAGAGGGAGAGGGAGAAGCAGGCTCCTGACTGAGCAGGGAGACTGATGTGAAGCTTGATTCCAGGACCCTGGGATCACGACCGGAACCGAAGGCAGACAGTTAACCGACTGAGCCACCCAGGCACCCCATAGGTGCCTGAATATTGACAGATGAACCCAAGATTAAGGTTTCCCTTGCCAGATGGAATGAAAGAATAATGGAAGAGAGGTATCAAGAACACAGGCAAGAATGTGGCTGAAGTGATAGAGTGCAGAAATCTAAGCCTCATGGGTTAGAAAGACAAGCCAGAAAAAGGCCAGAGGGACAAAAGGAGGGATTGCAGGTCTCAGTGAAACAGAAGGACATGTCTGGAGGGAATGACAGAGGACAAGAGATTGTGGTCACTTGCTAGAGGGGTTACCTGGCTTTAAGACTGTGTGTGTAGAGGGTGGGGATGTGGCACACAGGGGAAAGAACAAAAGAAGAATCAGATTTATTTTCTGTCTTCCAAAAACAACTCCAACAACAGATTATGCGGTAGGCTACTGGTAAATTCCTACTTATGGACAGCCAGCTAATCCTGCTGGCAGCGTAGTTCCAAAGTTTGTAGGAAGCTAGATCTACATTCTCAGACTAGCAAGATGAGTTGTCCAGAGCACACCGTGGTAAGGAGCCCGCCCCCTGCCCCGCCCATCTTCTGCTCCTCTGGATAGGTAGCTTGGTGGCAGCTCTGTCCTCACGTCCAGCGGGTAAACCAGTTCATTCTAAAAACGTGTATTAAGCTGCCTACTTTATACAAAAGCACTGCTAAATCCTGAGGATATCAAGATGGGTAAATTACAGCTTCCTGGGAGTAGCTAGTAATTAGCAAGGAAGACAGACACATAAGAAGTAAAATAACAGTACAGTGAGGTAAAGTGCTATAAACAAAGACTGGAAGACGTAAAGGCAGGCTTCATAGAAGAGGCATCTGCACTGTTCAAGAGGAGTCTCCAGGCACGTAAGTAGGGAATGGCAGACTGGGCAGTCTAGGCCGAAGGAACTGTATGAGGCTTGCAGGCTTGAGAGAACATGACATTCAAGATTCTAATTTGAATACAGGATAGGGTTCCAAAAAGGTAATGTACCTGGAGAAGTAATAAAGATCCAGGTCTGACAGGCCTCACATACTAAGCTTTTTAGGGTTTCTCCTATGTACTCGTGGTCAGATTCTGATCAAAATGGTCAAAGTCAGGGCCTGTTAAAAAATCATGATGCCTAGTCACCTCTTCCTCTAAGATCCTGATTTCCTGGACCCAGAGCTCCATGTTTTTAATAAGCTTCTAGCTGAATCTGAAGCACACCAAGATTTGAGAACCACTGTTGCAGGAAATAGCATATACATTGTATATATGTGTGAATCTTTACAGCAGCGGAGAGGAAAAATGGACCCAAGAGGGGAGGTGACCAGGAGACTAGCAAGGTGGTTGTCATGGTAATTTAGGTGACAGAGGATGGGACCCGAACCAAGGAAGCCATGGAAGGCAAGTATTTGGAAGATACTGAGGAAATAAGCGGCAAGGGGGCTTGATGGCACTGATCTGAGGAGGCTGGGGGGTTGGGATGTGGAGTAAGTGAGAAAGTCCCAGGTTTCTGGCTTTTCTAAGTTACTTTTCTAATTTCAAAATTCACTGATTTAGCTAAAAAAACAAAACAAAACAAAAAAACCAAAAAAAACCCCTCAATCCCCTACCTCCTAGAACCTCACCTCCTCCTCCTGCAGGGAGGAGAGCTGGATCAGAGAGGTCAGAAGAGGGTAAATGGAGGACTTTTCAGGCCAGAAGCCACTTACGATTTTCCCCTGTACTATATACGTCTTTCCGTGGGGAAAGGGAAGCTTAAGTCTGCACCCTTACGTGTTGCCCCCCGGTGGCCAAAAGGAAGTCTCTGCCCCTGGGTCTAATCAAAACTCCCCTAAAGTAGCGGAGACAGGCAAAGGTAAACTTTTCCAGAATAATCTGCAACACGAAATTAAGAAAAGCCCGAACACACACAGATAAATACGAACAAAAACATCGAAACAGTCGAACGTATGCCAAGATTCTTTACCTGCAAGTAACAATAACCCAACTCACCGGATAAAAGGGCTGACACCCTGTCTCTTCTGCGTGCCTCCACACTGGACCTGGCTCGGGCTTGCCTAAGTTCGAACATGGGACGGTCATTATATGGCCAGGGAGGTCTCCGGTGCAACCTCGGGAAGATATTTTTATTCATGTATTTATTTTTCGGCGGGAGACCATTCGTGACGGGTTGGGAGAAGCAGTGAGGTGAGATCCAGACTCCAGGACCCTTGCACGGACTGTGCCCACGCTGTCCTAGCACTGAGACACGCAAAGCCTCACTCCCTTCCCCGCGCCCCCAGCCCGGGTTCGGGGCTACGGACCGCCTCTCAGAGCTCGCCCTCTGCAGTCGGGGGCGAGTCCCATTGGTTCAGCTGGCAAATGCTCCGGGGCGTCCGCTAGGTGCGGGTGCAGCCACCAACCGGGCTCCGTCTCCGGGACAGTCACTGGACGCGGGCGCGGCTCCCGGGCTTCCGCCCGGACCCCAAATCTTCCTGGGGACGGGCGGGCGGCCCGGCGGCGACTCGTACCCCGAAGGGGCGTCCCGGCCGGGCGGCCAGGCCTCAGCCGTAGCCCCTGCCCGAGAAGCCGTCGGCGGAGCTGCGGCGCGGCCGCAGCTTCAGCGGCGGGGGTGTGGTCCCCTGTCAGCTCCAGGAACGGAGATTTCGGCCGGGCTGAGGTCCCCGCCGGTGAGGCGGAAGTGGTAAGACAGACGTGTCCTGGGCTGCTCTGCACATCGCCGGGAGGGCCCCCGCCGGGGGAGCGGGCTAGCCGAGCCTTGCGGGCTCTCCGGAGCGGGCCGGCTCCCCGGCTGGAGAAAGCTCGTCGGGCAGCCCTTCACTCGGCCAAGCGCGGCGTCCCGCGTGGTGCAGCCGCAGCCGCTGCGATCAGGCACCGCGGCGGCCAACCCCGTGGAGGGCAGTCGTCAGGTCCTCTCCGGGCCGCCGCTAGCGCGCCGCTCTTGGGGGGAGACCCGGGCAGGAGCCCAAGGGCAACTACGGGGCCGCGGAGGCCGCGGGCACCGCCTCGGCCAGCCCTACGCGAGCGGTGAGGACCCCGCGGGTGCCGAGGGAAGGTGCCCGAGGTGCGAGGCCGCGTGGCGTTGCCATGGAAACGGGCTGGGGCGCGCGGGGAGGTCCCGGGCAGGCGGGCTGCGGGACGGGGACCCCAGTTCCAGAAGACGAGAGCTCAGAGGCGGACAGAGACAGGATTGTGGGGGGTCGGGGGGCGGCCTCCCGAGGGAGGGTTCGAGCGGCCAAGGGGAGAAATCGGAGCTATAGGGCTTCGTTTCCAAGGGCCTGACCTGGGGTGTCAGGAGTTGATCCTTGGTTTTCGTAACTGCAGGATTCCCCCAAACAGGTTCTGCTGCCTTAAGGATGACAGTCCTAGGGCACCCGCGGAGTTGGAGTTGCCAGTGGTTGCCAATCCTGATACTGCTGCTGGGCACAGGCCATGAGCCAGGGGTGGAAGGTGTGACACACTACAAGGCCGGTGACCCCGTCATCCTCTATGTCAACAAAGTGGGACCCTACCATAACCCTCAGGAGACTTACCACTACTATCAGCTTCCAGTCTGCTGCCCTGAGAAGATCCGTCACAAAAGCCTTAGCCTGGGTGAAGTGCTGGATGGGGACCGAATGGCCGAGTCTTTGTATGAGATCCGCTTTCGGGAGAATGTGGAGAAGAGAATTTTGTGCCACATGCAGCTCAATTCTGCACAGGTCAGCCTCTCCGCATTGGCGAGCACTTAGCCGTCCCTCCCAGGGACTCTTAACAGTGCCTCCTAATTTATGTTTTTATAGCACCTCTATGGAAATGGTCTGACTTGATTCTAACTACAACCCCACTGGTAGGCAGGACAGGTGGTATTATTTGCATTCAGTTGAGAAAGAAACATACTTGCTCAGGAGTGACTTTTCCAAGACTACATGAATATTGAATTACAAAGCTGATACTAGAGCCCAGGGCTCCTAACTCCAAGCTGCTGTTGGTAATAAGGTCCCACCTGTCACTCTTGCGTGGTTGTTCCTTCCATATCTACTTCTTGGCTTTCTTAACTAGCTCCTTTACACTTTTTTTTTAAAGATTTTATTTATTTATTTGTCAGAGAGAGAGAGAGAACACAAACAGGCAGCGTGGCAGGCAGAGGCAAAGGAAGAAGCAGGTTCCCTGCCGAGCAAGGAGCCTGATGCGGGACTCGATCCCAAGATGCTGGGATCATGACCTGTGCCGAAGGCAGCTGCTTAACCAACTGAGCCACCCAGGCGTCTCCCTTTACACTCTTATCTTTCCTATGATGCTTTTTTCTTTAGCAAATCCTATCTTAGCGCACTTTCCTTTAGTCTACCCCAGACCTTCTTACACCTTGCCTTTCTCCTTTTTCTACACCTTAACACCTATGAAGTCATATTGTCCTTTTTTGGAGAATCCCTGCATAATAGGATCTAACCCAGTGGTTTTCAATAGGGAGCAGTTCAGTTTTGTCTCTCAGGGGACATTTGGCAATGTCTGGAGATCATTTTGATTGTCACTTTGGGGGGTGCTGCTGACGTCTAGTGGGAAGGAGCCAGGATGATGCATATTACAGTGCACAAGACAGCTCCCCGCAATAAAGAATTATCCAGCCCCAAATGTGAGTAGAGTCCAGGTTGTGAAACCTTGCTCTAACCCTCTGCCTGGGGAGGCCTTGTCTGACTCCTGACTTGCTCTTTGTAGGTGGAACAACTTCGCCAGGCCATTGAGGAACTGTACTACTTTGAATTTGTAGTGGACGACTTGCCAATCCGTGGCTTTGTGGGCTACATGGAGGAGAGTGGCTTCCTGCCTCACAGCCACAAGATAGGGCTCTGGACCCATTTGGACTTCCATCTAGAATTCCATGGAGATCGAATTATATTTGCCAATGTCTCAGTAAGGGACGTCAAGCCCCACAGCTTAGATGGGTTACGACCCGATGAGTTCCTAGGCCTCACCCACACCTACAGTGTGCGCTGGTCTGAGACTTCAGTGGAGCGTCGGAGTGATAGGCGCCGTGGTGATGATGGTGGTTTTTTTCCCAGAACACTGGAGATCCATTGGTTGTCCATCATCAATTCCATGGTGCTTGTGTTTTTACTGGTGGGTTTTGTGGCTGTCATTCTCATGCGTGTGCTTCGAAACGACCTGGCTCGATACAACTTGGATGAGGAGACTACATCTGCAGGTTCTGGTGATGACTTTGACCAAGGTGACAATGGCTGGAAAATTATCCATACAGACGTCTTCCGCTTCCCTCCATACCGTGGTCTGCTCTGTGCTGTGCTTGGTGTGGGTGCCCAGTTCCTGGCCCTTGGCACTGGTGAGGTGATAAAAGTTAATCAGGGATTTCTCTCAAGGGGTAGAACCAAGCAGGTGGTTTGTTCTGGAAAGATCTGCAGTTCTTCTCTTCTGTCCAAGATAAGGGCAGACCTAAGGGGTGGGGTGGCCTTAAAAGGAATGTATATAGGGGCACCTGGGTGGCTCAGTCGGTTAAGTGTCCGACTCTTGATCTCAGCTCAGGTCTTCATCTCAGGGTCATGCGTTCAAGCCTGGCATTGGGCTCCATGCTGGGCATGGAGCCTACTTGAAAAAAAAAAAGGAAGGAAGGAAGGATGTGTATATTCAGTCGTGGGTTTGCTGGATGACAGAATTAGGGATATTGTTTTCCTGGAGACCTTGGGTCTGGGTGAAAGCGGGCTGATTCCTCTGAAATTGCCAGAAAAGGGACAGGTTGAGACCTGACGCAGGCTTTCCACTACCACCCTGCAGGCATTATTGTCATGGCGCTGCTGGGCATGTTCAATGTGCACCGTCATGGGGCCATTAACTCGGCAGCCATCTTGTTGTATGCCCTGACCTGCTGCATCTCTGGCTACGTGTCCAGCCACTTCTACCGGCAGATTGGAGGCGAGCATTGGGTGTGGAACATCATTCTCACCACCAGCCTGTTCTCTGGTGAGGACTGCCTTTTCCCTGGTGGGCTGGCCTGATGGGCTGGCCTGGTGGGCCGATTTGAGGACCTTAGAACACCTTGTGGAACCTGGGATAGAGTTAGAGTAAGGCTTCAAGGCAATAAAAATACGCAAAAGAAACAAGAAAACCATTCAGAAGACAAGAATGCATTTCTTTTGCAAAATGTTCTAGGCAGCATGGTAAGCACTCGACACATCTTCATCTCATTTAATCCTCGCAGTAACCCTATGTGGTAGGTAATACTGTTCCCATTTTACTGATGAGGAAATTGAACTTCAGGCTGGTTAATTTGCCTGACATTATGCTCCGAAGAGGGAGTAGAGCAGGTTTCAGACCCAGGCAGTGTGACTCTAAGAGCCCATATTCTCGACCATTACACGAAGAGTGAAATAATACTCTTTATGGAACTTATTTTTTGATACTCCCCCTTTAAAAAATACATTTTTAAAAAAAAATTTGGAGGTGGCTACCCAACTCTAGCCTTACAAGCCAGTTTGTCCTTTCAAAGGCAGTAGTAGTGTGCATTCTAAGCCTTTTGTGTTCCCAATCCTGTCTGATTTATATTTCATCACATTTATGTCTGAACCAGAGCTTTCTGAAGGGCCTTAATCCAAAGGGATGGCTCCTGCTAGGAATCCAGGATACCACAGCAGGATAGGGCCTTGGAGGCAGGTGGATTGTATTACTCTTAGATCATTACGTAACAGCTGCTTTGCCCTTTAATGATAATGGATGGGGGAGGGAATGTTGGTAAGATAAGAACAGGGAACCACCGGATGTGGAAGGGCGGAAGTCTCACGCATGAGAGCAGGATACTTCACCCCTCTCCCTGTCAGGTCCTGTCTGAGTGGGTGGCCCCAGGGATGTAGCTTTCCCCTGCTGACCCTCCTTCTGCGGGCCCATCCCTGCAGTGCCTTTCTTCCTGACATGGAGTGTGGTGAACTCGGTGCACTGGGCTAATGGTTCCACACAGGCTCTGCCAGCCACCACCATCCTGCTGCTTCTGACGGTTTGGCTGCTGGTGGGCTTTCCCCTCACTGTCATCGGAGGCATCTTCGGGAAGAACAATGCTAGCCCCTTTGATGCACCTTGTCGCACCAAGAACATCGCCCGGGAAATCCCACCCCAGCCCTGGTACAAGTCTACGCTCATCCACATGACTGTTGGAGGCTTCCTGCCTTTCAGGTATCCTCCCTTAACGCCATGGCCATCACCCTCAGATTCCTGACTTTTCCTTTCCCCGGACCCTAACCCAGCAAGAGGGATAATCCCTGGTTCAGCTTTACCATTAAGAGATCATTAAATGGGTCCTCCTTTCTCCAAGCAGGACTCCACTTGAAGCAGTTCACAGGTGAGCATGTCTCACTTATAAAGCTCTCCAGAGACATTGCTCCCTTTCACCATCTTTCTGGTTTCTGATGTTAGTGTCCACAGGCAGTGCTGTGGGGGCTTAAAGCCCACGTGATGCTTATTCAGTTGGTTAAGGATCTCTAGTGCCAGGCAGATAATACAAGAGAAAATCAAACAGGCAAGATCCTTGCTCTCAATCAATGACGGCAGATGTTCTTGAGATGAGCACCGCCGAGTCATGGGTAGAAGAGTCCCCATGGAGCCAGGCACTCCAGGGCTGGGAGTGGAGCGGACCCCCTTTACACAGTGACCCGGTACCACAGAGTGGGGGTGGCTGGGTGTGGTGCTGGCCTCTGTGCTGGTGGTGCACAGCCCTTTAACGCTGTGTGTCGTGTCTTCTCTTCACAGTGCCATCTCTGTGGAGCTCTACTACATCTTTGCCACAGTGTGGGGTCGGGAACAGTACACTCTGTATGGCATCCTCTTCTTTGTCTTCGCCATCCTGCTGAGCGTGGGGGCGTGCATCTCCATTGCGCTCACCTACTTCCAGTTGTCTGGGGAGGATTACCGCTGGTGGTGGCGATCTGTGCTCAGCGTTGGCTCCACTGGGCTCTTCATCTTCCTCTACTCCGTTTTCTACTACGCCAGGCGCTCCAACATGTCAGGGGCAGTACAGACAGTAGAGTTTTTTGGCTACTCCTTACTCACTGGTTATGTCTTCTTCCTCATGCTAGGCACCATCTCTTTTTTTTCTTCCCTAAAGTTCATCCGTTATATCTATGTTAACCTCAAGATGGACTAAGTTTTGGGTGGCAAAACTATTGCTCTTCTCTCCCATTCTTCACGTCCAGAGACCCACTGATCTCTTTTACCAACGTCTTTTCTGATTGAGTGACTGAATTGTGTGATGGCGTTGTTGCCTTCCCCTTTGCCCTTTGGGCCTCTCTTTCCCTGGAGGGCCTGGAAATTACAAATCTCTATTATATAAGGAGTATATATTTGAACTTTTTAAGTTGCCTTTAGTTTTGGTCTTGATTTTTCTTTTTACAATTATCAAAATAAAATTTATTAAGAAAACGGATCCAGTAGTTGGGGGGTTTGGTCTGGATATAGGAACTCGAGCCCTGCCGTTAAGGGCACTGTCCTTCAGAAAGCCGGGGCGGCCGCAGAACGCACGGAACGCGAGTTCTCCGCGGAGCCTGGGAACTCTCGGCCGGGGGAACCTGCGGTGCCGGGGCCTGTTTCCGCGGAAGGCCAACGGAAGTGGCGAAGCCGGAGCTCTCGGTGGGAAGCGAGTCGAATCACCGTGGCGACGGAAGGGGCGCGGAGCAACGCCCTTTCCGCCGGAAGCGGGTTTCAGGGCCTCCACGTGCAGTCCCTCCCCCCCCTCCCGACCCATTAGCGGCGGCTCGGCTGCTGCCATGGAGCCCGCTGGGCTGGAGCAGATCCTGTGGGACCTGCTGCTGCCGGACACCGAGCGCATCCGCCGGGTACGGGACAGTGGGGACCGGGCCGGGGCGAATGGGAGGCGGTGGTGGGAAAGGCCCGACTCTGACCCCAGGACTCCTCCCAGGCCACCGAGCAGCTCCGGACCGCTCTTCGGGACCCCGCCGCCCTGCCCGCCCTCTGCGACCTGCTCGCCTCGGCGGCCGACCCTCAGGTGAGGCGCCTGCCCCTTCCCGCGGAGCGTCCCATAGTACTGCACCAGTTGAGCCCCAGCCCCTTCCTGCCCGGACCCTCACATGTGTGCTTCCTCGTCCCAGATCCGCCAGTTCGCGGCCGTGCTGACCCGCAGACGACTGAGCACCCGCTGGCGACGGCTGGCGGCGGAGCACCGGGAGAGGTTGGCGGGGCCAGGGGCGGGGCCAGGAGGAGGAGGCTCCTGGGCGGGCCAAGTACCCACACCTGCCACCTGTGTTCCAGCCTCAAGTCCCTGGTCCTGACGGCCCTTCAGAGGGAGACGGAGTAAGTGCCTACCTGCCTCCTCTTGGGATCCTGACTGACTCCAGGCTGAGACCCTCTGTGGGTTTCTTTTTT
Source organism: Ailurus styani (assembly GCA_002007465.1). Classification (NCBI taxonomy): domain Eukaryota; kingdom Metazoa; phylum Chordata; class Mammalia; order Carnivora; family Ailuridae; genus Ailurus; species Ailurus styani. The sequence goes on along the minus strand of LNAC01000254.1, from coordinate 607,465 downwards.
TTTTTTTTTAAGATTTTATTTATTTATTTGACAGAGAGAGATCACAAGTAGGCAGAGAAGCAGGCAGAGAGAGAGGAGGAGGCAGGCTCCCTGCTGAGCATGGAGCCCGATGTGGGCCTCGATCCCAGGACCCTGAGATCATGACCTGAGCTGAAGGCAGAGGCTTTAACCCACTGAGCCACCCTGGCACCCCCTCTATGGGTTTCTGTCTTGTATTTCCGCTCCAGACAGGGCCGGGGAGGGGGAAAGATGTCAGTTCTAGACCAAGGGTGGAGCAAGGATTCTAAGACGGTTGAAGACCAAATTTCATGAGAATGGGCTGTGATGGTCTGCTAAACCCGAGTCAGAAAAATGGAACCGAAATTCAGTCTGCGTGAGGCCAGGCTCACCAGATTACACACCCACGCACCTTGCTGCTGGTCTCCCTGTGAGCCACCCTCTTATGTGTCCCAACTTGGCAGACCCTCTGCGCACACTGGAGGTTTCTGTCCTGGCCACCCCGTGGAAGCAGGCCCAGCATGTGCTGGGGAGGGTATTGGAGGGTGATTGGGGGTGGGGAGCAATCTCTCCTGTTTGCAGGCACTCTGTGAGCCTTAGTCTGGCCCAGCTCTCAGCCACCATTTTTCGAAAGGAAGGCCTGGAGGCCTGGCCTCAGCTCATGCAGCTTCTTCAGCACAGTACCCACAGCCCCCATATCTCAGAGAGAGAGGTANGGTGGGTGGTTGGGAGGGAGGGGGGGACCGAGCGGCTGGGTAGACCATATAAGTTTTTCTCTCTTGTCCCTACACCTGGACAGATGGGGCTTTTGCTGCTAAGTGTGGTGGTGACCTCCCGGCCTGAGGCCTTCCAACCCCACCACCGGGAACTTCTTCGGCTTCTGAATGAGACCCTTGGTGAGGTGGGGTCTCCTGGGCTCCTCTTCTACTCCCTGCGCACTCTGACCACCATGGCCCCTTACCTGGGCACTGATGACGTGGTAAGATGTGGGTCCTCACCTTCCCTGGCTCCCTCTCCTCAGGCCTTCCGTGTCCTCACCCTTGCAGGATGCAGAACTATTTCAGATTCTTTCTCTGCCATTTGTTGTCCCTAGCGGTTGAGAGGGGATACTGTGGGTGGCTGTACCTGGGCTCTTGTGTCCAGGCTCTGAGGAAGCTGCACATTCTGGGGCCTGGGATGAGTGAGCATGCATTATGCTTTTTGCCTTCCAGCCTCTTGCACGGATGTTGGTGCCCAAGCTCATCGTGGCCATGCAGACTCTGATCCCTGTAGATGAGGTGAGGAAAACATTCAGGCAAGAGCTCTGTTGTGGGGAAAGTATAGGAGCACACAGCCTGGGCCACTGAAGTAATGCTATGGTAACCCTATGACTTGTTTGTCTGGCAGGTAAAGGCCTGTGAGGCTGTGGAGGCCCTGGATGAATTGCTGGAGTCAGAGGTGCCCATCATCACCTCCCACCTCTCTGAGGTCCTCACATTCTGCCTTGAGGTGAGCCGGGGATGGGCATGGCCTCTGCTGCTTGTTTTGCTGGGAGTTTCCTTGCCCGTCTCTGATTCAAGTTCATCTCTGGGCAGGTGGCTCGAAACGTGGCTCTGGGTGATGCAATACGTGTACGGATTCTCTGCTGCCTCAGTTTCTTGGTCAAAGTCAAGAGTAAGGTAGGTACTCTCTGATGGACATTACTATACCTTAATTTCCACCGTTTGCCTCATTTCTGTGACATTTTGTTTATCTCAGGGATATCTTTATTCAAAATTTGATCTGGCCTCACCCCAGCTCCTGGCTGGAAATTTGGGAATCTTCTGCTAGACCCTTTATGGCCTAGGAGGCTGGAATTCTTTTTATTTTTTTTAAGACTTATTTATTTATTTTAGAGAAAGAGCCATGTGCATGTGAGCAGGGGGGAGGGACAGGGGAAGAGGGAGACAATCTCAAACAGATTCCCTGCCAAGTACGGAGCCCGATGCAAGGCTCGATCCCACCACCCTGAGATCATGACCTGAGTCGAAGTCAAGAGTTAGGCACTTAACCTACTGAGGCACCCAGGTGCCCAAGGCTGGAATTTTTAATGTGAGTCCATCTTGGGAGCAGATTGTCAGGGACACGGTTCCACCTTCCCTCTCAAGGCTTTGCTGAAGAATCGTCTCCTGCCACCCTTACTACACACCCTTTTTCCCATTATGGCTGCCGAGCCCGCCCTGGGACAGCTGGATCCTGAGGACCAGGATTCTGAAGAAGAAGAGCTGGAGATTGGGCTGGTGGGAGAAACTCCTAAGCACTTTGCTGTACAGGTGGGACATGCGCCGGGGGTGGAGGCAGGGCATCAGGTCGCTGTGAGGCAGAAATGGAGTCCAGTGAAGTCTTCCTGTCCTTTTTCAGGTCATGGACATGCTGGCACTACATTTGCCCCCCGAGAAGCTCTGTCCCTTGCTGGTAAGTATGGCTCTGTCATCCTGGTGCCCCTATCCCCCAGTGTACCTAGTTTCTGGCCACTGAGGCTCTTTGGGGCCTGGCAGGTGTGGGGGACTATATGTGGCAGGAATGGGCATCTTGGACCAGAGTTTCAGGAGAGTACCACCTGTTCCCCTAGCTGCCTATGCTGGAAGAGGCCTTGCGGAGTGAGAGACCGTACCAGCGCAAGGCTGGGCTCCTGGTGCTGGCCGTGCTGTCTGATGGAGCTGGTGACCACATCAGGCAGAGGTGTCTGTTCTTTTGTCCTAGAGGGAGGGCGGGCCGTGGGGAGGACCACCACATGGTCCCATGACAGTCCTGGTCTCTGCCTGTTGTTGGAGCTTAATTTTCAGGAGTGTTTCCCCTCACTCTCAAGTGCCCTGGTTTGAAAGATAATTGAAATGGCCACCTCAGCTCTGGAGACCAGGGGGTGGTGCCTGCCATCTGGTGACATTTCCCGGGTTGGGGGTGCTGCTCAGCCTAGGGCTTTCTGGCCCCGCCCCTCAGACTGTATCTGCTGCTTCTGCCCCCTGCGCCCCCCCCCCCCAGGCTGCTGCCCCCACTGCTGCAGATCGTATGCAAGGGCCTGGAGGACCCATCACAAGTTGTCCGCAACGCCGCATTGTTTGCCCTGGGCCAGTTCTCAGAGAACCTCCAGGTCAGTGATGCTGAACATGGGTGGCTGCTGTTGCAGAGACCCCACCCATCCCTGGGACCAGCTTCGCCTTAGCTTCATCTCTTCAGCCATTCCTGCTGCCCCTCGCTTCAGGGGGTGCTTTGAAGGCACACCCCTGGTCAGCTGACTCGGGGCCTCCTTTCCCCCTCCCCCAGCCCCACATCAGCAGCTATTCAGGGGAGGTGATGCCACTGCTCCTCACCTACCTGAAGTCAGTGCCTCCCGGGCACACAAACCACCTCGCCAAGGCCTGCTACGCCCTAGAGAATTTCGTGGAGAACCTAGGTGATGGCACTTGGGCGTGGGAGGGAGGGGACAGAGCTGTTGCTTTGGATGAAGGGGGTGGGATGTGCTGTCTGCGGCAGGGTGAGAAGTATGGCAGGCCCCCAGGGAGCCCTGGGCTGGATGTTAGAGGTCAGCCTGGAGGCAGAGGGACCCCAGAATGTAGGAGACCTGGACTGGGTGTTAGAGGCTTGCCCTTTCCCACAGGGCCTAAGGTGCAGCCCTACCTTCCGGAGCTGATGGACTGTATGCTGCAGCCTCTGAGGAGTCCCAGCAGCCCCCGGGCCAAGGAGCTGGCTGTGAGCGCCCTGGGGGCCATTGGTGAGGAGAAGGCGGCAGGGTACTGGGTTTCCCTAGCGAGCTTCTGGCAGGTAGTCCCAGTGCTCCCCATTCCAGCTTTAATTCTGTCCTTTTGTCCCCCAGCCACAGCTGCCCAGGCCTCCCTGCTGCCCTACTTCCCCACCATCATGGAGCACCTGCAGGAATTCCTGCTGACAGGCCGCGAAGACCTCCAGCCTGTGCAGATCCAGAGCCTGGGTGCGTAAAGGGCTCGGGCGGGGTTCCCAGTGCTGAGGAAGGGCCAAGGGGTTCATGAGGGTCTTCCCATCCAAGGAGGCACTCTTCCCACTGTACCTAGAAACCGGTGGGATTGCTCATTTACCCCCCCAGCTGCCGTCTTTGGTCTCCTGGTTTTGGCCTTGCGCCCCTCTGGCTCATCATTGCATCCTGGTACTACCTCGGCCTTTGTCCCCACAGAGACGCTGGGGGTGCTGGCTCGAGCAGTGGGGGAGCCCATGAGACCCCTGGCTGAGGAGTGCTGCCAGCTGGGGCTGGGCCTGTGTGACCAGGTAGACGATCCCGACTTGCGGCGCTGCACGTGAGTGAGCCCCTACCCTTCCCCACCTCCTGCCCGCCCACTGGATCCCCAGCCCTGAGCCCGGAACCTGGTTCTCTGGTTCGGGACCATGGGTTTCCCGGGGCTTCCCCCTTCTGTCTGGCTCTGGTGGGTGGGACTGTACCACTTCCACGTGCCTCCACCAGGTACAGCCTGTTCGCAGCCTTATCGGGGCTCATGGGTGAGGGCCTGGCGCCCCACCTGCCACAAATCACCACGTTCATGCTGTTGTCCCTGCGTTCCACTGAGGGCATTGTGGTGAGCAGAGAGTGGGGGGGCTGGGTCGGTTGGGGAAGGGCAGCCCTGGGGTGGCATTCATCTGGGCGCAGCTGAGCCCAAGTTCCTGCTGTGCCTCCTCTGCCCAGCCTCAGTATGATGGAAGCAGCTCCTTCCTTCTGTTTGACGACGAGAGTGATGGGGAGGAGGAGGAGGAGCTCACGGACAAGGACGAGGAAGAGGAGGATGACTCTGAGATCTCAGGGTGCGGAAGGGTGCTCTTCTGGTCAGAGGAACCCTGGCTTTGGGCAAGGGCCCTGTGCCCCTGCCCCTGCTGGTGGCTGATCCCTGCCGCCCCGCCACCTTACTTTAGGTACAGTGTGGAGAATGCCTTCTTCGACGAGAAGGAAGACACCTGTGCTGCTCTGGGGGAGATCTCAATGAATACCAGGTGAGCCCTGGCCCTTTCCTGATACTGGGAACCCCGCCTGGGAGCTCTTCCCCATGGCTGTGTGTCTGTCCACAGTGTGGCCTTCCTTCCGTACATGGAGAGTGTCTTTGAAGAAGTATTCAAGCTGCTGGAGGTGAGAGGGCCGGTGGATGGAGCGGGTGGGGTCCCGGGCAAGGGGCCCTGAGTTGGCCATGAACGTGGCGAGCCCATCCCACCATCCTCGTCCTGCAGTGCCCTCACCTGAACGTGCGGAAGGCAGCCCACGAAGCCCTAGGGCAGTTCTGCTGTGCGCTGCACAAGGCCTGTCAGAGCTGCCCCTCGGAACCCAACACCGCGGGTGAGCAGGGGAGACTGGGGCCTCCACTCCAGCCAAGGACTGTGGGGAGGGGGAGGGCAGGGCCTGACCGGGGCCTCAGCCAATGATGTCCCCAGCTCTACAGGCCGCCCTGGCCCGGGTGGTGACGTCCTACATGCAGGCGGTAAGCGGGGAGCGGGAGCGCCAGGTGGTCATGGCCGTGCTTGAGGCGCTGACAGGGGTGCTGCGCAGCTGCGGGGCCCTCGCACTGCAGCCCCCCGGGCGCCTCGCCGAGCTCTGCGGCATGCTCAAGGCTGTGCTGCAGCGGAAGGTGAGTGGGGCAGGTGGGCTGTGGGGTGGGGGGCACTGGTCCGGCCCCGAGCAGGGACGGTCGGAGGCTATAGGGCTGGCTTCCCCCTCCTCCCTGTCATGGAGAGAAGGGGCCGGGGAGCCCAGGCTGAGCTGAACTGTTCTCTTGCAGACAGCGTGTCAGGACCCTGAGGAGGAGGAGGAGGAGGAGCAGGTGAGAGGTCCGGAGGCACATGGTGGGAGCAGGCTGGCCCGGGGGTGTCTGCAGGGCAGGGATGGACAGTGTACCTGGGCTAGGCCTCAGGGAGCCAGAGCTCCTAAAAGGTCAGCTATGGCTCTGAATGTGCATCCCTGCTCCCACGAAGGCAGCAGAGGTTCAGGAAAGGCGTTCTGCAGGTGGGGGGCCGGGTTTGAGAGGGCAGAGTAGGCACACCAGGGGAGAAAGCTGGGCTTCACATGAGCCTAGCCTGGAAGGGGCCAGCCCCGTCAACCCAGGGCAACCCCTGGGGGCCACCTGTGGCCGTGGCAGAGCTACCCCCGTTGCTGTAGCCGACCTGGCCCCGCAGGCCGAGTACGATGCCATGTTGCTAGAGCATGCCGGAGAAGCCATCCCTGCCCTGGCTGCCGCAGCGGGGGGAGACGCCTTTGCCCCCTTCTTCGCCAGCTTCTTGCCATTGCTGCTGTGCAAAACGGTGAGTACTCTGCGCCCTGGCCTTGAACCCTGTCCTGCCCATGTGCCCTGTGCCCAGCCCCAGCCTGACTCACACTCTGTGCCCCCCCCCCCAGAAACAGGGCTGCACAGTGGCAGAGAAGTCCTTTGCCGTGGGGACGCTGGCAGAGTCCATTCAGGGCCTGGGTGGCGCCTCAGCCCAGTTCGTGTCCCGGCTGCTCCCGGTGCTGTTGAGCACTGCCCGGGAGGCCGACCCCGAGGTGCGGAGCAATGCCGTCTTCGGGCTGGGCGTGCTGGCAGAGCACGGGGGCCACCCTGCTCAGGAGTATCCTCAGTGTGCTGGTGGGGGTGCTGGGGTAGAGGGGAGAGTATCCCTGGGGCTTGAGGATGGGAGAGGGCTGTCTGTGGGCCTGTTCCTTGACTGTGGAACCAGATACTTCCCCAAGCTGCTGGGGCTGCTGTTGCCCCTCCTGGCACGGGAGCGCCACAATCGCGTCCGTGACAACATCTGTGGGGCACTGGCTCGCCTGCTGATGGCCAGTCCCTCAAGGAAACCGGAGCCCCAGGTGAGGGCTGAGGGCAGGGGGCAAGGCCTGCAAGCTGCGGGGGGTGGGGAGGAGGGGCAGGGGAGGGGACAGAACAGGGGGCCTGAGGCATCTCTGTGTCCAGGTGCTGGCTGCTCTGCTGCACGCCCTGCCCTTGAAGGAGGACTTGGAGGAGTGGGTCACCATCGGGCACCTCTTTAGCTTCCTGTACCAGAGCAGCCCTGACCAGGTGAGTCAGAGGGGAGCTTAACACTCTGGCCAGAGGCAGGCTTGGCCTCCCTTGTAGCTGATGCGAAGTCACAGTCTAAACTACCGTGGAGGGCGCCTGGGTGGCTCAGTGGGTTAAAGCCTCTGCCTTCGGCTCAGGTCATGATCTTGGGGTCCTAGGATCGAGGCCTGCGTCAGGCTGGCTCCTCAGCGGCGAGCCTGCTTTCTCCTCTCTCTCTATCTATCTGCCTACTTGTAATCTCTCTCTGTCAAAATAAATAAAATCTTTAAAATAAAACAACAACAACAAAAACTACCGTGGACACTGCTGTGTCTTTAGTTGGCCAGGTTCGGCAGCCAGGCCCATCGTGGCAGAGGGGCTCCCTCTCACAGCGCAGCGTTTTTCCCTCGGGAGGCTCCATCCTCCCTGGCTTTGTGCGCCCTCTGGTATGAGGCAGAAGTCACAGGTTCCCTGGGCTGACTTACTATATGGGGCTCCTTCCCACTGTGTTCCACGGAGCGTGGGCATCTCTGGGCTCCCCCCACCCCACCCCGGTCCCTTCTAGGCAGAGCAGCTCTGCTTTCTGAATAAGATTCATCTGTGCCAACCAGCTAGGTTTGGACTGGTGTGCCTGTGTCGTCCACCTCTGTCCTGCACCTTTAGAGCCCGCTGTGTTGGTGGACCTCCCAAGTGTCTGAGCTGCTTTTGGTCTTAAGTCTTATCTTTGGTCACCGTCTGTCTCCTTTAAGAAAAAAAGTACTCCCACCACGTTTCATGGGTCCTTCTGGGGTTTCCCAGTTGTCTCGGATGTGAAACAGTGTCATGTGTATTTCCCTGGCAAGAGACTACGCCTCTCCTCTGTCCAGGGGCCCAGGGGCGCCAGCACCCCTGAGTCAGCCTGTCTCCCCCCACAGGTTGTAGATGTGGCTCCTGAGCTCCTGCGCATCTGCAGCCTCATCCTGGCTGAAAATAAGATCCCACCAGGTGAGGGGGGCAGCGGTGGGCAGGGCAGGGTAGGGGAGCAGGTAGGGACCTGGGGACCAGGCCTCCCCGCTCTCTCCCTCTTCGCTCTCCACGCAGACACCAAGGCCGCACTGCTGCTGCTCCTGACGTTCCTGGCCAGACAGCACACCAACAGCTTCCACTCAGCCCTGGGCTCGCTGCCTGGTGACAAAGCTCAGGAACTCCAGGCTGCCTTGGGCCTCACCTAGACGGGGGGGCTATAGCCGGGCCAGAGAGAGCAGAGCCTGCCCAGGCCCCAGGACCACTTCTCAGCCCTGTTTCAGCTCGCACCTTACCAAAGATTCTGGGCCTTGTACCCCCTCAGGAGTCTCGGCCCCGTTTGCTGCCTTATGGGGTTATCTCTGGGGCTGGGGCTGTTACGCTATGGGACAGTGCAAATGGAGTCTTGACATCCTACCCTAATAAATGCAGTTAGGTTTCTGCTTGACCAGTAGCTCTGAGAGCAGAAAGCACAGAGATACGTGTTGGGAATTAAGGCAGGCAAGATGGGGTTTAATGTGGCCAGTTTCCCGGCAGCTGTCAGTCACTTCTAAGCGCAGTGGAACCGGGGCCCCAGCTGGATCAGGAGGCGCCCGTACGGCTTCTCTTGTTCCAGGCAGAGGATCTGCTGCGCCGCCAGTACTGATTAAGGGAAGAGGATGGGGCTGGTCAGGGGGAATCCCTGCAGTGTTCTCCGGCCTGTGCGAACTTGCCCCACACAGGGGCCCACAGGTCCCCGAACTCACCCAGGAGCAGGTAGAAGACCCGGGCGGCCATCCAGCGGGGGCTGAGTGGGGGCACCAGGCTGCCGAAATCAGGCTCTCTGTTGGCCTGCAGCTCCTGGGCCACAGCCCTGTAGGGATCAGAAGCAGTCACCTGGAGTACCAGCCTGGTGCCCCCCCGCCCCACCCTGACCCCTGGCAGCCTTTCCCCGGCACCTGTACACAGCTTCCAGCGACAGCAGCTCGGGCTCCAGGGGCAGCACCAGGGGCAACTCCACGGCCACTTCTGGGACCTCGGGAACCACAGGCAGCACAGGGGGCTCGGGCTGCTCTGCCTCAGCCCAGGCCCTGGGAGGACATGGCAGTCAGGGGGGAGCAGGGAACACGGTGGCCATGACACGTATGAGGGCCACACCCCTCATTTCCCCAGGGCTGGCGGCTTACCACCGTTCTTCTGGGGGGATGAGGCTGATGCGGGACTTCTCTTCCTCCACTGTTTCTAGAGAGAGCTCTGTTGGGGGGCGGGGGGAAGGTCCTGACTGGGTCTGCTTAGATCCAAGTGGTCAGGACCTTGAGGCCCCTGGTTGAACTAGACGCCACTGCTGTGCAGGGACTTGTGGGGTTTTTTTGTTTTAAAGATTTTATTTATTTATTTGACACAGAGAAAGAGATCAGATCACAAGTAGGCAGAGAGGCAGGCAGAGAGAGAGGAAGAAGCAGGCTCCCCCAATGAGCAGGAAGCCCGATGGAGGCCTCGATCCCAGCACCCTGAGATCATGACCTGAGCTGAAGAGAGAGAAGCTTTAACCCACGGAGCCACCCAGGCGCCCCTGTGCAGGGACTTGTGAGAAGGAAGAGATGTAGGTTTATGTTAAGTGCTCCCTCTAGTAGAAACCATCAGCAGTTTGGGTACCCGTTCCCTGGGACAGTGGCTGCGGTGGTGGCCTCCCTTCTCCAGGTGCTTACCTGAAGACAGCATGAGGGGCCCGCTGGGCTCCAGGGCCTCTCTTGGGACCTGGGGACAGGAGAACAAGAACTAAGCCCCTGAGCATCACAGCAGCACCTGGGGCAGGGTTCTGGCACCACTGGCTGGGGGGGGGGGGGGGGGGGGGNGGGGGGGGGGGCGGGGCGGGGCAGAAGGCAGCCTGTGGTAAGTCAAGCAAAGCTAGCCAGCTCCGGAGGGAGGAGGGAAGGGAATGCATTTACCTCAATATCGCTCAGAGTTTCCATCCTCCTTTCCTCCTCAGCTGCCACCTCCTCCTCAGGCTCCAGGGGAGGCCTTCGCCTGAGTGCTCCTGGGGGTGGCTGGGCACAGCGCGTCCAGAGATCCAGCAGTTCTGTGGGGAGCCAGCCAGCTGGGGAGGGAGGGGCGGCAGGGATGGGGTCTGAGGTGTGAGGAACACCAAGACGGAGGACTGGGGGGTTCAGAAGGCTCCACCTGCTAACTCCCACCACTCCTTACAGCGAGTTGGAGTTCGGAATAGCTCCGTGGGACTCCTGATGGTCCTCTCGGGAGGCTGCACCTTTGGCTGTGTGGGTGTGGGGAGGGGGGAGGCCAGAAGCCCAGTTAGGAGGGAGCCCCTCCTCACTGCCCCTTTTCCACTTCCTTGCAAAGCTTTGTTCGAAGGCCTCTGACCTTGCCCCTCTCCAGCTCCTGCCCCTGCCTGCTCCACCCACTGCTAGGTGGTGCCCAGGCATGTGCTCTGTGGGGTCACTAAAGGAACAGGGAGAGTTGTCTCTGTGCAAACCTGGAATGCATAGACTTTGGGGATTGTTTCCAGTGCCTCCCCCAGCACCCATGGCCCTGGGCCCTCCCTGCCTCCCTCCATCACCCACAGAGCCTAGGCTGCACTCACACACTCCCAACAGTGGGCTTTGGTTTGTAGTTGTTCCTGGAATTTCTCCCGGGAGATCTGAGTCTCCTTGTCCCAGAACAATAATTGGCGGCGGCGGCGGCGGCGAGCAGGTGGACTCCGAGGATATGGGGGCACTGGGGGCCGCCGCCTCTGAAGGGGGGGGGAGGCAGGGCCAAGGCTACCCATTACTCCTGCAAAACAGGCCCCACATCCCCACTCCAGAGACACCCTGGGAAAGAGCTTGGGCAGGGCCTCTGAATGCACCTCTGGCCTCATGATGCTGGGGCGGGGGGGCGGGGGGGCGGCGG
>LNAC01000254.1:582774-596574 GCA_002007465.1 Ailurus styani | reverse complement strand
GGGGGGGGGGGGGCGGGGGGGCGGCGGGGAGCATCTGGGGACCGCAGGCTGGGTGAAATGCAGGGTGGGCAGAGGCACTTTCTACGCATTTGCATAAATCCTGGTGGGCTAGCAGTGTCCCAGGGCTTGGGGAAGCTGAATATGGGTGAGCAGCTCAGAGAGGAGGATGAAGAGGAGGAGAAAGCTTGGAAGGGGCACTACTCACCTCTGGGCTGAGTGGGGGCGGCAGACGCAGCTCTGGCGGGGGGGTCACCTCTGCAACAACACTCTAGGTCGCGGCTCTGCCACACCCCTTCACCCTGGCAGCCACCCAGGCAAGAAGCTAGACGGCCTCCCCTCAGCAAGTTGGAACACAGGGCCCTTGGCTGCAGTAGCTGTGCAGGTAGCCCCAGGAAGGCCCCAGGCACGATGGGCACTCACCAGGGAGTAGGGCCTCAGGCTCCCAGACTACTGGCTTCACCTCCTCGGGGGCCGGGACCGGAAGTGGCTCTGGTGCCCCTTCCACCACCCTGAGGGGAAAATGGGCGAGAGAAATGAGGCCACCCCTCCCAGCACCGGCCCCCTACCTGGCTGGGGGATCCTGCCCTTACGGTGCGAGAGCTGGAGGCGAGAGTGGGGGTACTGCCATCTCCTCCTCCAGAGCCCGGGGCTCCTCCTTGAACTCTGCAGAGAGAAGATCCAGGCTCAGGGTGCAGAGGAGGCGGCGGGAGTACTGCCCAGGCCCAACCTGCCCGTGCCAGGGCACTGACCATCCAGGGCAGGACGGACCCTACGCTCCCGGAGAGGCCTGGCTCGCCGTTCCTCCAACAGGATAGCTTCATCTTCCTCAGCAATCAGCAGGTCCAGGTCTCGGCGGCTAACCTCTGGGAGCTCCCGTTCACCCTGGCAAGAAAGGAGGAGTAAGAACAGGGGACACAGGATGCCTGGGTGGCTCAGTGGGTTAAAGCCTCTGCTTTCGGCTCAGGTCATGATCTCAGCGTCCTGGGATTGTTCGAGGCCACATCGCGCTCTCTGCTCAGCAGGGAGCCTGCTTCCTCCTCTCCCTGTCTCTCTGCCTACTTGTAATCTCTCTCTCTGTGTCAAATAAATAAATAAAATCTTAAAATAAAATAAAAGAACAGGGGACACAATCCCATTTCTGAAAAAGCCAAGTGGCTCTAGGAGACTGGGTCTGAGAGGTGGGCAGCAGGAGGCCTACTGGGCACACAAGCGCCAGGCACAGGGAGTGCTGAAATGGAGATGAGAAGGCAGGGCTCCGGCAGACAAGCAGGTAACACCAGGCGGGCAGGGCCTCCAGAGGCAGGACTCGGCCTCAGGCTCTCTGGAAGGGAACAGCTCACCTCGATCTGCAGCATGCGGATGGGCTCTTCCTCCCGGAGGGTGATAGCCTCTGGAGACAGCACAGTGACCAGGATCCTCTCTGGAGGGGCAGAAAAGTCACACCAGCCCCTCTGTGGCTTTCCAGTTTCCCACAACCACATGAGGCAGCCAAAGCACAGACTCTGGATTCAAGTCAACCTAGGTTTTGGTCAGGCCCCGGCCAGTCACGGGCAATCTGACCCTGGCTAGGTTGCTTAACCACTATGGGTCTCACTTTCCTCCTCTGGAGAATGGGGTAAGAATTCTGATCTCACAGGACTCTTGTGAGGCAGAGATGAGGTGACACAAATGAAGTGCCCCTCACAGGGCCTGGCTCTTAAGAAAAGCTCAAAGATGGTCATTTCTTCAGTTCTTGGGCCTTCCGAGGCCTCTCCCAGGAAAGAGGCTCTCTGCTCACCAGGCTTTGTAGGCTCCACGGGGACTTCAGGAGGGGCCTCCTCAAGCTCTCTCTCTGGGATTGCAGCCTCTAGGAGCTGTCGAATCTTTGGGGAGGATTGGGGACAAAAGGAAGAGTTCATCCTCAGCCTGTGTTCCCACCTCCACAACCTTATTCAGACAACAAACAAAAATACTCTGTGCTGTGGCCTTGTGACACCAGCACACAGTGAACTCATTCGCCATCTGCTCTCCTTTCCTCCCATTCCTGCCCCCACTATCTAGACTTTGTCCATTTTTCTGTGCAGGAAGCACTGCACCTTTAAATCAAGTGTTGTGGGGAACAGAAAAGATTCTTGATCTCAAGGAGCCTGTGGTCTAACAGGAAGACCAGTGTGTAGAGGACCCTAGCAAGAGTCAGCACAAAGGGTGAAACAAGGCCCTAGCAACGTGCTCAATTCCAAAGCAACATCTGGCTCTGGCCAGGGATAAAGCCTCATAGAAAGGGGTAACATTGGAGCCAGGCCTGCTAAGGATATGTGCGACTTAACTAGTACAGAACAAGGGTGACCGTTACGGGCATAGAGGGCTGTGTCCAGTGGGGAACCAGAGGTGTCTTTGAAAGAAGAAAGTAGCATTGTCTTCAGCTGTGGACCTGTCAGGACGTGGATAGAGGGGGACACGGGCATGGAAACCTAAGGCTAAGACATGGTAAGGGCCTGGCTTAGAGCCTTGGCAGTGGCAACTATATGGAGAGAAGTTGGGACAAGAGCTGCTTGTCTGGAGGGGTCCGCCATGACAGTCCCCCAGCATGGAGAGCTGTGGCAGGCCCCCTTCCTGAGCCCCAGTGTCAGACAGGAACAGCACTCCCCTCCCGCGCTGTCAGCTCGCCAGCCTGAGGCATCTGTGGGGAATGAGCCCTACCTGAGGGATACTGAAGGGGCTGGGAAGTGTGGGATCCACAGACATCATCCCGAAGAAGGGATCTGGAGCATCTTCCAGAGTCTCCATCATGGCCAGGCGGTTAGGAAGCAGCAGGCTGGGTCTGAGGCGGAGAGAATGTGAGCTGTGGGCTGTCAAGCACTGAGGCAGAGGGCTGACATGGAGCATGGAGGATGCCAACTGAAGGCTGAGCGGTCCAGTCGGGGGTTGGGGGGGGGGTGCACTCACAGCTCAGTCTCCACCATATCAATGCGGATCTGCAGCTGGGCGCGGTGCAGGCGCTCCAGGATGTGCTGGATGTCCTCTGCGGGCAGGGAGGGCAAGGTGGAGAGTACGCCTTGCCCCGCCACCAGCCTCGAGGCTCTGCCCCATCTCCGAACCTTCCCCGTCTTACCTACGAGGTACTGGCATTGCTGAGAGTAGACCCGGATCACGCCAATCTGCAGCTGGGCTGACAGATAGAGGGAGAAGCGGGGCGGCGGCAGGCCGGGCAGCGGGGGCTGAACTCGTACCAGCACGTAATCGAGGATCTCCTCACTGGGGGTGACAACGTGCCCCGATCACCACTGCTCCAAGGCCCGGCCCCGCAGCCTGCTGCACCCCACCCAGCGCCGCCTCCCCTGCCCACTCGGGCCCGGCCGCTCCTCCCCCTCCCAGCCTTACCAGGTCTTCACCACGTTCACCTTCAGGTACTCGCGCTTCACTAACCGGCTGCCGCGGGTCGCTGCCAGCCTGAAGCGGGTGGGGATGTGGATGGGTGGCGGGGAGGGGGGTGAGGCTGGGGCCCCTGGGTGCCCCTCCCGGCGCGCACGGCCCGGCCCTTACCAGATGGTGGCGAAGCAGCCGGTGTGGCGCTGAAGCACGTTGGGATAGTAGAACATTGTCCCGCCGGGCTTTCACCCTTGTCCCTGCCTCTTCTCCGCTGTGGTGTCAATCCGAATTCTTTGTAGCACGGGGCTTCCCAACTCCGTCGTCGGGGCAAAGGGCTTGGAGAGGCGGCAGCAGGGATGGCCCCAGAACGACAGGTAAAGGAACGGATAAACACTCAGGTATAGGTCAACAATTAGGGGGAGAAGTAAGCGAAAGCGCGGACCTCGCACACAGCAGTTGGGACGCCCCTCTGCGCCGCCCGCAGTGGGTTCCCACGCCACGTGGCTGCTTCGAACTCACTGGGGCCTTCGGGGTCGGGTTCCCGGGTGGACGAGCAGAGCGCCCGGAGGGCAGGCCGGGACTGGGCCCCAAGCCAGGTTCCAGGGGAGAACGGGGTCCTCCGCAGGGATGCGGCGTTCGCAGGCCTTGCGCTCAGCTTGGGCACCTGCAGTCCCCGCAGCCCTAGATCCCGCCGCAGGGGGCGCGCGCTCCGGGACTCGGCGCCTCCCTCGTCATTAGATGGCGGCGGCCCCCACAGCAGCCAATGGGGAACAGGGGTGGGCTTGGGAGTGCTCAATCCAGGGCGCCAAGTAGTCTGCCTGGGGTCGAGGCAACAGGGGTCTCCCGAGGCAGGCAGCGAACCAATCAGAAGAACCCCGCGTGCTGCGGGGGGGGGCCATTGTGAGGTGTCCTGACCAATGGGCTCTCGTTCTCGCCTTTGGTAACAAGGGTTCCTCGGTGGCACTTCTCTGCCGACCAATGAGCGAGGAGCAAGTGGCACTTCTCTGTCGACCAATGAGCGAGGAAACAGTCCCAGCCTCACCCCCGCAGCAAGTTTGGTAACAAGGGCATTTCGACCATTAGAGGGTCACGCAGGGAGCAAGTGCCCTGCCCCACTCCAGGCACCTGACCTGAGGTTAGACCTTGCACTTTCCCCTGAAACCCACCAAGTACCAAAGATTGGCCTGCCTCTATGCCCAGCCTTGGACCTGTCATCAGCTGGGCAGGTGGAGATGATGTGAGGTGGCCTCGGGGCCTTCGCAGATGGGTAAGGAAGAAGTCAGATCTTACAGGAAACATGGTCAGTCATTTCCTGAACTTGAACAACTTAGGCTATGGGCATGTCTCCTCTGGTTGTCTTCCAGTAGTGAATGTTCCCCTCGGCTGAAACAGACCTCAGCTTTGTGGGATTCAAGGCATACCTCTCTGCATACAAAAGCCATCTGGTCCAAACAATTCTTTGTCCCTGTGCCTCCTGCCTTTGTACGTGCCCTGTGTTTGATCTAGAATGCCCTTCCCAGCTTTGACCCCAGGGCATGCTTCTGCCTCTGTAACACTCAGCTCTTATTGCCGCTGAGCTGACCCTATTTCATTTTGTTCCTTCAGTCTATGAGCTCTTGACATTAAGATTTTTTTTTTTTCTTTTTCAACTAGCTCCTGGAAACTAGCACAGGAAACATTTATCAAATGAATATGCAATTACCCTAAACTTACATCACAGACAGTCAAGGCTGACAGAGATTTCAAAATCTAGTCCTTGTAAGCTTTATAGGACTTGCTTTTACAGGTGAGAAAACAGAGAGGCCCACATGACAGTTTTTCCCAGACCACAAAGCTCCTGAATGACAGCCTGGTTGGGAACTCTGCTTTCTTGAACTCCAGTGTTTCTAGTACCTATTCTACTATTCTTAGCTAAATAAGTTTCTACATATAAAAATTATTTCAATCACTGTAATATGTTGTCACTGTTTATAAGTTCACATTGGGGAACAAAGGTGCTAAAGTGGGGGCATCTACTTTTAAGGTACTTAGAACCTAGTGTAGGAGATAACAGAGTAATTTGTTCATCCATCCCTCCATTCAACAAGTATTTATGACATGCCTACTATATGCCATGTGCTCCTCTGGGCACGGGAGACAGAGCAACGAACAAAATAAATCCCTGTTCTCATGGAGTAGGGAAGGAGAGATGATAAATAAGTAGACAAGCAGAAATGTGTTAAGTGGTGATCAGTGCTATGAGAACAATGAGGCAGCATAGGAGAACAGAGAATAGTGAGGGCTGCTATCTAGCTAGGGCGCTCAGGGAAGCCTTCTCTGAAGAGAGGAAATGCACCTACCTAAAGGAAGAATATTTTGCACAAAAGAACCAGCAAGTACAAAGGTCCTGAGGCAGAAATGTGGTGGGTTCAAGGAACCTGGAGCAAGAATGGTAAGGGGTAAGGTTAGAGGAGGATAGCCACATCACAAGGACTGTGCCGGCCACTGTAAGGATTTGGGCTTTTACTCTGAATAAGTCAAGAGCCAATGGAATGACATGATGAGACTTATGTGTTAAGAGGGTCTCTACTGTGTTGAGAATAGTGGAAGTAGAAAAGATGTAGAAGGAAGCAGAAAGAGATGTAAGAGATGACAGTAGGTTGTTCCGAAGTGTTAGTGGTGGAAGCAGAGAAAACTGGTCAGATTCTGGATAGATTCTGAAGGAATAATGATGGGCTCTGATGATGGATTGGATATAGGGTATGACAGAAAATGGAAGAGGACACTATATAATCATAAATGGAACAATCCAACAAGAAGATAAAACAATTGTAAATACTTAGGCATCTAACATGGGAGCAGCCAAATACACAAAGCAGTTAATAACAAACATAAAGGAAGTAATAAATAGTAATACAGTAACAGTAGGGGACTTTAGCCCTCACTTACATCAATGGACAGATCATCTAAACAGAAAGTCAATAAGGAAACAGTGACTTTGAATGACACATTGGACTAGATGGATTTAACAGATATATTCAGAAGATTCCACCCTAAAACAGCAGAATACATATTCTTTTCAAGTGTACATGGAACATTCTCCAGCATACATTACATACCAGGCCACAAAACAAGTCTCAACAAATTCAAAAGCATCGAAGTCATACCATGCGTCTCTTCTAACCACAACACGGAAACTAGAAATCACAAGAAAAAAATCTGGAAAGATCACAAACATATGGAGATTAAATAACATGCTATTAAATAATGAATGGGTCAACCAAGAAATAAAAAAGGATATCAAAAAATACATAAAGAAGGGCGCCTGGGTGGCTCAGTGGGTTAAAGCCGCTGCCTTCGGCTCAGGTCATGATCCCAGGGTCCTGGGATCGAGGCCCACATCGGGCTCTCTGCTCGGCAGGGAGCCTGCTTCCTCCTCTCTCCTCTCTCTCTGCTTGCCTCTCTGCCTATTTGTGATCTTTCTCTCTGTATCAAATAAAAAAAAAATAAAATCTTTAAAAAAAAAAAAAAATACATAAAGACAAATGAAACCTAAAACACAATGGTCCAGGGATGCCTGGGTGGCTCAGTCAGTTAAGCATCTGCCTTCTGCTCAGGTCATGATCCCAGAGTCCTGAGATCGAATGCCATGCATTGGGCTCCTTGCTCAGCAGGGAACCTGCTTCTCCCTCTGCCTGCCACTCCCCCTGCTTGTGCTCGCTCTCTTTCTCACAAATAAATAAAATATTCTAAGAAACAAAACCCCCAAAAACCCACAACAGTCCAAAATTTTTGGGATGCAGCAAAAGCAGTTCTAAGAAGACTTACAGCATATAGGCTTACTTCAAGAAGCAAGAAAAATCTCAAATAAACCTTACACCTAAAGTTAGAGCTAGAAAAAGAAGAGCAAAACCCCAAATCTATAAAAGAATGAAATAATAAAGATTAGAGCAGATATAAATAAAATAGAAAGTAAAAATTAAATTTAAAAAAAGGATAGATCAATGAAACTAGGAGCTGGTTCTTTGAAGAGATCAAGAAAATTGATAAATCTTTAGCTAGACTCATAGAAAAAAAAAGAGGACAAATAAAATCAGAAATGAGGGCGCCTGGGTGGCTCAGTGGGTTAAAGCCTCTGCTTTCGGCCCAGGTCATGATCTCAGGGTCTTGGGATCGAGGCCCGCATCGGGCTCTCTGCTCAGCAGGGAGCCTGCTCCCCCCTCTCTCTCTGTCTGCCTCTCTGCCTCCTTGTGATCTCTCTCCCTCTGTGAAATAAATAAATAAAATCTTTAAAAAAAAATCAGAAATGAAAGAGGAGAAATAACAACACCACATAAATACAAAAGATTATCAAAGAATATTATGAAGAATTATATACCAACAAACTGGACAATCTAGAAGAAATGGATAAATTCCTAGAAACATAACTGAATTAGAAATAGAAAATCTAAACAGATTACCAGCAAAGAAATTGAATCAAAAATAAAAAAACTATCAATAAACAAAAGTCCAGGACTGGATGGCCTCACAGGTGAATTCTATCAAACATTTAAAAAGGAGTTAACACCTATTCTTTTCAAACTATTCCAAAAAATAGGGGCACCTGGGTGGCTCAGTCAGTTAAGCATCTGCCTTCGGCTCAGGTCATGATCCCAGAGTCCTGGGATTAAGCCCCATGTTGGGCTCCCTGCTTAGTGGGGAGCCTGTTTATCCCTCTCCTGCTCCCCCTGCTTGTTCTCTGTCAAATAAGTAAGTAAAATCTTTAAAAAAAAAAAAAGTAGTGGGCGCCTGGGTGGCTCAGTGGGTTAAAGCCTCTGCTTTCGGCTCAGGTCATGATCTCAGGGTCCTGGGATCGAGGCCCACATCGGGCTCCCTGCTCGGCGGGGAGCCTGCTTCCCCCTCTCTCTCTCTGCCTGCCTCTCTGCCTCCTTGTGATCTCTCTCCCTCTGTGAAATAAATAAATAAAATCTTTAAAAAAAAAAAAAAAAAGTAGAGGGCACCTGGGTTGCTCAGTGGGTTAAAGCCTCTGCCTTCCGTTCAGGTCATGATCTCAGGGTCCTGGGATCAAGCCCCGCATCGGGCTCTCTGCTCAGCAGGGAGCCTGCTTCCTCCTCTCCCTCTGCCTGCCTCTCTGCCTACTTGAAATCTCTCTCTCTGTGCCAAATAAATAAATAAAATCTTAAAAAAAAAAGTAGAAGAGGAAGGAATGCTTCCAAATTGATTGTATGAGGCCAACATCACCCTGACACCAAAACCAGACAAAAACACAAAAAAAGAAAAGTACAGGCCAGCAGTTCTGATGAACGGAGAAGCAAAGTCCTCAACAAAATATTAGCAAACTGAATCTAACAATACACTAAAAAAATCATCCATCACAGTCAAGTGGGATTTATTCCTGAGTTGCAAGGATGGTTCAATATTTGCAAATCTATCATGATAAGTCATATCAATAAGAGAAAGGATAAAAAACACGATTTCAATAAATGCAGAAAAAAAATTTAACAAAGTACAACACTCATTCATGATAAAAACCCTCAACAGCATAGGTTTAGAGGGAATATACCTCAACATTATAAAGGCCATATACAAAAAACCCACAGCTAACAGCATTCTCAATGGTGTTAATTCTCAAAAACTGAAACCTTTTCCCCTAAGGTCAGCAACAAGGTAAGGATGTCCACCTTCACCACTTTTATTCAACACATTACTAGAAGTCTTAGCCACTGTAATCAGACAAGAAAAAGGATAAAAGGCATCCAAACTGGTAAGGAAGAAGTAAAATTTTCACTATTTGCAGATAACATGATACTATATATAGAAAACCCTAAAAACTCCACCAAGAAACTGCGAGAACTGATCAATGAATTCAGTAAGGTCACAGGATACAAAATCAATGTACAGAAATCCACTGCATAAACCTAATCAAAGAGGTAAGAGATCTGTACTCTAAAAACTAGAAAACACTGATGAAAGAAATTGAATATGACACAAAGAAATGGAAAGACAATCCACGCTCATGAATTGGACGAGCAAATATTGTTAAAATGTTTGTACTACCCAAAGCAATCTACAGATTAAATGCAATCCCTATTGAAATAGCAACAGTATTTTTCAAAGAACTAGAACAAATAATCCTAAAATTTGTATGCAACCACAAAAAACCTTGCATAGCCAAACCAATCCTGAGAAAGAAAAGCAAAGCTGAAGGCATAATTCCAGGCTTCAAATTATATAACAAAGCTGTAGTCATCAAAACTGTATGGCACTGGCATAAAAATAGACACATAAAGGGGTGCCTGTTTGGTGCAGTCAGTTGAGGGTCCGACTCTGGGTTTTGGCTCAGGTCGTATCTCGGGGTCCTGTGATTGAGGCCCATGTCTGGCTCTGCACTCAGTGGAGGGTCAGCTTGAGAGTGTCTCTCTCTTCCTCTGCCCCTCCCACTTGTGCTCACTCACTCTCTAAATATTTTTTAAAATAGACACATTGATCGATGGAACAGAATAGAAAGACCGCAGTAAACCCATAATTATATGGTAAATGAATCTTCAACAAAGGAGGCAAGAATATGCAATGGGAAAGACACGGTCTCTTCAACAAAAGGCGGTGGGAAAACTGGACAGCAACATGCAAAATAATGCATCTGGATCACTTTCTTACACCACACATAAAAATAAACTGAACACAGATGAAAGACCTAAATGTGAGGCTTAAAACCATAAAAGTCTTAGAAGAGAGTACAGGTAGTAATTTCTCTGACATCAACTGTACAATTTTTCTAGCTATGTCTCCTGAAGCAAGGGAAACAAAAGCAAAAATAAGCTATTGGGACTACATCAAAATAAAAAGCTTGTACACAGCAAAGGAAACCATCAACAAAACTAAAAGGCAACCTACTGAATGGGATACAATATTTGCAAATGACATATCTCATGAAAGGTTAGTATCCAAAATATATAAAGAACTTACACAACTCAACACCAAAAAAACCAAATAGTTCAATTAAAAAATGGGCAGAAGACATGTCTTCTGCAAAGAAGACATCCAGGGCACCTGGGTGGCTCAGTGGGTTAAAGCCTCTGCTTTCGGCTCAGGTCATGATCTCAGGGTCCTGGGATCGAGGCCCGCATCGGGCTCCCTGCTCAGCAGGGAGCCTGCTTCCTCCGCTCTCTCTGCCTGTCTCTCTGCCTCCTGTGATCTCTCTCCGTCTGTGAAATAAATAAATAAAATCTTTAAAAAAAAAAAAAAAAAAAAGAAGACATCCAGATGGCCAACAGACACATGAAGAAACGCTCAACATCACATCATCAGGGACATGCAAATCAAAACCACAATGAGTTATCACCTCACACCTCTCAGAATGGCTAAAAAATCAAAAACACAAGAAACAACAGGTGTTGGAGAGGATGTGGAGAAAAAGGAACCCCTGTGCACTGTGGATGGGAATGCAAACTGGTGCAGCCATTGTAGACAACAGCGTAGAGGTTCCTTAATAAATTAAAAACAGAACTACTGGGGCACCTGGGTGGCTCAGTGGGTTAAGTGTCTGCCTTTCACTCAAGTCTTGATTCCAGGTTCAAGCCCCACATTGGGCTCCCTGCTCGGTGGGGAATCTGCTTCTCCCTCTACCCCTCCCCCCTGCTTGTGCTCACTCTCTTTCTCTCAAATAAATAAAATCTTTAAAAATAATAAAAATAGAACTACTATATGATCCAGTAATTCCACTACAGAGTATTTACCCAAAGAATATGTAAGCACTAATTCAAAAGGATACATGCACCCCTATGTTTATAGCAGCATTATCTACAATAGCCAAACTATGGAAGCAGCCCAGGTGTCTATCGACAGATGAATGGATAAGGAATTGTATACATGAAACTAATTTAACACTGTATGTTAACTATACTGGAATCAAAATTAAAAAGAAAGGAAAAGCAAGAAAATGGAAGTCAGGGAGGTAGCAAGTGCAAAGACAGGCCTGGAGGGATTTTAGCAAATCGAGGGCAGAACAGAGTTCATCTACCTATATGCTCAGTACCTGCTTTCTTCCCTGCTAATGCAGATGACTGTTTGGGCTCTTGGCTTCTCAGGAGGATGATGGGCCAGGCTGAGGAGAAGGAAAGTCCAAGGAGGCAGCTAAGCTCGAAGGAAGCACTGAAGTTTGTCAAATGTGACAACAAGAAAATCCTTGAGGATATAGGCGTGTTGGTTTTGATCACATAAGTGAGCCGGGGGAGGCTCATAAGAGCAACATGACAGGAAAGAGGACAGGGGCCTCCCCTCTAAACTGGTGTCCCCTGAAGAAGGGGGAAGCTGGAGGCTGTGGCGCCAGTGAAATGGGGGCTTGGCTCTGAACTGGTCTGTTGGACGTGAGTGGAGAGGTAAGACGACGAGTGGCCTGTGAAGGGAGAACTTTCAGTTTGGTGGCAAAAGAAACACAGGGGAAAGGGAGAGGAGTGTCAGATGATTTGGAGCCCTCAAATCTCAGCCAACAGTGTTGGTGACATGACAGTCTAGGCCAGATGGTCTTTTGTGGGGCTTAGGTAGATCAAGGAAACCAGGTTGGGGGGTCCCCTTCTGTCAGGGTTACAGTACCCCACGTGCTGGGAGAAGCGGCACCAGGGCCTGGTCTCCCTCAGCAGAGGGGGCTCAGTAGCTCTTCCCTCTGGTTCCCCCTTCCTTCCCAGGCCCCAGGGCCCTTCGCCCATAGTTTGAGGCCAACTTCAAGTTCTCCTGTTCATTTGGACCTCCCACCCAGAGTCCAATCCTAAGCCTGTTGTAAGGCCTGAATCAGAGGCCTCTAGCCAAGATCAGGGGAGCCCAGAATTTTCCATGTGAAGTTGGTGGCAACAGCAGCTGTGGGCTGTGCTCTTCTTGGTGGCTAACCTCAATCCTCTCCCTGGGCCCAGAACCCATACAGCAAAGACAGCTTCCTAGCCAGAACCTGTGGGTGGAGGAGAGGAAAGGGGCCCAGAGAGGTCAGCAGGAGGAGAACCCATGTATCTCACTCTCAGATTACATCTTTGGCACGTCCCTGTGACCCCTGCTACCTTTTCATTCCAACAAAGCAGATACTGACTCCTCTTTCAGTAAAGTTTTATTTTAAACCCCTAGTGAACATCTAAGAAGAAAATATAAAGTGCTTGGCTTTAGGGGTGGGGGAAGAGGAAAGGTACCCTGAGTTCACACCATTTGGACTTTCCCAGGTCAGTTCCTCAGAGATGAAAGAAGACATATCTCAAAATAAAAAAAAAAAAAGAAAAGAAAAAAAGGTGGTGGGGTGGATAAAAATCACCCTTGAGTTCTCCACCAGCCAGGTACATCAGCAGTTCCAGGACGTAACGATCAGAGACAACCACTAAGATTTAGCACTGAAGGAGGTGGGTCAACGGTGTGGAGAATGAGTCTCTTTCAAAGGAGATAGGAGGAAGACAGAGGCGAGGAGGAAAGTGGGTCCCCCAGGCTCTGCAGCAGGGACAGAGCGGCTGCCTGTTCCTCTGGAGTCTCCTCCAGTAAATGTCGGGCAAAGGCCTGCTCCATCTGTGCCAGAAAAGGTGGGGAAGAAATGATCATGAGCCCAGCTGGGCAGACACTACCCCTGGGAGCACCTTTCCCCCGGAGGCCTCTTCTCCTGGAACCCCCCACCCCACCACATCCACCCACACAGCCAGGCTAGTCTTCCCCCGCCCTGAACTCACCTGCACTGTGATAAGACTCTTTGGGGTACGGTTGGGGCTGGGGCTCTCCTCCCAGAAATTCAGTGTTACCTGGAACTTGGGTGGGGGGCCCAGGCCCTGGAAGTACCTGGCCAAGTCTGATGAAAGAGAAAGGGTCAAGGGTTGGAAGAAAGAAAAGAAAAGAGAGAGGCCACAGCCAGGGAGGGAATAGAGAGGGGCCCATCCTGGACAAAGAGGCGAGACGGTGGGGCCAAATGGAGATCAGGGCCAGAATAGGAGCTGCAGGGTCATGAGGCTGTTGCCTCACGCCAGAAGAAATGCCAGCAACTATGCTGCTACTCAGCTGCGTGCAAACAGGAAAGGGTGCCCCTTCTCGGAGTAAGAAGTGTTTGGAGGTAACTGGTGTTTATACAACCTGCAAAGCTCTCTGCTGGAAGAACTTAGAATCCTCACAGCAGCAGCCTGGGCTGCTAACACACAGGCGCTCCCCCTTTTGTCGCCTGCTCGCACCCCCCTACCAAGGGCACCTGTGGCCCTGACACGCTCCTGCCCTGCGTCCCCTATACTCCTGGCCCCTACTCCTAAGGTCAGATTTCAGATATAGAGGTGAATGGAGGCAGGAAGTGGAACTGGAGGAGTGGACGGGAGACGGGCAATCAGGGGAGCTGCCTGGGGTGTAGCTGGGCTGGTGTGGGTAATGTACATTGGCTCTCCCAAATGTGTCGATGGCATGTGTGCAAGTGTAGATGCCGGGGAGGCCCAGGGGGCACAACTTCCGGTTACTGTATGCTGCCATGGG
>LNAC01000254.1:506181-582418 GCA_002007465.1 Ailurus styani | reverse complement strand
GGAGGGTGAGGAGGGAGGATGGGTGCCTGTGTTGGGACTATCCTGCTCAGCTCCACCTGCGCCTCATCTTCCAAGGCCTGGGCTGGGGAAGTGCAGATGCCAGGCAGCTGCTGGGGCTGAGCACACAGCCCCCCAGGCTGTGCACTGCGCAAGTGCAGGGCACCACGCATGAGCTGTGAAGGATCTACTGGAGGAAACAGGTGGTGGCAGAGCCTACCAGGTCCTAGGGCCAGCAGTGGTCAGGGGGAGGTGGGGGCTAAAAGGCGGGGGCAGGGGCTCTACTCAGCTGGAACAGCCTCACCTCTGCAGAAGTAGGTGGTTCGGAAGAGCTCCACACACTCATTGCTGGGCAGCAGATGCGGCCCGGGACCGGGTGGTGCCTGAGGCGCGTTCCAGGAGACCGGGATGGGGCAGAGGCGCTGCACGAAGAGGCCCCGGGAGTTGCTGGCGACCAGGACACCCCTCTCAATCTGGCTCAGCAGGCGTTGGGTGGGCTCTCGTGGGTCAGGCTTGGGAAAGACCACCTGCTCCATTCCGCACTGGGAGCCGGAGGGCTCGGCCACCAGGCGGCAGTCCAGGCTCTGCACCTGGGCTTCTCCCACCACGCGCCCACTGTAGATGAAGGTGAGCAGCAGCGAGTAGTCTGCGGATAGAGAACCACCAGCTGCACCTGGCCTTCACCCATGGGGCCGGCCTGGTCAGCACCAGGGCCTGAGGAGACGAGGAGGGGCTCCTTGCAAATCCCACATCCTCATCTTGCGGGTGAGAAATGTGAGGTCCAGAGAGGTAAACCAAGCAAGGGCCAGGGTCGCAGCTGCCCCTTTTGAGGTTAGAGGAGGCACCTCCCTCCTCAGCCACCCTCTCACCACCCCCACCAGCCAAGGGGCTTCCTGCCAGACTTTCCCATCACTCAGAAGAGGAGTTGATACACAAATGCCCCAAGGCCTCAGGGCTTAATGCCCAGTGTCTTAAAGTTTGTAAGAAGGTCCCAGAGACGGGCTCTGCTTGACCCACGGGAATTAATGTCTCAAAGTGGATTTCCAGGGAACAGAGTACATAGGGGGCATTTTTGAGGTAAGCTGTTTGGATTTTGGAGTCTGGAGTCTGGCCTGGCATACTGCCTAGAAACCGGTGCCTCTGTCGGGGTAAGGTGGGCCCAGTTTGCTGCAAACCCCGACAGATCCAGTAATGCATGCATGACTCCCGGGAGACAAGCTGAGGAGACATGGAGTAGGGGTGAGTCAGAAACACCACATACCTGAGTCTGGAGGAGGCAGAAACTCCAATGACACCTGATCTCCTTGGAAAGGGACGGCTTCAGTTGTGTCCGGACCTATAGGGGAAGCCGAGGCGTATAGTTCAGAATGGGAATGGGGAATCCTCGGGCCAGAGGCTGTGGCATGGGGGCGACGAACAGAGGCAGGGGAGGTGGTACCTTCCAGAGGCTCAGGGCTGTTGCTGCTGCTGCTGCTGCTCCCAAAGTTTGAATGGCCTGTTCCCCCATTGGCCCCCACCTCCTCCTGCAGACACAGTATCTACCGTTGGCCTACCTCTCCCCTAGTTACTGTCCTGCCCTCAGGCCATCCCCCCATTCCCTCCCCAGCACTTACATTTCTGAGGGGGTCCTCAAGTAAGGAGGGACTGAGCATGCAGTTCTTTGTGGTACCCTCCTCCTCTTCCTTCTCAGAGGACACAGAACTGTGACATCGCTTTGATGGTGATTTCTGGGTCCCTGGCTGGGCTGTGGAATATTGTGGAGGGGAGAAAAAGGTCAGAGCCCTAGCTGGGGACAAGAGGATAGGACAGGAGGCAGTGAGAGGATGGGGAGGACCATGCAGGGGAACCCGGGCAGCAGCTCCCCAAGTACAGGGACAGGCAGAACTCTGAATGAGGAACGTAGGGAGAGGCCCAGCACCCTCCCAGAAGGCTCCTATCTCCATCCTCCCCCGTCCCTAGTCTGCTGCTTCCAGGAATGGCTGGGCAAGGGGACACCCACCGGGAAGGGGTCCAGAAGGTGGCAGCAGCCGATACACCTTGTAGGGCTCAGCTCCGTCCCTATGGCCGTTCTCTGGAACCTCTTCAAATTCAGGACTCTTGTTGAGGGCACAGCGCAGACGAGTCTTCCAGATAGCAGGGCCTTCCGTGTCTCCTTCTTTGTACTTCCCCTTAAATATCGCCCATGCCTTCAAGACACAGGAAGTAAAGCAGAGGCAGCATGNGGGGGGGGGGGGGGGGGGGGGGGGTTGGCGGCAGTTTTGGGGTGACAACTCTTGAGCACGTGCACAGAAGGGCCAGTGCTCCGATTTATTCTGTCTCCAAATCCTTCATAACTTTTGCACTTTCACTTTGTGTTGGGTTGTGTCTATTATGCAGCTGGTTCTACCCTCCCATCTCCCCTTTCTCTGTAACCCAGGCGGACACAACCCCTGGAGGGTGAGAGTTTCAGTGTACAGGCCACCCTTCCCTCAGAGGGGCCGATTTCTGGGCTCTTTCACCTTGAAGAAGGCGGCATCCTGGTCCTCCCGGAAGTCCTGCTTGCCCGCGTGCTTCCAGGGGATCCGGAACATGGTCTTGGCTGCATCCTCCCAGCACACCCCGGGGAACTGCCCGCTCTCCACTTGCTCCACCACCCAGCTCCGCAGCTTTCGGGTGCAGCGTGCCCTGCCTGATGCCATCCTGGGGACAAGAGTCGCTGGTAGCATCAGTGGAACCGACACCATGGGAGGGCACCTCTGCCGAGGTCCTCACCACTGGGACTGGATCCTGGCAAGGGCCCCCAGTAATCCCATCCATCTATATTGCCTGTGGACATTTCTCAAAATTCTGGGGCCAAATTGTGTCGTTCCTCCCTTCACTAGTAATGATAAAGAAATACATCCTTTTTAACATCCCAAGCTATGACATCTGGAAGGAAATCTCACGCGCTGGTCTTAGTTTTTAAGACCTTTCAGGAATCTGGGCGCCTGGATGGGTCAGTGGGTTAAAGCTTCTGCCTTTGGCTCAGGTCATGATCTCAGGGTCCTGGGATCCAGGCCCGCATCAGGCTCCCTGCTCAGCGGGAAGCCTGCTTCCTCCTCTCTCTCTGCCTACTTGTGATCTGATCTCTCTCTCTCTGTCATATAAATAAATAAAATCTTAAAAAAAAAACAAACGACTTTTCAGGAATCTGCTGTCCGGCACAAAACTCCTTCAGTGTGGCTCGTGGGGAGAGGCCCGGTCTCTACGCCAAGCATTTGCAGAGGCAGTATGGCTTCTGAGATGCCCCCATCGATCCCTCACCCACGACCCCATAACCTAAGTTTGACCCCACCAATCCTCCCCCTCTGCTTGCCTCTGGGGTAGGTGGGGCAGGGCTGCGGCGGAAGTGGGCAGGGCCAGAAGACAAGAAAACAAACAGGGGCCGCTGGAGCCAGGGCTGAGACTTCCCTCAACAATCTAGTAGCAGGGCCTCCTGTCCTTTGCCTCTAGGGCTGGGTACTCTGGCCCCTGGTCAGCCTCTCATTGAGGCCAAACCAGACCGCATCCTGGCTCACAGGCCATCTGCATATTCCTGTTCAGCGGAGGGGCCCCAGGAGCCCCCGTCCCCCGCCTCCGATGCGGCCGGGCCTTCCAGCTCTAGACCCAGGCTGACGCCCACTCGGCCCGTCTTACCTGCGCGGCTCGCTGGCTGTCCCAGGATGCAGCTAGCTGCCCTCAGCTCAGCAGCCGTCCAGGCAGCGTCCTGTTCTCTCCGCCCCTTCCTACAGTCCCCACCCTAAGTTTCAGTTCTCCTCCGGGCAGGGCCTCTTCTCAGAAATCACGTGGTCCGAGCTGCAGGGCAGCCGAGTGCCACCAGGGGGCAGCAGCACCGGAGGACCTCACTGTTGAAGTCCCACTGTCGGACACGGGAGGGCCCCCTCCCCGCTCAGGCTCATTTCCACCCCGCACCCCCACCCCCTTAGCTACTCCCGGATCTCTGTGCCACTGCTGCTTCCCAGGGAGACTCGTGGAGTCTGGCCTGAGGCCTCTGGCTGGCCCTATTCCACGCATGCTTCTCTGTTTCCCTCCTCCTGCCTGCCTGGTGCCTAGTAGGTGATCTCAAATATCACCCGAATTGGATGAAGAACAAAGGAGGCAGGGGAGGAGAAAGCCCAGGCCGGATGGCTGGCTGAGGAGGGTCTCCTTGGCCATCCATGGTGTTAATTCCTTCCTGGCCCTGAGTCCAAGAAGGGTCAGGTGGTGGGCTGCAGACGACCCTTCCAGCAAAGCTCTCTGTTTACCCCCCTCTCTCCCTGGTACCCCAGATGGTGGGGCCAGAAGAAGGACCACCAAAAAGCCTGGGCAAGGAGATGCCTCTTTATTGGTGCTGGAGCTGTTCCTAAGGAGGCTGGGCCTTGAGACCCTCAGGAGGATCCTTGCCCTCAGCTACTTCCTCCTGCGAGGGATACTCTGTCCCAAGGGCACTTCTTCCATCAGCTTCTGCAAAAGGAGAGAGAAAATGATGACACTGGAAGCCTAGGGCTCAGACATAGGCTGGACAGGGGACTTCTAGAGCATGGGTCAGAGGTGAGGCTGGGGGGAGGCTTTACCTGTAACAGGCGGGCGTGGTAGGTAGGGGTGTCCTCCCCAGCCATCGGCTGCGGGTGCACGTGCAGGTAGCGCTCCGCTGCCGTCTCCAGCTCCTCCACCTCATACAGGGTGGCTGGGTCCAGTGAGTGGGCATTGATGAGGCTCACAAGATATTCTTTGTAGTGTGCCCTGGGGAGAGGACAGGGTGGAATCATTGTTCTTCTGTTTGGCTAATATCAAGCCAGTGTGTCCAGCACCTTGCCAGGCATTGGCACACTCAGATGAACAAGACTGACAACTCTTGGGGCACCTGGGTGCCTCAGTCGTTAGGCGTCTGCCTTTGGCTTGGGTCATGGTTCCAGGGTCCTGGGATCGAGCCCCACATCCGGCTCCCTGCTCTGCGGGAAACCTGCTTCTCCCTCTCCCACTCCCCCTGCTAGTGTTCCCTCTCTTGCTGTGTCTCTCTCTGTCAAATAAATAAATAAAATCTTAAAAAAAAAAAGACCAACAACTCTCACTTCACAGGTAGGTACCGTCTCTCTGTGCAGGCTGCTGGCTCATACCTAGACACGCCCTTGCCCAGAGAGCCCACCTCTCGCTTCCCCTGCAGGAGTCACTACTCCAGGAGACCCCCTTTACTCCCCAGGCGTACCCTACCCAACACCACGCTCCATGCCGTGCCTGACACTCACTGGCAGAGGCCAGCATGGCCGGCCGGAGTCTCCTTGCCACAAGCTTCATCCCGGAACCCATTAGGAACCTCCTTCTGCTCCATCACCCGGCAGCCACCTAAGGGTAAGGGAAGGAAGGGATCCTTGTGTTGGGAGGAGGTCACTAACCATGAGGTCCCCAGAGAACTGGGATATCAATGGAGGCAGCACAGGCCAAGCTCGAACCACACACCCAAGCCTCCCCATTACCCACAACACAGTGGGAGCCCAGCCTGCCCTCACCCCTTCTCTCAGGCTTATCCCGACACTTACCGCCAGGAACCGCCCGGGCCCCCGCTGGAGGCTCTGTGTTGAACATGACGTTATTGTCCTAAGGAGGGGCAGATGGATGGGCATTAGATTCCCCTTTATGCCAGCCCTGCTGCATTGCCCAGCAGAGAGCCTTTCCTTCTTGCCCCCCAGGGCCCTGCCTCCTACTGTGGGCAATCTGCAAACCCAGCCAGGCTGGCCACCCCTGACCTGTAGCAGCTTCTGGAGCCGGAGAGCAGTCCAGTCCCGCAGGTAGAAGAGGCAGTCTCGTGGGTGGTGGCCATGCAGGGACTTTTTCACCCTGCAGTTAGGGTCTGGACATTTCTGGCAGAAACCCAGATGGGAGAGGGAAAGTTGGAGATAGTTGGGGTCCTGGCTTCTCAGAACCCCTGCATGAGGGGGTGTAGGGATAGGGGAAGATGGAGACATTGGAGGGTCTGGAGCAAGCAGAAGGGGGGAGGGGACAGAGAGACGTGCTTTACACCCCACTGGCCTCCCCTTCTCTTCCCCTAGGCTACTCCTCCATGCCTTTGCCCCCCAGCCCCATCCGATGGCAGCCGCCCACCCTCCTGTTCCTTCCATCCCTGTTCTCCGGGCTCACATTCTTGGCGTAAAAGGCATTGTAGCAGCCACTGCAGAACTGGTGGCGGCACTGGGTGCAATGAAAGTGCATGCAGCCTCCTCGGGCCAGTGCGTACGAGAACTTGCACTTGGGGCAGTCTGCAAAGGACGGTAGGTCAGGGCTGGGGTGGTCACTGCTCCTTGAGGCCCTCAGGAAGAGAGCCGCTGGCAATGACAGATGACCGGGCAAACAGGCCCCGTGGGCTGCCCTTACCAATGCCATTCTCCTGAAGATACATGGCCAGGCCCTGGGCCTGGTATTCTGGGTCATTGGTGCGTTTCCAGTTCTGGAAATCCTCACAGCTCCGGCCTCGGTGCTGCTCCTCCCACTGCAGGAGGGAAAGCAAGCTTTGCCTGAAAACTCCACCCTGGGCCCTTCCTGAGGACCCCGCCTCTTATTCCTAGTGGTCCCTGGCTTAGTTTATGGTACTGTCCTTCACCATTTGCTCCCATCTCAAACCAAGGGACTGGCCTTGGTTCTTTCACCTCCTCATACCGGCACATATTCACCAGCAGTTCTTCTGTCCATCCACCAAGCCAATCTCAGCCCTGTTCCCTCTCTCTTCCTCCCTACTGTGGCCATGCTACTCCAGGCCAGCTCAGGTCTTGCCTCGGTTCCTGGTGTCTCTGCCCCTACCCCTGCTCACCTGCACTGCATGCTCCACCCTACAGCCAAGGTGCCTTGGAGAGTGTAAGGCAGGCAGCTTCAACAGCACTGGGAGTGTCCTCGTTTTGAGATTTAGTGGTAGGGTCTCAGGTGGTCATTTTATTATTACCGTGTTTTGTAATACAGATGTCACTTTTTGGTATCCAACGTTAAAACTTTTTAGAATATGTGCTGCCAAAACGAGCACTCAAATATTAAACTTCTTAAAAGGCAAATGAGAGGGCACCTGGGTGGCTCAGTGGGTTAAAGCCTCTACTTTCGGCTCAGGTCATGATCTCAGCGTCCTGGGATCGAGGCTCACATCGGGCTCTCTGCTCAGCAGGGAGCCTGCTTCCTCCTCTCCCTGTCTCTCTGCCTGCCTCTCTGCCTACTTGTAATCTCTCTCTCTGTGTCAAATAAATAAATAAAATCTTAAAAAAAAAAAAGGCAAATGAGAAAATATCACCCCTTGCTTAGTCTTAGAATAAAAGGCAAATACCTTTCTCACTTGGCCGCAAGGCCTCTCCTGATCTGGCAGCTAGCTCCTCTCCGAACGCCTGCCACTCTCAACCCCTGCTCTTGGGGCTCCAGCCACACAACACTTTTTCTGACTTTGGCCTTTCCACGTGCTGTTCTTTCTGTCCCGAATATCATCTGCAAAGTTGGCTTCTTCTTAACTTTCAGGCCTGAGCTTAAATTAAACCGTTTTAGAGAAGACTTGTCTGACTTTATGCTACGTAGGTCCATTCCGCTATTCCTAATCTCAGGTGCCTGTGTTTCCTTTACAGAACTTGTGCCATGTGTATTTATGCTCTCGCCCTCCCACACCGCCTTCCCCTCCTTCCTCCTCACCTTTCCTTACCTTTCACCCTCCCTCCCCCTTCCTTCCTCCATTTCCTTACCTTTCACCCATCCTCCCCTTCAGCCTCCCTCGCTCCCTCCGCCCCTCCCTCCTTTCCCGACTAGTCTGCAGTCTCCTTGCGCCCAGAGCTCACGTCTGTTCTGTGCTTCGGCATACCCCAAGTCGGACGTAGTATCTGCCAGTAGTCTAGCAAGTTCTTTCTGAAAGGATGAATGTGCCTCACCTGGCGCTTACAGCGCACACAGAAGGTCTGATGACACTGGGGACACGTTGCCTCCAGCTGCTCCCGTTCATATATGAAGCCAAAGGAGCACTGTAGGTGCAAGAGCATAGAGCTATCTGAGGCCTGATCTGGCACGCTGCCCTGCTCCTCCTCACCCCCACTCAGCTCCCCCGGGCAGGCCACTTACCTGAGCACACCACAAGAACTTGGGGTCCCGCATGAGCACACCCTCAGTCAGCTTCTTGTGAAACAGTGCATAAGCATCAGGCTCCAGGCTCTCCCGAAGCTGGGGAGAGGAGGCAGAAGTGGTGGGTGGGCAGAGTTCCTGTTCAAAGCCCAGGGCACCCCGAGTCCTAGGGACTGCAGTACCTGGATGTCAAGGGTAGAGAAGTAGCTGAGCAGCTGTGTGTCATCGGTGAGGTCGGGGCGGCCACAAGCGGGACACACCATGTCGGTGATGTGCTTCTCCTTCAAGGCGATGGTGAAGTGCTGGCGGAAGCAGTCGGGGCAGATGGTGCACTCACAGGAAGTCAGGGCCTGCATCTACAGGGTGAGGCCAAGAGAGAGGGAGTCTGAAACCACCGCTGCCAGCCTGGACAGGGGGCAGTAGCAAGGGGTCCACTGAGAAACCCGGGTCTAATAAACGACTGCTGAGGTAGCAACCTCCAACAAGGGCCTGGCAGGTGATCTAAATGTCTGAAGACTCTCACAGAAGAAAACAGTGGTGAGGCCTAAAGTAAATGGAAGAGTGCCCTCAGAAAGACACTCACATTCAACTAAGAGCAAACAAATAACATTGGTGAACTGACAAAACTATAGAGCTGGATGGACGCCTGGGTGGCTCAGTCGGTTGGGCGTCTGCCTTCGGCTCAGATCCTGATCCCGGAATCCGGGAATTGAGTCTGGCATCAGGCTCCCTGCTCAGCGGGGAGCCTGCTTCTCCCTCTCTCTCTAACTGCTCCCCTTGCTTCTGTGCTGTCTCTCTCTGAAAATAAATAAATAAAATCTTAAAAAAAAAAGTGTAGCGATGGAGAACAGAGTAGTAGTTGTCAGGTGACGGGTGAAAGGGAAGAATGTTGCAACTATAAAGGGGCTGTACAAGGGGGTTCCTTTGCGGTGATGGGACAATCTGTATCTTGGTGGTTACGTGAACCTGAATGCAGAATAGAACGGCACAGAGCCACATATGCATCCATGTGAAAAATGAACAAGGTCTGCAGTCTAGCTCACACAGTACGAGTGTTTATTTCCTGGTCTTGATATTGTACAGTAATTACAGAAGACGTCACCATTGGGAGGAGGCAGGTAAAGAGCACACAGAACTCTATACTATTTTTACAACTTTTGAGAATCTACAACTATTTTAAAATAAAAAGTAGAAAACACAACACAACACATACAGAGCCAGTCTAACTAAATTGGACTGTATTTGGCCCAAAAACTGCTACTTCTGGCCTAGAGTAAGCAGGAGCTCCGGAGATAAGAGGGGCCTGCTCCTACCTACTGGATATTTGATGATGACATTAAAGAATTCCTGGTCATTTTTTTGGTGTGCCAATTTGTAGCTATGTTTCATTTGTGGCTATGTTTTCAAAGACTTACCTTTCAGAGATACATACTCAAGTATTTACAGATTGACTACATGATGCCTAAGATTTGCTTCAAAACAATTTTGTGTGTGTGTAGAGGGAATAAAGACTGGTGACTGGTGATTGCAGAAGCATGGTAATGAATACGCTGGAGCTGGGGGTACATGGAGGAGGTAAGCTGATATTTTGTGTCTGTAATGTTCCAGAGTGGAACAGCAAAAATAATGGGGGGGAGCGGAGGAGGTGGCTTATTCCTGCCCTCCCCTTCCTAGACACTGTCTGGAGTACGTGGGCAACTGCAGAGCAAAAGACAGGGCTGGAGACGGGGGCTGGCACGCGGAGCAGGGCCCAAAGGGAAGAGAGTCATCCAAAGGCCAGGCGCAGAGGAGATGGGCTTACCCGGTTGCGGGGCAGGGCCCAGCCACACACAGCACACTCCTGGGCAAGCAAGCGGCGCAGGAAGGCCCGGTCCTGACTATGCCTCACAGCTTCCACCACGTCCCCCAGTTCGTAATTCCTGGGTGTCTCCTGCAGCAGCGACAGTGCCAGTTCTGCCCGGCCCCAGCTGGGGAGTGCGTAGACTGCCAAAAGCCGCCTGACCAGACTCTGCAATGTGATTCAGGGGGTGGGGGAAAAAGTCGCTGTCACACCCCAAGAATCCTATCCCTCGGCCATCCCCCTGGTCCTCCAAGTGGATTCTTCTTCCAGCACCTGCTTATCTGGCCCATCCCAGGAAGGGGTGGGATCAGGGCCCTTGTCCCAGAGGCGCAGATGGAAGGGCTCCAGGCGCTGGCGTTGGAGCTCTGTCAGGGCCCGGGCCACATCACCACCATGTTGGAACAATGCTTGAAGAGACCCCTCTTCAGGCCCAAAGCCCAGTGACCTGAGCTCCTGCACCTGACAGTTGGGGGTGAAGAGGAGCGAAGAGGGAAATGGCAGGCAAAAGAAAGTGTGAGAGGCTCCAAGACCCAGAGTCCTCAACCCTGCCCCCCACCCCCAACCCTGCCAGCACAGCTGGTACCTTCCTCCTCCGGGCCCTCACACACTCTTCCACGGCTTCGTCAACGTTGCCGTGCCGATCCAGCCAGGCTTTCCGGGCCTCCTGACAGGAAAAGGCACCCAGCCCCGGGTCCTGCTGTCCAGCCAGCTCGGCCACCATCTCCAGCACGTAGGGCAGCTCTGAGCGCAACCACTGCAGGGGCACCTCAGTGCCTGAATACTGTAGAGCTGAGAAGACCTCCTCTGGACAGGCACCTGCAGCTTCCCCTTCCTAAGGCACAGTCCCACCCCAACAGATGGCCCATCAGGAAGGGCACCCTCTACCTACTCTCCACCCAAACCAAAATGCTGACAGTGGTTAGAAGTATGGATCACGTGAGCAGTGCACAGTATGGCACTGGTCATGTGGGACGTGTTCAGTAAGAGGCAGCTGCCACTAACAATGTCAAGAACTTATATTAATCTACAGCAGCCTTTCCTTTTCCCCACTAGCTCAACCCTACCTCCTCCCAGGCCTAAATGCTCACCCGGATCTTGGTCACTAGTTGGAGACCTTCCTCCCGCATCTTGTCTTGGCGCTGCTTCTCAGGGTCCACACAGGAACTGGGCAGGGGAGCACTGAGGCGTCGTGGAGGCCCTGGCTCAGGGAGTTGCTCTTCCAAAGAGCTGGCATGGGGCCGAGGGGCATGCTGAACTGGGATGGGGCTGCTGGTCCGGTTGCACATGGCACATACCCAGCCAGGGCCCGAGTTGCAGAAGGTACAGTGAATACAGTACCAGACTGGAGTCTGGGCAGAGGAGAGCAAAGTATCCTCCTCCTGGGAAGGCAAAAAGAATTATCCGATTGAAAGGCTGGCTGAGGCTCAAGATGGAAAGATAGGGAGCTGGGGCAAAACACAGAGGAACTGAAGGAACAGGAGATGAAGAAGTAGAGAATGGCCTGTGGTAACAGATGCAAATAAAGAGTTGGGAAGGCCAGGAACAGGTTACCTGAAGGGGCTGCAGGCAAATGCCAGTATCCCGAGAATCCACCACCAAGCTAGGAGGCTGAGCCAGCCGAGGTCGCTCACAGATGGCACACAGCACAGCTGCCGCCTCATTCTCAAAGGTGCAGCTCTGGCAGGCCCAGCGACCCCGTGCAAGCTCAGATTCTAGGCCCCCAGCACCTTGGGAACCCTCAATCCCCAGCCCCAACCCCTTACAGCCTCGGGGCCGATCACAGGCCACACAGAGCACTGCCCAAGATTCATTTAGCATGGCACAGGCAGCACAGTGCCAGGGCAGACGGGCATTTGTGGGATCAGGGGAAGCTTTCAGGGGAAGCACAAGAGAGCTGTCTCCCAGAGTCAGCACGGAGGTTGACTGGGTCCGTGATTGAGCTGAGGCAGGTAAGCTGTAACGNGGGGGGGGGGGGGGGGGGTGTGCGCCCTGATGTCTGGGTCCCTTATTCCCAGACATCCCTCATTCTCTGTGGTACAACACACCCTGTCCTTTGTACATGTTGTTCTGTCTGGAACACTCCATACCCATAGACTGTACAATATTTAATTACATCTTAAATTTCACATCTTGCTGATAGACATCCCTAACGTGGGGTCTAACCCACACTAGATGCTTAGAAATCCTACGGACTGGGGGCCTGGGTAGCTCAGTCGGTTAAGCATCTGCCTCAGCATGATCCCAGGGTCCTGGGACTGAGTCCTGCATTGGGCTCCCTGCTCCTCAGGGAGTCTGCTTCTCCCTCTGCCCCTCTTCCCACTGGTTCTCTCAATCTCTCTCTCCCTCAAATAAATAAATCTTTAAAAAAAAAAAAAAAAGAAATCCTACTTCCTTTCAGGATCCTGATTGAGTGGATCCTTTAGGCTAGGTCCCTCCTCTTCCTCTCTATTTGTACAACATAATAATCTATCTTGCCGTGACTGATACTTGCTTGATATGTATGTCTGTGACCTCTTGGAGGGCAATAACTACCTGCTTATCTTTTATGAAACAGTCTTTAGCATAGAAACTGACATACAGGAGATACTCAAGTCACTGCAAGTTCTCTCAACTTCACTCCCACCCAGAAGAGAAGATCTCTCACCTGGGGGTCGGGCGGCTGGCCTGGGGGGCCCCAGGCAGGGTCTGGCGGAGGTGATGGGCACGGGATGGGTGTCCATGGAATAGGCGATCACAAGCTGGGCATAAGCCCTGTTTACAGGTTGAACAGTGTAGGGTGACTGGGGCAGAGCCACAGAGGAAGCAGGGACCAGGAGTGGAGCCTGGAGAACAGGAGAGAAAAAAATTGAACATCTTTCTGAAAAAGGACAAGTTACCTCTGCATTTGGTGTGGGAGGGAACATATCACAGACTACTTTTCAACATATCCAGGCCCAAGGAAACAATTTTAATCTTTTTTAAAAGGCCAAAAAGATAAACAGAGGAGGGCCCCAAATTTCCATCAATATTGTCTACTAGAAACCGCCCCATCTCCCATTACAATATAAATAATACCTGGAGCAGAGGGTGTGGTGAGGGGGCCAGGAGCAATCTCTCTCAGTAAGGGGGCAAACTCTGAGAGCTGCAGTATCTGAGAAGAAAAGGGCAGGGCAAGGGTTTGGGGACACACAGTCCCACAACCCCTGTCCCCTATGGTCATCAGGTCTTAGAGCCCCATCCCTACCTTGCTTACATCATCCTCAACCTTGTCTTCCAGCAGCTGCTCCAGGGCTTGTTGTCTTGGGTGAGTATTCTGCAAACAAGGTAAGAGCTTCCACCTGGAGTCCTAGGACAAGGCCCACCCTCAAAGCCCTGGTCTCCCAGCATCCCCAGGAAGAACAGTATGGGGACTTTCCAGGTTGCTATGGGGACTATGCCCATGGCCCAGCAGCATCACGGTCCCCAGCCTGCCTTTGGGAGTGAGGCTGGGCTCCCCAGACCTAGTATTTAAGTCCTCAGGACTAGAGACACTTCAACATCTCACCTGTAACAGTAGAATGAGCTCTGTCCGAAGCAGCAGTACTTCCAGTGTGACTGTAGCTACTTGGTGCTCATCTGGCTCCTCCTGCCCCTCAGGGAAACTCAATCCATCTGGTTGCTCCTCTGTGTAGCCATACAACCGCAGAACGTCCCGGCCCCCCTACCACACATTCAGACCAGTCACTGACCACCCACCAGGCCCCCTTCCCAAAAGGGCTGGACCTCTCTCCATTAAGCACAGCCTCCCGCCCTTTCAAACCAACCCGCCAGCCCAGGCCAAATTCCCTTCACCCATAAGGGGCCCAGGGGCTTCACCTGCACAGCATCCACCGTACTGCGAAAGACAGGGTTATTAAACTTGACCCCGCGCCAGTACCGGGGCCGCTGACGACTGAGGAGGTTGCGGCCATATTTCTCCAGGATGTTCAGGGCGGTGGACAGTGTGTTGAGGTAGTTTCGGGGCTGGGAGCAGTCAGAGAGCGGAGAGCTGTGAGCCTGCCCTGAGCTCAGGTCCTCTGTCCCCCTCCCGAGCGGGGCCGGGCCTCACCTCCCCATGAGCATTGCAGCGGACCAGGCGTGAGGCGTCCAGCTGCAGGTAGCGGGCTGCTGGCGGCAGGGATGTGACCAATAGCGGCCGGAGCTGCTCCATGGAAAACACCTGCCCGGAATCTTTCCTCAGGGCGCTCGCCAGCTCCTCACGCGCGGCCAGGAAGGCCCGCTCCTCCTCCCCCGGCATCCTGAGACAGGAGTCAGCCCCAGCCCCGTCGCCCGCCGGGACCCGGCGCAGGCTGTGCGCGAGCTGAGCGCCACCCCTCCCGCCTGGCGTCCGGCTTCGCGGCCCGACTCGGTGGGCGAAGCCGCCCCAGGTCACTCAGGCCACGGTCAGTCTTCGGCCCCGGGCCCCGCGCCAGGGTTAGCCGGGAACAGGAAGTACTAGCAAAGAGGGCGGGATTGCAAGCTAGTTTTAGGGGAAGGGGAGGGCTTTAAGGTCAGGAAACCGGGGGGCGTGGCCAAGAGGAAGCCAGGGCCCAGCCAATGAGAAGGCCAAATGGTCCCTGGCTCCTCCCCCAGAGCGTCCGGGCCTTAAACACCGATCTAGCCCTTTTCTCCGCCTTTCTCTAGGCTGGTCCCGCCCCTTTCCGGATGGCGCTAGGCGCAGGGTTACTTTATTTCCCTCAAAGCCTTTTCTATTTAGATCAGTCTGCCTTGCTCCGGTCCCCGCCGGGGAAGCCCCACTCTGCCGCGACTCAGCTTTGGTCGGCCTGGGCCCCATTCAAGCGAGTCCTGCCCCTTCCCTCGTCGGCCCTGAAGGCAGGGCGCCCTCCCGGAGGGTCCCCCGAGACTGCTCCCTTCCATATTCTACTAGTCCTTCTCAGCCCCCGGCCCTCCGTCCCACTTCCACTCTGATCCCTCTCGGGCCCCTCCCTGCAGTCGAGCCTTTTAGGGGAAGCCCCGCCACTGAACACCCCCTTTCCCACTCTTCTACCCCTCCCACCCCAACCCTGGACTTTCCCGGGACCGCCCCGATTCCTCCCTGGAAGCCCTCCCCTTCGAGGGACGGCCCCTGTTCTGTTGCCGCGGTCCCACTTTTACCCTAGCCCCTCCCCCGGACAGCCCCTGGGCTTGTGACCGAGTCCGCGCCGCCTCTACTAGTCGCAGCAGGCAGAGAATGACTGAGGGGCTGCCTACGGTTTGCGGCCTGCCAGAGGGAGGGGGAAAAGAAGGAAGGGGGCGGGGCTGAGGGGGGCGGGCCTGGACTTGGGGAGTGAAAGCGAAAGGCCAGGCGGCGAGCCGGGAGACCGGAGATCTTGCAACTGGAGCAGCATGGCCAAGCCTTGTGGGGTGCGCCTGAGCGGGGAAGCCCGCAAACAGGTAATGGGGGATCGGGAGGCCACGAAAGGGCTGGCGAGCCCTCCTGGCTGGAGGCCAGGCTGGATACTCCAGGGGATCAAGGCCGTGCCAGAGAACTCCCCCAACCTCTCCTTAGTGCTTTCACTTCTGCCGGGGGATTCCCAGATTCCTGCCCTCTGGCCAGTCTCTGCACTGAGCCTGAGCGTCCAGGGAAGTCTGGCTTGTGGTAGGAAAGGTCTGAGCCAAGTTGGAGGGCATCCCTTTGTGGGTGGGATCTTACTCTTGACAACTGAGACCCTTAACCGACATCCGGGTACTGCTCTCTGTGCAGGTGGATGTCTTCAGGCAAAATCTCTTCCAGGAGGTAGGTCTTCTAGATTCAAGCGACTTGACTCGGAAACAGACCAGTACTTGAGGCAACCTCTCAGAGTGACCCCTCCAAACCCACCCTGGGCCCTACTTCCCTTATCAAACCTTCATCCAAGGCTCCTAATTCTTGATCTCTACCTTTAATTTGACTCCTCTTAATATTCTCTCCACTTCTGCTCTCCACTTCCTCTCCCCTCTTTTGATGTGGAGGGAAAAGCTGTAGCCCCAAAGTCCTAACCTTGGTTCTGCCACTTCCCAGCTTGGGCAAGCCCCTTCACTTCTCCTGACTTCAGTTTCCTTATTTGTAAGTATTGGAGTCAATGATTTACAAGAGCCCTTCCAGTCTTTACTTCTCAGACACCTCTGGAGTGTCTTCTGAGATTCCCCACCCTTGCAATGTAACCCACAGGCAGAGGAGTTCCTCTACAGTTTCTTGCCGCAGAAAATCATACACCTGAATCAGCTCTTGCAAGTGAGTAGTATGGGCTCCTCCCACCCCATCCCAAGGCCTCTCTCCTCCCCATCCACCCCCTCTAGCTAACGACTCGGCTCAGCATGCAGAGAACAGTTTCAGAGGTGGACTGAAAACATTAGGATGGCTTGAGGCCTGAGCCTAGGCAGAGGGTTGGGTGGGCTGTGTGGAGGGAAGGCTGTGACTCCGAATGAGGGGAATAGGCTGGGCAGCCGCTGACAGTGAGCTCTATGCAGGAGGACTCCCTCAATGTGGCTGACCTGACCTCTCTCCGGGCCCCACTGGACATCCCCATCCCAGACCCTCCACCCAAGGATGATGAGGTGAGGCACT
This sequence comes from Ailurus styani, assembly GCA_002007465.1. Lineage (NCBI taxonomy): Eukaryota > Metazoa > Chordata > Mammalia > Carnivora > Ailuridae > Ailurus > Ailurus styani. The sequence goes on along the minus strand of LNAC01000254.1, from coordinate 565,967 downwards.
CGGGGTGCCGGGCTCAGACTATAAATCAGGTGGAGATGATGGCCTTCCATCCTCCAAGACTTTTCTAAAGCTGCTGTCCCCCTTTTTACCTTAGATGGAAACAGATAAGCAGGAAAAGAAAGAAGGTAAGAGAGGAAGGGGTGGTTAGGGAAGAGGAAATGGCACATTGCCTGCTGGAGGAGAAGGGGCCTGAATGCCCTTTTTTTCACAGTTCCCAAGTGTGGCTTTCTCCCTGGAAATGAGAAGGTTCTTTCCCTCCTTGCTCTGGTTAAGCCAGAAGTCTGGACTCTCAAAGAAAAATGCATTCTGGTAAGCCTGGGAACTGGGAGAAAGAGAAAGGGAAGACAAGCCAGGCCTGGCCCTAGTCTCCTTGAGAGATGCAAGTCTTTCATTCAAGGGCCTATTTCTGACATAGGAAACTTCCTCTGTGCTTTGGGTTTAGATACCTTCTCATTCTGCTAGACCTCTGATATCACAGTGGTATCCCTGTAATCAGAGACTGTGCTGTATCCACCCCCATAGTGTTAGAACCCACCGCTTACCGGGTACACAGTGCAGGTGTTGTGCCATTGTGAGTTGGTTTAAGAGCTTGGGTCCTAGAGACTGCTTGGACTTAGATCCTGACTCTATCACTTACCTCGCTGGTTACCTTAAGTAAGCTTCTTGGACACTCTGCAACTCAGTTTTTTCATCTCTTGAGTGGGTACAATAAGAATGTGTATCTTGAGAAACTGCTGTGAAGATTAAATGAGATACATGTGTAGCACAGTGCCTGGCATGTAGTAAGTCCTCAATTAAATGTAGCTATTATTAGGAAGTGGCAATAAAAGGAAAAACCCAGTAAGTTTGTTGAATGATTCGTACATGATCATAATTTAGGTGATCACATGGATCCAGCACCTGATCCCCAAGATTGAGGACGGAAATGACTTTGGGGTGGCAATCCAGGTAAGAAAAGGGTGTATGAGGACACTGAGAGCAGGGAGAGGCTTGGCGAGTGAGAGATAGGAACTAGACGTGACCTGGGAGGAAGAGGAAGATGGTGGGTGAAGGACGGAAGAGATGAAGTGTTTTTCTTGCCACCCATCTCTCTCTCTCTCTTTTTTTTTTTAATCACAGGAGAAGGTGCTGGAGAGGGTAAATGCAGTCAAGACGAAAGTAGAAGCCTTCCAGACAACCATTTCCAAGTAAGGGCAGCCAGAGGGCCAGCATGGGGGTGCTGTAGGGACATTTCTTTGGGATTCCCAGAGCTGGGAAGTCCCATCAGGATGATGGGGGGGGGGGCTCTGGGAAGGGTCTGAGGGAGTATCTCTCTCTCTACCTCTTCCTGTGTCTATTCCCTTGCTTTTGGCAGGTACTTCTCAGAACGCGGGGATGCTGTGGCGAAGGCCTCTAAGGAGACTCATGTAGTGAGTAGATAGTCACCATGCTTTTAGCTGAGGCTGGCTGGGGGTGGGGAAAGGAAGAAGGGCTAGAGGTCTTCCCTGTCTTTTTCTGTCTTTCCCAATATGGGAAATACTAAGCCAAGAGCACTGGCTAGAAAAACTGATTTGGATATCAAAAACCTTGACACCTTTCTTGGCTTGATCCTGTGGGATTCCATTTCTTGGTGCTGAGAAGGGGCTCATCCTCAAGTTACCTATTCCCTATGTGAGGAAACCAGATTAATGTCCCAGCCTCCCATGGGGCTGACTCAGCTTTGCCTCCCACATCCCAGATGGATTACCGGGCCCTGGTGCATGAGCGAGATGAAGCAGCCTATGGGGAGCTCAGGGCCATGGTGCTGGACCTGAGGGCCTTCTATGTGAGTGCGGAGTAAGCCCCTATGGGAGATGGTTGAGGGGGGCAGGGGAGAAGCCAAGAACCTGACTGCCGCCCTTCTGGCCTTCTTCCAGGCTGAGCTTTATCATATCATCAGCAGCAACCTAGAGAAAATTATCAACCCAAAGGGTGAAGAGAAGCCATCTATGTACTAGTCCAGAGCCAAAATAATAATAATAATAATGATAATAATAAATGACCTATGCTTTGTGTGAATTACCTCTGGTGTGTGTCATTCATCCAGAAGGCATTTATTGAGTGTCACTTATGTCCAGACACTGAATGTGAATGTGGTGGCAGGAAAGAGAGGGGATGCCATGACGCCAAAGATGAAGGGGAAACTCATCCTGTTCTTAAAAAGTCATCCTAAAAAACAGGGTGGAAATTGTGACATGTCATGATAGTCATATAGATAACCTATATTTGGGAATTTCACAAGATTATTTCAAACATCTGGGGGGCTCGTGAGTGCTTCCTGGAAGAAGTGGCATTTGCACAGACCCCTTCTAGGAATAATCAGGCCTTGTACTGAAAGCTGAGCAAGGAGAGAGCTCTGGGGCTGAGATCAGGAAAAGAAGAAAGAACACTACTCATCATCCACTCAGTGCAAGCAGGAAGGGGGAGTGAGGTTTCACTGGGAGAACTGTGGGTGAATGGTGGGACTCCTCAAGAGCTGACAAGGGAAAAAACGTTCCTGAGGCACTATGTTGAAGAACATTAAAGGGCAGGACGTTAGCGGAAGGATGGGTCTGTAGATTTTTTTGTCCTCTTACCCCCTCCTTCAGCCAATTGCCGCCTTTATTTCTGCCGAGACTACATTAGGGAAACTAAGGGCCAGATATCCTCTAGTGGCAAAGGTAATACGGCTCATCAGTGACGGAACTGGCCTAGAGTACAAATCCGCTCATTCCACAGTAGGAGCAAGGCAGTCCGCTTCGCTCCCAGGTGCGGAGATCCGGCGCGGGATCTCTGGGACGCGCGAGGCGGGGCGCGCGTTCCACCCTGATGGCTTTGCTGGGTCTGCGGGGGCGGGCGGCCCAGGTATCAGACGAAGCCATCCTGCAATCCTGGGCCGAAGTCTAGTAGTCTAGCCAATCAGCGTGCGGGCAGTTCTCTTTAGTTTTCAGTTGTGGGTTCTTTCCAGTTCGCAGGAGACAAAGGCGGGGCAAGGTTTAGGCGCGGCCGATGATTGGGTAAAATGGGAACCTTTAAGCCTATCAAAGAGCACCGCGTGGGCGGGACTCCAGAAGCCGGTGCTGCTCACTGCAGCCGGCCGGGAGTCCCCCGGACCCGCGAGGATCTGCTACCGCCCGCTGGGGGGCGGGCGGAGGCGGAGCTCGGTGCTGCAGCATGCAATCCCGACCGTCTGCGTTCTGGGCCAGGTGGGGACAGGCCGCCGGGACCCAGGTCCCCGGGTGTCGGCGGGCTGCCTTCCAGCCTAGTCAGCGTCACTGCCGAATCTAAGTGAGGGGGCAGAGGGAAGGGCCAAGGAAGGCGCGGGGGAGGGAGCTTCGCGGACGCGAGCGGGAACCCCGCTCGCCATGGGGGAGGTGGAGATCTCTGCCCGGGCCTACGTGAAGATGTGTCTGCACGCCGCCCGCTACCCGCACGCCGCCGTCAACGGGCTGTTGCTGGCCCCCGCGCCGCGGTCGGGAGAATGTCTGTGTCTCACCGACTGTGTGCCCCTGTTCCACAGCCATCTGGCCCTGTCCGTCATGCTGGAGGTCGCCCTCAACCAGGTGCTGCCGCTGGACGCCCACCGACCACCACGAAACCCCCTAACACCCCTAGCCCAAGCCCACCCCCGGCCTCTTGGCAGCAGTGCACACCTACAGGGTGGGCGTCACCTTTGAGTTTCTGATGGTCCCTTTCCCACGGCAGGTGGATGTGTGGGGCGCGCAGGCCGGTCTGGTAGTGGCTGGGTACTATCATGCCAATGCAGCCCTGGACGACCAGAGGTGAGTGGAGTAGCAAGAGGCAGACGGCTAAGGGTTATGGGATGGGGGATCAAGAGAACTCTTGGTCATTCCTTCCATCTTTCCTTCGTCAAATGCTTAGGAGCTGGGACTATATCCACCGGCGTTAGGCTCAGTACTGGAGTGAGGGAATATAAAGAAATATGAAGAAGCTCCCTGGAGGAGCTGTGGTGGGGGTGGGGATGATAGCTGTGTATCAATAACAAGCTGACACCTGGCTTTAACCGAGGTGACCCCCCCAAGTGCTGAAAGAACAGAGGAAGCCCGACTAGCAACATTGAGAAGAAAAAAAAAAAGGAAATTTTCTTATATAAAGTTATCTACTTACATATTAATCGTGTATCTGGATCAAATTATACAGTTTTGTACTTTGCTTTTCCCTCCTTAGTAGATATCTGCCATCTTTTCATCTCTACACCAAGATTCACCTTATCCTAATAGTTGTATAGTATGAGTATGGATGTACCATGATTTATTTAATGCCTTAAACATTGAGATTGTTTCCCATTCTTTGTTAATACAGACACTGTGCAAGTATTACAGTAAATTTTTTATAAATGGAATTTCTGGGTCAGCATATGTATAATATACTGTTTAAATTTCGGTGGTTATGCCAAATTACCCTCCCAAAAGACCACCTTTGATCTCCACCTTGACCAGCAGTCTAAGCACCTGTTCTCCCCTGCAGTCAAGCATTAAGCAGTTGTGTATGAAGCTTCAAATAGACCTGACCCCTCAGGCCCGCTACAGGGAAAGGCCTCCACTGTGCCATCATCTATGAGACCAGGGAGGTCCAGCTCAGACGGACAGGGTCTACCCATGGTCAGCTCTTCACTCCTCTGATCTTTCCTCTACACAGCGCTGGACCCCTGGCCTTGAAAATTGCTGGGCGGATTGCAGAATTCTTCCCTGGTGCAGTCCTTATTATGGTGAGGTTTGGGTTTCAGGGTGGGGAGTTGGTGAGAAAGTAGGAAGGGGAATCCTTGAAACCCTCACCAGCCCTTCCTTGTCTGCACAGTTGGATAATCAGAAACTGGTGTCTCAGCCTCATGTACCCCCTGTCATCGTCCTAGAAAACCATGGTCTCCGCTGGGTCCCCAAGGACAAGAACTTGTGAGTGCCCTACTCCCTCCACCTCTTCTTGGAAGCCCACAGCTCCTGGGCCTCCTCTGTCCTTCACCTTGCCCCCAAGGGTCCTTCTCTAGATGCTAACCTCTGCCAAGTGTCAGGCCCCACTGCCTGCTGAGTTTGACCTCCATGGGGGTTATGATTTCAGAGTGATGTGGAGGGACTGGGAAGAGTCACGGCAGATGGTGGGAGCACTACTGGAGGGCCGTGCCCACCAGCACCTTGTGGACTTTGACTGCCACCTTGACGACATCCGGCAGGACTGGACCAACCAGCAGCTGAACACCCAAATCACCCAATGGGTGGGTCCCACCAATGGAAAGACCTGAGCCAGGAATGGCGGGTGGGGGTGGGAGGGGAAGGGTCAGGATCCAATAAAGAGACTTGGGTGAAAGGACAATGGTATGACTATTTATTGTGCCTTGGAGGCAAGGGGAGGGACAAACCTCAACGGGCTGAAGTTGGGGAAAGTCTGGAGTCCTCTGTAAAAGATAGGAGGGTCTCTGCTGGACCTGTTACAGAATAAGGGGAGGCTCTCAATAGATCATTCCTTTTGTTTCTCCCCTGGGCTTCTTGAGCTTCTCGAAGTTCTTCAAGATGATGTCATACAACACAGCCTACAGGGCCAGAGAGGAGTGGGGGTCAGCCACAGGTCCCCAGTTGCTCCTGTGCCCAATTTCTAGCCTTATGGAGAGGCTAAGCTCTGTGACCCTTCACTCCCAGCCTGCAGGGTCAGGGAGTAGGGAAAGCTGCCTCTGCACCCCCCCCCAACCCTCACGTCCTCACATAAGCGTTGCGGATCTCCATGACCATCAACCGGATGTCCCGGTACTCTGCCTCATCCAGCTCGTGCACCAGCTGCCGATAATCACCCTGTGGGAGACTTGGGTCAGGCCTGACTTCAGATGTGTCCTTCCCCCACCACGCACCCTGACTTGGGTCTCACCTACCACGTGAGGCTGCTTGGCTGCTTTGGTCACAGCATCGCCCCGCTCAGAGAAATACCTGTAGGAAGTAGAAGGGTATGGAATGGGAGAAGGAAGAGGGGCCCAGGCCTCTGTCCAAGGCAAAGGCAGAGTGTGCAGGCAGGTGGAGGTGGGCAGTCACTCACTTGGAGATTTGAGTGTGGAAGCCTTCCAGCTTGGTGTGAAGGGAGGTCATCAGCTCAAACACCTTCTCCTGAGGAAAGAATGCAAGGGGGAAAGTGGAAAGCATCTGGGACTGGAGCAGTAAGGAGGGCAGAAGAGTGGGGTAGCGGTCTCACCTGGACAGCCACTCCAAAATTGTTCCCATCCTCAATCCGAGGTATCTGCAGCTGCAACCAGGTGGTGACCTGGGAGGAGGGAAAGGCATCAAAGCCACATTAGCTCCCAACCTAATTCCCAGGTTCCTGTCCTCGGCTTCCCTGCCCACAGTCGGGGGAGGTATGCCAAGTCTGTCCCAAGCCCCAGGGCCCTCAATTCTGGCTTCATTTGCTGTGATCTCTCCTGCTAAGACCTGGCCCGTGCTAAGCTCTACCTGGCAGGGACCAAGGAGGACAAAGGGTTAGATCTGAAGGCTGGGGGTGGGAGTGGGAGGGCTCACCAGGTTGAGCTGTTCAATGACATCCTTAATCTCAGGCTTTAGACGCTGAAGTAGGACCACGATCTTCTCATTGCAGTTCACTGGGCCACAGGGAGGACCTAGGCAGTGGGCAACGGGTCAGTCACCAGGCTGGGACGGTGTGAAGGCAGGGAAGAGGAATCCCCACGGAAGAGCTCCTGGGAGGTGAGACTCAAGTCCCTTCATGGTGGTACCTTTGTCTTCATCTTCCCCTTTCTTCTTTTCATCTTTGTCTTCCTTCTGCAGGGAGAGAGGGGCTCTTGGGAGTCAGGCCTAAGGTTGACTTTTCCCATGGTTGGATCCCTCCTCCCAGCTCTTCCCGTCTTGCCTCCTGCTGTTTCTTTCGTTCCTCTTTCTCTTTCTCCTTGACTGGATCAGGCACGGGGATGTCCAACGGGGCCTTTAAATTGCTCAGATTGGCTTCGTTGAGAGCTGGCTCCTGGTGTGGGGTGGGAGGAGGGCTGGAGGCAAGGGTATCCCTCTCACCTCACTCTCATGGCCCCCCAGACTCCCTCCTTGACCCCTACTCTCTAGCTTTCTGCTACCCCCAGTACCTTTAAAAATGCATCCAACTCAGAAATCTTCTTGGGGAAGTAGCTCCCCAGCAGGTTCTCTGTCTGTGTGTGAGGTTGGGGTGGGGGAAGATGGGGGTCAGAATCAAATGTTTTTTCCTGGCAGTGAAGCAGGGCTGACACTGCCCAGCAAAGAAGGGTTCGGCAGTGGGAGGTAGGTAGGAGTGGGGTGCTAATGGGGCCGGTCTTACCTTGGTACACAGGTCTTCACGGAACACATCCACCTGTGGGACACAGGCAGCCCTTCACACACCTGGCTTTATGGCCAGTTCATTTGAGGACCGTACCCTTAGGGTTGTCTAGGGCCTGACCTGGGGAAGGGTGGAATGCATCCCGTGGGGCTGGGGAGGGTGAAGTGGATCCCCGTGGGGCTGGATGTGGGGGATGAGAACATTCCTGGCGGTGAAGGGCGAATGGTCCAAGTGGGAACAGATCCCTCGGGTCTCCTGGGCTGCACAAGGAGGGGTGTAAGGGCCTCTGCGACTGGGGCAGGGACGGCGTGGGGTGGGCCGGGGCCCCTCCCGTGGGAAAGGCCATGAGGTGGCAGGGCAGCTCCGGCATTCCGCCTGTGTGTGGCCCGGGGCCCCGCGCCAGCGGACTTCCCCTCCACGCCAGCTCTCCGCTTCACCGCACCCCGCTGAGCCTCGACCGCCTGGCCTCTCCCGGCAGGCGCACCTCACCTGTCTCTCCCGGCCAGGGCGCAGGTGCTCCTGGTACCGAGGCTCACGTGGGCTCGGATCGACCGCGACCTCGACTAGCTACGGGGGCTGGGGGGCGGGTCACGGACGCCTGCAGCCTTTCGGAGCCACGCCTCCCTAAGGAGCCCCTCCTCGAAACCTCAGCTCTCACCTTGGCTTGGGCTTCAGGCTGGACCCTGAGCGTGGCCATGGCCGGGGCGGGGGGCCTAGCGCCGCACGAGAAGCGGACGGTGCACCGGGAAGGGAAAGCGAAAGCAGCGTTCGCCACCCGCACGGCCTTCCTGGGTAGCGGGGGAGCGGAGGTACTGGAGGGGGCGGGGCCAGCCCCGGAGAGGAGCGGGCGGGGGGCGACAGCCGGGGCCGGGCTCCCCCTGGAGGCCGAGAGGAGCGCTGCCAGCGCCTCCTCCACCCGGAGGTCCGCCCCAGCCCGCCTCCTCCTCCCCGCCCTGCTTCGGAAGCCCAGCCTCTCCCTACCCGCCTCCTCATTTCCCGCCTTTCGTCTCCCAGCCTACTGCCACTACCCTCACCGAACACACTTCTTTCCAAGCCTCTCCTCCCCACGCACCGCGGGCCCGCCTCCCGGCCTCCCGGAGTCCACAGGTCGGCCACCCGGCCAGTGCCCGCCTCCCATCTCCCTGTCTCCGGACTCCTCTGGTTCTCTTCTGTCCCTGTTCGGCCTGGGACAGTGATAAGCCTTATCTGGCTCTCTTCCATCTTTTCTGGATTCCCTTCCCTAGCCCTGGCTCCACGGGAATCGTCTGGCCCATGCGGTGACATTCAGACGCTGTCACCACTCCAACCCAGGCTCCGGTGAGCTCCCTCCTGCCCTTGTTGTGGACTACACCTCCCCCCCGCAACTCTCCACACAGACCTCTCTCTGGCTTAAAGCTCTTTCTCAGTTTCCTGTTGACCTTAGAATGAAATCTAAAGGGCTTTCCTGGCCCAGAAGTCTTGCCTGTCCTGCCTGGCCCCTGTTCTCCTGCAACTTCACTTTCCACTGCTTTCCCCCTTCCCTTATACTTGCAAATAGCTGGGCCTTCCAGTGTTGCTTAAACCCATTGTGGCAGGTGTCACATTCATTCCTGCCTCAGGTCCTTTGACCTCACCAATCCCTTTGCCTGACACACCCTTTCCCTGACTCGGGTTGTCATTAGGTTCTCAGCTCAAATGTCACGTCTCCAGAGAGAACTCTCTACATCCTTTATAAAGTACTTCCCCGCCAAGTCTCTATTACAAACAGCCTGCTTTAGTACATTCTTAACACTGAAGCTCTCTGATATTAGCCAGTTTATTTGGGGTGGGGGGGATAGTGTGGTTTAGACCTGGTGTTGGCAAACTTTTTCTGTAAAAGGCCAGATAATAAATATTTTAGGCTCTTGTGGGCCATCTGGTGTCTGTAGTTAACTACTCAATTCTGCCATCAGAGCAGGTAAACAGCCATACCTAAATGAATTAGCAGGGCCAGGTTCCAATAAAACTTCGTATGTGGACACTGGACTTTGAATTCTGTATTTTCACATACCATGATATATTATCCTTCTTCTTTTTTTTTTTTTTTCCCAGTCATTAAAAATGGAAAAACCTTTCTTAACTCCCAGGCCATACAAAATCTGGCCACAGGAGGGCTGTAGTTGCTGGTCCTTGGTTTATTTTATTTTACTTTTTAAGATTTATTTATTTATTTATTTGACAGAGAGAGACAGAGAGAGAGGGAACACAAGCAGGGGAAGTGGGAGAGGGAGAAGCAGGCTTCCTACTGAGCAGGGAGCCTGATGCGGGGCTCAATCCCAGGACCCCTGGATCATGACTTGAGCCTAAGGGAGACACCTAACGACTGAGCCACCCAGGCGCCCCTGGTCCTCGGTTTCCAGCACAGAAAATGGACACTTGTTGCCTGGGTTCATAGTCACTTAACCTCTGTGCGTCAGTTTTCACAACTGTATAACAGAAATGCTACCAAACCCACCTGATCGTGTTGTGGTTGTTGTGAGGACTTGTCTTGATTTATAAGAAGAGCTTAGAGATACTTAGACCTCTGCCTGATCCATAGTGAGCACAGGAGAAGTGTTTGCTGTTTTTGTGAGTTTATCATCTGCCTCCCCCATTAACCCATCAGCCCCCAAAGAGCAGAAACCTTGTCTTTCTTATTCACAAGGCATGGAACTATGCTTGCCTCACTAAATACCTGTTGAAGTAAATGTAAAGTAAAAAGTGAAAAGACAGGCAGGCCCTGAGGGAAGGTGGAAGGGGGTATTCAGTGAAGGAGGCAGAAAAAACCAGTCAACAAGGGTGGAGAAAAGCTCGTGCTCAGCAGGAATGCTGCCCCTACCTACTTATGGGCATTCTTACCTGCTCTAGCACTGCCATTTCTTGACATCCCAGCCCCACCAGAGAGCGTGAAGTCTGCGAGGCCTGGGAGACTTGACTGCAGGAGGGATGGAGAGCAAGCATAAGGAAGGACATTCAAGGTCGCTAAGGGCAAGGAAAGACTGAGGAGCACGCAAGAGACTGCCTGACTCCCTTCTCCCCCTTCCCACCCTATCTGAATCCTCCCGGCCCAAGGACAAGGACGAGCAGCTAGCTGAGCGAGGCCTGATTTGCCTTTATTTCTTTCAGTTATGCTTGCGGCTGGAGCGGGGCCGAGGGAAGAGCCCGTGGCCCGGGCTCCCTGGGGACCAGGGCTGATGATACCAGCTGCCATAGGTGAGGTACCAGGCAAAGGTGCCCACTGCGGCCCCCACCACCTTGTGGGTGTACTGGTGGAAATAGATGACGGTACAGAGCAGCAAGAAGTTCCAGAGGCCCAGCAGCAGCACGTTGAGGAGGAAGACGAGGCGAAGGGGGGCCCCGGCTGGCAGCCCGTGGGCCAGATACTTGGCGAACACCGCCGCTTCCTCGGCCATGAGCAGGCAGCAGAAGGTGAGCAGGAAGGTGTGGGAGGAGACCGTGTAGCCCCGCCACTGGTGGCCAGCTGCCAGGCAGCTGCGGCGGTCGGGAAGCTCGTGTAGCAGCAGGCCCTGGGGCAGAGGCTCAAAGCAGGAGCCGGTCAGGTCCTCGATGAGCAGGAAGGCCCGGCCGGCCCCCCGCCATACTGCGGCCCCCACCACCAGCCGGCTCAGGTGCCGGGCAGTCACTGCCACACGCCGAGTAGCCAGGAACACCACCAGCAGCACGAAGCCCCCGAGGAAGGTGCATGTCCAGCCCCAGGCCGAATTCACAAACTTTCTGTGGGCACAGAAGAAGGGAGGCTAGCTACGGAGACCCCCTCCAGCCCATCTTCCACCCCATCTGTGTTCCCCTCACTGCTCTGCCCCACATCCTACACATCATCCTGTTTCCTGCCCCTTCCTCCCCAGCCGCTTAAACTTGGCCAGCTCCTTAGAGGCCCATTCAGCCTTCTAGGAGCCATATTTCCTCTTCAGCCCTGCCCCTGATTTCCCCTGGACCCGACCACTCTGTTCCCCTCCCCCTCCTCCCAATTTCTCCTCAACCTCCTAGCCTATTTTTAGCGTCCAGACTGGCAGGAGGACAGAAGCCTGGAGGAGGGAGCTGGGATCCCAGAGTGCGGGGAGCCGGCGCCCACAGCCTCCAGCACACTCACATGTTGAAGAAGTTGCCGTGGCTGGCGAAGATAGTCCGAGGGTTGACATGGAACTGCAGAAGGGGCCCAAAGATGACCACTGTAGCCAACCAGGCATGGTAGAGGCGCCGTAAGCAGGGGCTGCCCAGGAGGCGGGCGGCCTGTTCGCTTCCAAAGTAGAGCAAGGCAGAGGCCACCCAGAGCAGCACCTTGACCAGGCAGCCCAGCAGTGCCCGGATTCGGGCCCCGGCCCCCAGCCCTGCCCCCACCGCCGGCCCCCGCTCCATGTTCCCTCCCCTCCCCACTAACCGCTTGCTCTGCTGGGCAGCTGAGGAGGGGCTGATGGGCCCCCCCCGGACAAGGATAGGCAGTGACAGGTGTGGCAGACACAGGGCAGAGCCCTGTTGGCAGCTGGCAGGCGGGGGAGAGGGGCGGGGGGCAGTAAGGGGCCAGGGCGGAGGGCTGCCACGTCAGCAGGGTCCTAGCTTTGGCTGTGTCCTGACAGTGGCCCATGTCCTTTCCTGTTAGCCCTGTGTCCCCAGCTTCCACCACGTTCTAGTTCATGTCGGAGGGCCAGGCTTACTGTTCAGTGTTTTGTCCACGGCCTGCCTGGGTCTGCCCATCTGACTGGTCAGCCAGTCACCCCCACCCCAACCTGACCATGTTTGCTCTGCAGGGAAATCAGGTGTCATGAATACTCAAAATAGCCAAACCTTGGAAATCATTACAAAAAAAAAAAAATCTGTGCCTGCCTCATCATCACTGTGATGAAGCCCCTCTCCCAAATTCTGAGCACAAGATGGCTGTGCATGGCACCATGTCCAAGTCAGGCTGGGGGCGGTGGGGGGGCGGGGAGAACACCAGTGGGGATACCCACTTAGATGCACCATGACCCTAGGCCTTGACCCAGCCCGTCTGGTGTGAGGGACTCTGAGTGGCTAGTCTGGCCCTATGTAAACCATGGTGCTTATGCAATGCACAAGACATCAGATCTAAGATGGGTCCATTCTCTGGTATGGTTATCATGATGGCCAACAGATGAATTTCAAGTGTCCCATGGAAGGTGTACTATATGAGAGATGGTGGTGGCCCAGACTGGACATTCAGGACCCCAAAGATTAGGCTTACTGTCATATGATAGGGGTAAGGGTGGGGAGACCCTACAAGGAAAATCCCCAGCTTGGAGCCCATGAAAGCCTTAGGTTGTGTCCTCCAACTGGTTACCCTTGGTCCTAAGTCCCATGCTGGCCTCCCAGCCTGACCCCCCGGGGCTGTAGCCACAAGGCAGAGAGCAACCTACACAAGGAATGTCCCTGTTATTTAATAACTGTTCTGAGATCTTTGTCATCCTTCCTCATTCCTCAGGACTGGTGGTGGGATTTCAGAGCACAGGGGAGGCCCATGAAGTAGTGAAAGGAATGAGCAAGCAAGTGCACCTGGGTTTGGAATTGTGTGGCTTCGGGAAAATCAACTAATCCTCCTTGGTCCTCAGTGCCCACATCCATAAACTGATCAAGATGGATTCATTAATCAGATTCCTTCCAGATCCTAAAGCCCATACCTCAACATTGTTCCTGTTCATGGACCCTAATAGGAAGACCTATAGAACCCCTCACACATTTTTGACAAAAAAAATTTTTTTTAAAGATTTTATTCCTTCATTTGAGAGAAAGAGAGAACATGAGTGGGGGGAAGGGGCAGAAGGAGAGGAAGAAGCAGACTCCCAGCTGAGCAGGCTGGATCCCAGGACCCCGGGATCATGACCTGAGCCAAAGCCAGTCAACTGACTGAGCCACTCAGGTGCCCGACAAAAAATTTTTCATTGTAATTTTAAATAATTGCACAGGACATAATTTCTTTTTTTTTTTTTTTTAAAGATTTTATTTATTCACTTGACACAGAGAGAGAGATTACAAGTAGGCAGAGAGGCAGGCAGAGAGGAGAGAGGAGGAAGCAGGCTCCCCGCTGAGCAGGGAGCCCGATGCGGGCCTCGATCCCAGGACCCTGGGATCATGACCTGAGCCGAAGGCAGAGGCTTTAACCCTCTGAGCCACCCAGGTGCCCAGGACATAATTTCTAATGCATTGTCTCTCTCTCTGTCTCTCTCTCATTCTTTTAAATACACCCAATGGATCTAAACACTACAGTGATTATATATCTTATCATTTTCCATTTAAAGATCATGTGACAAGATCTTAATAGTCAGAAATTATATTTCCATCAGATTTCCCCCATAAAAGTTATCCTAGTATGTTTTTATGCCTGAATGTTTTACTGATCACACTTCTCTACCAAAAAGAAGTATGTAATTTGAAACATATTTTTTTAAACAATTTACCCCTTTATCTTAGAGAGCAAGTGAGCACACAGCAAGGGGGTTAGAGGGAGAGGGAGAGAATCCCAAGCAGACTCTGGGATCTGGGATCTGGGAGATCACGACCTGAGCCAAAACATAGAGTTGGCCGCTTCATTGACCGAGCCACCCAGGTGCCCCTGAAACTTAATTTTCAAGTATTTCCTATGATCATAAGGCCCTAGAAGTTAAAATATTTTTCTTCTGGATAGAGTTCTCATAATAATTGTTAGTAGTACAAAATTATAGTATACTTTGTTAGTACAGTTTTGCTTAATATAGCTTTGCTATGGTATAGCAAATAGTTCACACATTGTAATAAGTAATATTAAACTCAAATTATATTGGAAATGCATCTCTTAATGAGAAGAATGGATGGTCCTTGGAGCCTTGATTAAAGGAGACTTTGAGGGATGCCTGAGTGACTCAATCAATGAAGTGTCTGCCTTCGCCTCAGGTCATGATCCCAGGGTCCCGGGATCAAGTCTTCATTAGGCTCCCTGCTCATCTGGGAGTCTGCTTCTCCCCTTGCCTGCCCATCCCTCTGCCTGTGTTCCCTCTCTCTCTCTCCCCGACAAATAAATAAAAATCTTAAAAAAAATATAAAGGAGGCTTTGAGGCTACTAATAATTTTGATTTGCTTCTAATTTTGTGCCCTGGAGGTTATGGGTGAGAAGGGAGGCACCTCTGGGTTAAAGTGGCAGAAGGGAAACAAGGTGGGCCAATGGGGAGGGAGACTGGCATGAGAGTTTCACATGAGGCAGGGCGGTCCAAGAAAAGAGAACACATGTAGGCTGGGTACATGGACAAGCTGTTCTTTTAAAACTACCCGTTTTGCTGTGAAAGAGGTATCCCTTTTAACCCTGGCTATGTCTTTGACAACCCCTGGAGGTATGCATCCTGGTCTGAAAAATGCGTTGTCAGTGATAATGCAATGTCATGGCGACAGATCGATCGGAGCTGGATGTGAAGCCCCAACCAAATCCACTAACCGACCATGCCACAGGTGTGCTCTGGGGCTTGTTGCCTGACCTGTGCACACTGCCATTTCCTCACCTGGACGAAGTGTGGCTGTGAGGGCGGATGCTGTGAGGGTGGAGGAGGTCCTGAGCCCCCAGATGGGGCCTGCCACCAGTGCCCACCAGGTTCCCTCTGGCTCTGGGCTACTCCTTCGCAAAGACCGGACCAGCTCCAAGGCCAATCCCAGAACAAAGCTGCTGTGGGTGTTCCAGACTCTAATCTAAACCAGGCTTACTTCCTGCTATCTCGATTTCTACTTGCTACAAGTTTCTGAGTTCAGTGACGGAGTTGTCTGGTGCAGAGATCAGTTAACAAATGATTTTGTATTTCTCTTCATCTTGGGGGCATCAAAGGGGTATTTTTTTCCCACAGAGAAGCATATCTGAAGGCTCTGTCAAAACTATTTTCTTGAAGTGAGGGGATAAAAGCCCTCAGATAGGAAAAAGAGAGAGACAGAGACAGACACTGAGCCAGGTTCCCGCAGAGAATTTATTGAGGGAGCCAAAGCCAGTGAGAGGACGAAGGAGTCCTACTTCAACACCCCTCCTTGAAGCTGCTGGCCTCCAGCATGATGGAACAGTCTGGGAAGGGAGGGCCTGCCCTATGTGGGGCCACATGGAGCCTGTCCCACCCCAAAGACCCAGACAGAGAGGGAGAAGACATAATTCCCACCCCAGGAGGGTGCTGAGGACACACCTCATTCATCCCACCCTCCCCAAAAAGGCTAGAGCTCTAGCCTTCAGGACCTCTGGAAGAATGGCCAGAACGCCTGGCCTTCTGACTGGCCAGTCTAATCCTCAACATGAAGGATAATAGGCAATAGCCAGGGCAACAGGACCGGCTGACTGCTCAGTTCAGGCCTGACCCCAGGCATCTACTCTAGGACTAACGCTTAACATCCAAACATGATTAAAAACACTCGGGACTGCTGTCAAGGGCCACACCTCAGATAATGGCAGTCCTGTGGGACTCTGGCCAGAGATAGAGAGCCAAGCCAAACGGGTGTGAGCACATGAGGAGACCACTCTGCCCCTCAGGGAGACTCTTCCAGGGCTCAATGAGGGCCCCAAAGCCAGGGCTTGTGCGCCTCCCCATCCAATGCCAGTGATTCCCCAAAGATCTCCCAGAAGGGAGAAAGGCAGGAAGAGGCAGAGAGCTTGTCAGAGGCTCACCCGTGGATGGGGCTGGAGATCAGATCTACTGGGGTGAGGAAAAGGCTGTGGAGGGGTGGGGCACTGGGGCAGGGGTGCTGGGCGGTTCCGCAGCCTCTGGCAGGTCGTCCTGGAAGTACTCAGCCTGGCGGTACTGCCACAGACGCAGGTTCCCGTCCCACTGCGGGTCAAAGGCGGCAAGGAGTCAGGGGAGCTGCCTTGCTGGGTCCGGTCCCCGACATGCACTGGTCCCCCCGCCCCCTGCAACCTCACCGAACTGCTGACGATCTTCTCTTCAAAGGGGTGCCAACTGACGTCACGCACACAGGCCTTGTGGTTGGTCAGCTTCTTCACAATGTGGCCGCTGAGGAGGTCGTACACTGCCCAGGGAAGGCCAGAGTGGACAAGGGGCAGCCAAAGGACCTTCCAAGCACCCCTCATGGTTTCTGAGCCACACTGCTTACCTGCCTCTCAGGCAACTTCCCTGCTTTCGCAGGGGAGCAAGGCCCACACCAGAGGATGCTCTAATTCCTCAGTTTCTGTTCCCTTTCTCCCTACCTCGGGTTGAGTGTATGGTCTAGCAGAGCTTGGGTATCTCTCCCTGGCCCTTAGCTAAACGTCACAGGGTCTACAGTTAAGAAAACGCAATGGGGCTTTAAAGCTCTTCACAGCAGTTTTCGAAGAAAGCCACAAGACACGGAAGGCACAGAAGTGAACAATGGGCTGTCTGAGAGGTCCGAACCTGCTCTTTCTCATAGGACAGGGGTGCATCTTTCTCCCTTTCCAAGTGGGGCTCTATCCAGGTGCCCCCCTAAGTATGGCACCGGCCGAGGCCCCTTATGGCTGGAGGTGCGTTTGTGTGTCTTTCCATACACACTTCCTGCTTTAGTGGCCGCACGTCCTTTACTCCGAGCTGCTGTCCTTTTGTCCCTGTCCCCTTCTACCTTTCATCTGCCATCTCTTTCTTTCCTTGAGTGGAGTATATTTACTGACTAGGATTCTAGGTTCCCTTTCTTAATTTAAAATGCTGATGAATACAAGGTTTTCTATTTCTCTGTTGAAGCCCAATCTGCTCCAAGCTCAATTAAATGTCACTCGTAGTCACCACTGGGATTTTTAAGACGGTCACTAGTGGTTAAGAGGTGAAATGCCAAAGAAACACTCGTGCCAGGTGCCTGGGTGGCTCAGTGGGTTAAAGCCGCTGCCTTCGGCTCAGGTCATGATCCCAGGGTCCTGGGATCGAGGCCCGCATCGGGCTCTCTGCTCAGCAGGGAGCCTGCTTCCTCCTCTCTCCTCTCTCTCTGCCTGCCTCCCTGCCTATTTGTAATCTCTCTCTCTGTGTCAAATGAATAAATAAAATCTTTAAAAAAAAAAAAAAAAGAAACACTCGTGCCTCTTCCCGGGGCCCTCGGGTTCGGACACGATCCTTACCAACCACTTTGCCAGTGGAGCAGCCGCTGTAGATGAACTGCTGACCGGTGCTATGGGTGGGGGAGAATCGGCAGCGGATGAGGGTGTGAAGCACGCCGTGGCCCCGGTAGGTCATCAAGGAGCTGTCCCCTGGGAGCTTCAGTTTCCGCCAGGCTGGGTAGCAATGCACAGAGAGCCCTAGGTTAGGGAGCTTGGCCTGTCCTGTACTATTAGTCCCAAGCAAAGATTGATGCTCACCGACCACCACATTTTCAGTCCCCAGAGGGTGGCTCTTTCCCCACCTAACATTCCCCAAGACAGCTCTGCTGGTTGTGAAGATACTGAAACATTTTTGTCTTAGTTGGTTCTGACTGATCCCCAGAGCCCAGCCCTGGGAACCCCCAACTCTCCCTACCGTTTGACAAATGAAGAGTTAACGCCTGGTGAGGGGGGGTGGGGAAGAGCCCCAGGCAGCAGTCCCATCCACTGTGCCCACTCCAGGTCTTACCAGGGGTCAGCTATTTGAACTGCCACCCCTGACTCTTTACTCGCCAGATCTCAGGTTCCACCTTCTCTGCTCACCTTTTTTGGGTACCTGCTGCCAACGGTAGTCCCAGTTTTGCTGTGTGGCAGCCTGCCGAGAGGCCTCCATGCCTTCCCGACTAGAAAAGCGTCGGATGTCCCAGAGCTTGATGGTCTGGTCTTTGGAGTTGGAGATGAGATAGCGGGCATCACCCTGTGGAGCCCCACATGGATAATCAGGTGTCAGAGCTTGCAAACAAGGGTGTCTGTCTAGTTGGCTTCTCCGTCTAGGTTGGCCTCCTCCAAAAGATGGGTAAGAATGCCAGTCTTTTGACCTAGCTTGCCTCTTTCTTCATCTAGGCTAGCTTGCCACGGTTTTCTACCATAGAACCCACCCCCTCTCTAAGTTTCCCCTTCTTTGCCCAGAGCACTGGCTGGGCCTCCTAGTCTATCCTGGATTAATCGTTTTTTCTTCTACAGAAAGCGCTGCCCTGCTCCTTGAGGCCTGTGAATACAGAAGGATCTCGTGTTCCCTGGCTTAAGCTAAGCCCCTTCCCTAAACTCCAGCTCTTGCAAACCTGAACTCATAAGGAGCCTGGAGAGTTCCCATGCCTGGCCCCCTTGACAGGCTCCTGGGGAACGGTAACCTGGCTGTGCAGGTCTGCTTCCCTGCCCACCTTGCTGTCAATGAAGGTGATGCCATCCTGGTGTCCAGCCAGTGCACCCACAGGCTTGGGGTCATCCTCCCGCATGGTGCGTCGATCCCACACTTTGCAGATGGCATCATCGCCCCCAGAGAACAGGATCTGGGAGCTTATGTCAGCAAAGGCCACTGCATTCACATCATCCTCATGGGATTCAATCTAGGGAAGCAGGAAACCAGAATACCTAGGACCTCTCTCTCTAGGTCTTCTCCTAGGCCACAGACCTAGAGCTCCTAGGCAGAGGATCTAAGTCTCAGGAACAGTACCTGAAGGGTACGCCGGTTCTGTTCTCGATCAAAGACATAGAGGCAGCCATCATTGGCCCTGAAAGGGAAGGGATGAAGAGAGGCTTGGAGCTGGAACTGAGAGGACCAGTGCTATGTGTGCTCTAGAAAGTCCCTGCTGCAAAGTCCTACTGCAGGGCAAGCCCTGATCTCTTTTTACGCAGGAGGTGGGAGAGAAGTTAGCTATATCTGCAAGGAGGTTTGAGACCTTCCATCTCAT
The DNA here is from genome assembly GCA_002007465.1 of Ailurus styani. Classification (NCBI taxonomy): domain Eukaryota; kingdom Metazoa; phylum Chordata; class Mammalia; order Carnivora; family Ailuridae; genus Ailurus; species Ailurus styani. Next base: position 546,926 of record LNAC01000254.1, on the reverse strand, counting down.
GCTGGGGAAACAGCGAGCAAGAGATGAAGTAGCTTGTAAACGCTGACCTTGGGAAAGGGGTGCTGTGCTCCGCAGCTGCCTGGATAGCAGTGTCCAGTCCAGTCTCTGCAGGAGCAGAGCTGGTCTCCGGGAGAACTCCTGGCTCACGGATGGAGGGCTCCATCCCCTACCATACTCACCCTCCTAGCACTTCCCGTCCATCGGAGGAGACTGCAATGGAAAAGACTGCAAAGCGACGCTCATCTGGCCTGAAAAGAGCAAAGGAGAAGCTGGGTCAAGGGGACCTCCCTCAGCCTCTGTGACTCTACAGAGAATCAGACAAGGGCTGTAAGGCATACTTCTGAAGGGAAAAAGAAGTCCTGCCAACACATCCCGAATGTGATCACCTCCGTGAGAACCCTGAAATAATCCTACAACCATCTATTTTACCCTGGTCCTTTGGCTGACAAGGATGTGTGCTTCCCTCCTGGGAATCCACACAGAAACACCTGCAACCAGTGTACTTTTCCCTCTAAGCAGGAGCTCCAGTTCAAGAGGTCTGCTCCTCCAGGAGCCTTCCTTGAGAAGTTTCTGATGGGTCTGCCCAAGGAGGGAGGGAAGCCAGTACCTTAGGTCCAGGGCAGTGTGCGTGTCTCCCTCCCCGTAGATGTTGCAGATATGAACTAAGAGAGGCAAGAGAAACAAGAAATATCTCAGGGCTGGGGGAAGGAGGGTGGAAGTGAAGCTAGGCAGGAGATGGAACAAAGGGCAAGGGGGTCAGACCCTGGGGGTGATCTTCCCAAGAGAAGGTGTGGAGTCCTGGCACAGAGGACGTGGGCATTTAGAGACCTCAGGTTCCGGGCTGGAGAGCCAGTGGAAGTCTGTGGCATACTCACTGTAATCAGACCAGCTGGAGTATAGGAAGTGGTTTCCATCAGGGGTGAAGGCCACATCCAGGACACTCCAGCCGACGTCCCGGGCCTTGATGCTCTTGAATTTATGAAAGCGGCCATACCGGCAGTCATATAGTCGGATCGTCTGGTCTGAGTAAATGGAGATCAGGCAGAATAAGGGAACCCCCTCCTTGCAGCCTCTCTAGATCTGACCTCACTTCCTCTGTACGTCTGTGGAATCTTCCCTTAATCATGGGAAAGGTGTTCTGGCTAAGCATCCCTAACCCAAGGTCTGAGTTCCCTGGGTCTGGGGCTTTCTAGCCTCTGTCAGAGGGTATGTTCCTTGTTCCAGGGCACTTCGTAGGACCAGGGTCTGGTACCTTGGCAAGCAGACATGAAGATCTGACCATCTTTGCTATAGATGCCGCAGAAAGCCTTCTGAGAGTAGGTATCAGTGAAACCCAGATCATTGGGCAGGAAGCTGGGAAAGCAGAAGGAAAGTGAAGGTAAAGGGAGCTGAGGGTGAGGACGGTCCCGGTTAGCAGAATCCTAACAGGGCTGGGTGTGAGTGCAAGGGCGGACTTCCCTTTTGGCTTGGGGTACAATCCCTTCTCTTTCATTCATTCAATGGTCCTCTCAATTTCTACACTTTTCCAGTTTGTTTCCTCTCAAGCTTCAACCCCATTCAACCTAACTTCAATATCCCTGAGGATCCTCTAACAACTGTCCCTTCAAAGTTTAGGGGATAAGACCTATCTGGCCCTTAGAGTCTCTCCACCAAGCCCCATACTCACTGAGACATCATTCGAGACTGTTCTCCAAGGGAGAAGCTTCCCCGGTGGCAGAGGCCCCGTTCTCTCTAAAGGAAGGGATTGGGGAATATTGCTAGCAAAAACAGAGGGCCACTTCAGCCGCACCGAGCCCCCTCCTCCAAAGATATTGCTCTTGCTACAGAAATGGACACCACGCACACTAGTAAGTCCCACCAAACTCCAATGCAGGCTGGCTGAGCACTCTCCAGCTCCAGCACTGAAGGCTTCCTTGGAAGGTTTACTTCCCTCTCCTCTGTGGTAGGCAGAGCTTCTGGCTACCTTGAGAGGCCTGCTGCCAGGCTGGCTGGAGGTGGAGAGGCCTACCTGGTGCAGCATCTGAGGAAAGCTGTGCTCCTGGGCTGCCCGCCTAAGCCCCAGCCGTCCTGTGGCCAATTCCACTTGGGTCTTGATCTCATTGCACTCCAGCTCCCGGGTGTCAGGGGTTGCATCCACTGTGAGTACCAAGCAGAAGTTCCACCCTAGGTCTTCCAGCCCAGCACTGTGCTCCAGCCCACTGGATGCAGCTGAAGAGACCAGGGCTGCAAAGACTCTCCCATTCCCTGAATTATCTCATCTTCTTTCAACATCACCTACTATTCTTGCAAAAAAGTAGAAAAAGAGCTTTCCAATGTAAGTCTTCCAATGTTAGGGTCTCAGTCGGCCTTTCCTCTTACCGGGTGGGTTGTATCGGTCCCCGAGACGACCATCCCAGGCACTGTCATGCTCTTCCTCCGAATCGGAGAGGGCCTGGATGAGCTGTAAGTTTGCTGCACCGCCGCCCTGCACCAACCTCACTTGGCCTCTGTGGAGAGATGCCCATGATAAAAGGGAGGATTCCTTCCCCAAACCAACCAAATTCAGAGTCAATGCCTAGTGAGCTCTTAGACCACCTGTTACACAAACTCTCATACTGTTCCCGTTTTGAAGTTTGCGGCTGACTAGACCTTGGCTGTTATCTTCAGTCTCCTAAAAGACATGGTAGGAAACAAATCTTCATGCCTACAGCAGGAGTAGAGAACCCCAACATTCCATGGAGGTTGACAGACCTACTCAGCTGACTTCCTAGAGAGCTAAAAATTCTCAGAGCATTTCCTTCCAAGCCTCAGCCTGAGGAGTCCAGCACAGAACACAATATTCTGAAGGGATTCCCAGGCTTGTGTTCTCCCCAAGGAGCCACAGCCAACAAACAGAGCCAAGTGGCACACCTTTACAGTCAATTTATGGGTGGTGGTCACTTTCCTTAAAGCATTCTTTCCTCAAGAACAGGATTAGAGTTAGGTTAATTTAAACTTGTTTTTCAAGTAAATCCACATGGCCTCATATCACATGTCGGTAACTTCTCCAAAGTTCAACACCCACCTCCCCAGCTCTTCTGTGTACCCCTCACATCACGCCTTTTCCATCAGGATAATGTTTTTATTTTTTAACTTACTTGGGAAATAGATTACACTTGTGTAGTCTTAGTTAGAGTCTTAGTTAGAGTCTTAGTTAGGCCCCCCTGAACAGTCCCCTCAAACACAAAAGCGAATTGTCTTCGTGACCCTCCCTAATTAAGAACTACTCTTATTGGGTATTGAGCTGAGTGCCATGAAGTGTCCAGAAGGGAAGTTCAAATGGAACAGCTGGTCTGGGCTAATCCTATTCCCTAGCCTCTGTAACCTCCCTGCCTGGAGTTGGAATCAAGGGACTGTGCTGGTCCCTGGTGGGGACACATCGGAGGGTAAGTTACCTGCGGAGGAGATAGGCCAGTACCTGGGCCAGATCCACATCTTCATCCTCCTCTTCTTCTTCCTCGCTCCGACGTAGGCTAGCCCCTCTTCGGGGCAAGCCCTCGGAGGGGTCTCCGGACCCAGTTCCTGCACTGCTGCTGTTCCGTGATCCCATCTTCTGGTCACAGCATCATTAGGTCCTGTGCAGGGACTTCGCCTGTCACCTCCTTGGGTTTGGTGAAAGCAAAGCCTGCTCTAGAAACACCAGGGGCTCCCGAGATAGAGCGGTAGCTATCTCTAGGAGTGCGACCCTTCCTAGGGACTGAAATCCCTTCACTGTAGCCTGTGACAACTCCCAAGGCTTCAGGAACACAAACCTTCCCCAATCCTGTGAAGCAAAAAAAAAAAAAAGAAAGAAATCAGAGTGAAGCCTAGGGCGCTACCCTAGCTCACCAATGAGAATCCTTTGAAGAGGAATTTCTCAGTTTTCTACCTCAAACTCACCTATCAAAGTCCCTGGAGGGGTGGGTGGGTGAATTCCCAGGTAACCTCTCTGGCCGACCAATCAAAACCCCTCGCGGAAGAAAGCGCCTCATTAGCTTATCTTATCTAACCAATCAGAAGCCTTAGGGCTCTGAGACCCCCGACGCCCCCCCTTACCGACCAATCAGAGCACTCCTTTGCGAAAGCCAGCAGCAGCGACAACCAATGAGGTTAGAATTCGGTCCATCACCCCCTCCTTTCTCGCCCCACGCCCACGTGGTGTGCCGGGGGTGTGTACGCCAAGTGGGGGAGGCAGGGAGGAAGCCGAGAAGCCCCTCCCACTGAAGCCGGCGGTTACTGCCCCGCGCGAGACCACCCACCAGCCAGGAGCGGTCGCAGGACCCGCAGCGGCGCTAGGCCTTGTTTACACCGACGGAGGCCGCAGCGCTGGCCAACCGCTCCTCCGTCACGCGCCTCCTTCGTCATGCATCTCCTGGCTTCCCGGCTGGAGGACTGCGGACGTCACGCGTTGCCCCTGACGGCTCCGCCCCCTTGGCCCGCTAACTGGACAGCTGAGCACAGTGATTGACAGGTGGGCGGGAGAAAGTGCGTGAGGGATGGGAGGGGAGGAGAAAGCGCGCCGCCAAGGAGGGGCGTTTGCTCCCAACTGGGAGGAGTAAGTGGGGAACCGGTTGCTTCCTGAATCAGAGACAACGGACCTACGCTTCATGGGTGAGGGGCGGGGCTTACAAAAGAAACTGATGGTTCGCTATCTGGAGGTGTCTTTAGCGAAGGATACAATTTGCCGTCGGCCCCTCAAATTCTTTTGGCTTCGCAATTTCCAGACGATCTCTAAGGCCCTCTCTTTCTCCTTACCCCCTGTCCCCCGGCTTCAGCCTTCCCTTTTTTTGCTGGCTGCAGCTTCTGTCGGTCCTGCCCTAGGGGGTGACCGGCGCCTTTGGGGTGTGTTCACGTCACAGATGGGGATCCAGCCCTCCACACCCTCCCTTCCGGGTTTAGCTTCCGGAAGCCTTGTTTTGTGGGGATTGCCCTTTCTAGACCACCCCTTAGCTGCTTTGGCAACTTTTTAGATGACACTTGGATTCCTTCCGCGGTCTTTGCAGACGCTCCCTAACACTCGCAGGGTCTTTAGGGGCCTTTCCGGTTCCGTCTGTTGTCTTTAACGCCGCTCCACTCTCCGGGATTTGCAGACCTTCCCTAGACTCTAGGTCTTCGGCGGGCCTCTCAGCTCCAGGCCACTTGTCCCGGGAGTGCAGGAGTGCTGCCTCCTACCCCTCCTCCGGGTTTATGAATAACCCGCTGAGTCCAAGGCCGGGACGTGCCACGTCTCGGGATCCTTTCCCAGGCTGGAGGTCGAGTGACCTCGCCGCGCCGAGTGCAAAGGCCCTGGGTCCAAGCTGCACCTCAGTACCTCCAGTCCACACTCTCTTAGAAGTGTTGCGAGCTCTTCCAGGGGCCCCCGAGGTCAGGAATGGGTGCGGGGGCTCTTAGATCCCCCCCCCCGGGCCCTCCTGCCGCTCACTGTCCCTGGAAGGGCGAGGGTGTGGTCAGACGTCTGGAGCCGAGCTTATTGTCTCTGATCACTAAAGCCGTCTTCATATGGGCGTGCGATCTGTACAGGGCTCTACGCTTAGAAGGGCCCCATGCTTGGTTTAATGTCCTGCTATCTCCGTCTGAAATTCTTAATTTTGAACCAGCACTCCGCATTTTCATCTTGCTCTGGGCTCTACTAATTATGTAGTCGGTTCTGCCGGTCACCCACCTCTCATGGTCAGGTAACTTACTGTAAGTTTCCCTGTGACATTTATTGAGACCGTAGGATTCTGTGGTTTCCGGGTTATCCAGCTTGGAAAATCTGAAATCATTAAAACAAAATCTTTCCCTCCGGTTTGCCCTTTAGATACAGTTCTTCAAGTCTTATAGATTCTTTAGCTAATTAGTTTAAGTTGTTTTCACCGTCACCACCAGTAATGAAAATCAAATTTTAATTACTTCTTGCCTCTCCTAGTTGATCTCCTGGAAATATTTTTCTCCAGCCGCATTTAGTTCTTAACCTACAAGTAGTTTACTATTGTTTATTGTATCAAATACAAACTTACAAACCTGGTTGTCTTTTTTTTTTTTAAAAGATTTTATTTATTTATTTGGCACGGAGAGAAGGATTACAAGTAGGCAGAGAGGCAGGCAGAGAGAGAAGAGAGAGGAGGAAGCAGGCTCCCTGCCGAGCAGAGAGCCCGATGTGGGCCTTGATCCCAGGACCCTGGGATCATGACCTGAGCCGAAAGCCGAGGCTTTAACCCACTGAGCCACCCAGGCGCCCTCTTTTTTTTTTTTTTTATCATCCTCTTACGTTACTTCTGCCAAACAAATATGCCCATAAATTCTGTGTTGTTTCCACCTTTGCACTTTTCCAGGAGAATTTCTTATCTGGGGGAAACTTTGTCTCTATCAGTGCATTCCCTCATGACCCAGTGGTACCACTTCCAGGAATCTAGCTGGGACCTATATGCTAAATCTAGCCACAAGATTTATGTTCAACATAGCAATTAGTGATAATAGTAAAACACTGGAAACAAATAGGCCCAATATACTACAATACGGGAGGATATTGGTTAAATAATTTATGGTCTGTATGGTAGACACAGACATATCACCAAAATGATGCAGTCTTTTTTTTTATGCCATGGGAAACTGTGCAAGTTTCATTGGTAGGTTTTTAAAAAAGGTGGTGATCAGTTCTGGCGGCATGTTGTGATGGATGCAAAAGTAATACGGTTTCAGTTCCCCATTAAAAAGACCTAAAAATATCCAGGTTCATTATATCATTAAGCAAATAATAAAATGGGGAAGGCCTTGCATGAACTAATGACAAAGGTATAGCATGAACAGAGCATTAAATATACAAAGGTATAACATGGACAAATTTAATACATTTTGAGCACTTTGAGTTCTACAAAAAAGAAACAAAAACTTCTGTTACACTCATCTCCTAAATAATGCATTTCATTTTTTAAAACTAATGGATTTCTTGATTACCTCTTTCCTCTTTCCCTTAGCCTCCTCTCCTCCTTAGCACTTACAAATCCAGTTTAAAACTGAAATCGAAATTCAGGCCTTTGAAATATAGAATTTGTATATTATTGAATAAAACATTAAAAGCCCTGGTGAATATTTTTAAAAATCTGAAATTTTATGACCTAAATAAGTCTTAACATTAAGTCAAATGCTAAAGAATATAGGATTTTATCTCTGGATCCTTTGATTGGTTTTTATATGTAAAAGATTTTTTAAGCTTGTGAACTTGACTGTCACCTGTGACTTATAATACTTTTTATTTTATTTTTTAAAGATTTTATTTATTTATTTGAGACAGAGGGTGAGAGAGAGTGCACATGAGCAGGGGCAGAGGGAAAGGGAGAAGCGGACTCCCCCGCCGAGCAGGGCTCAGATCCCAGGACCCTGGGATTGTGACTTGAGCCACCTAGGCACCCCTATAATCCTTTTTAAATGTATATAAGCACTTATATCTTAGGATATACTATGTGTTCCAGTGAAAGAAAATAGCATTTCTTTTAAAATAGTTATAATTAAGTCATTTTGAGACTCTATTGACCTTCCCTGTCATGACTTTGAAATTTGGCATGTTGCTTGGTGACATTTTGCTTTTCATTTGGGCAGCTTCTGCTTTCCCCAGGTACACTTGAAGCCACTTAAAGCCACAGAGCGCTTTTCTACCTTTTTGCACCCATTTTAGGACCTGTTCTAGAGATTGCTAAGTAAATGTCAGCTAGTTGACTTTCTGTCTGACCTGCTTCTGGCTGTTTCCGGCTCATTAGCATCCCCACTAGAGGGCGGACTAGGCTTGAGAGGAGAGCACATTTTCCTTTTCTGGCTAACCCTGTCCTCCCTCTTCCCCACCCCACCTTCCAGCCTGGGGACTACACAAAGCTCCTGGGATACGCGTCAAGCTCTGGTCTACACAAGGGAAAGTTCTGTCTTCCGAAGTGACTGATGACAGGTGTTTATAGATTATCTTCCTGTAGCACACTGTGTAGAAGGAAAGGGGGAAGTATGCTAATTTACCCAGGACTTAAAATCTGTTGACTATAAAGCAATTGAGTAATTATGGGATTTCTTATACTCTCATGGCCTGTGTCCTTGAGAACCAGAATTTTTTTGTGTGGCAGATAGGAGGTAGAGATGTGATACAGAAGAGGTTAAAAACCCTTTAGCCAGGAATTTGAGTAGTAGCTATCAGTATGAACTCTTGAAGTGATTTACTACCCTTATCCATTGAAAAGATCTAGAAACAATGGACCAATCCAGTAGCAATGTACACTCCTATGACTTAGATCTTAAAATACCATTTCCTATGGAAAGCAACCAGAGTTTGAAGAAATGGCTGATTCCAGGTCTGGGGCAGGAAATGTTCAAGATGAATCTGGAACAACTTATCTTACCAGATAGCAAGGAGCCAGCAAACACTATCAGGGTAATGCCAAAAGGACTCAGGAGCCTAGTTCTCGTGGCCAAAGTTGGGACAATTTGAGCATTAAAAGGATAATTTAAAAAACATTAAATATGTTTAAATCCCTGAATTCATAATGGGATGTGTGTGTGTAAGTAACTAATTGTTCACCCTTTGCAGGATGATAGGAAACCAAATCATCATACTGAAGATGGTAAATATAGGAAAAGAATCCATTATCTTGCTGTTTTTCTGTAAACTGTACCTGAGGGTAATGAAACAGAAAATGAAAGGATGTCTTTTTTTTTTTTTTTTTTTAATTCATTTGAGAGAGAGAGAGAGTCTGGGGAGGAGCAGGGGGGAGGGGCAGAGGGAGAAGCAGAATCCCTGCTGAGCCCAGGGCCCTAGGACCTGGAGATCATCACCTGAGCAGAGGGCAGATGCTTAGTTAACCATCTGAGCCATCCAGGCATCCCGGAAGGGATGTCTTTTTGTAAAACTATTTCAACTATTATGACAGAGTTTGGATATGGCTGTTTTGAAATCCCTAGTAAATTAATGAATCTAGGTATGGGGCATCTAGGTCTGGATGTTTCAATGGTTAAATTTTAAGGGAAAAGAAAGGAATGGAGAGGGAACCTGTAGACTGAAAGAGACTTCAAAGGCATATGAGGTTCTTAAAAATGGGTAAAACTTAACTATAGTGACCAAAGATCTACAATTGGGTGATAAAACTACAAAAATACAATTAAAGGACATGCTTATCATGTACCATAGTATCCATTTATGCCAGGAAGGATGGGCTGTGATGAAGATGAAGAACATGGTGGGGAGGTGGGGAGCTTTGGGTGTCTGCAAACACCAGACCTAGGTTTCTTTCTCTGGGTGATGGTTTAAAGGGTGTTCACTTTCTGTTAGTTTATTAAACTATACTTTTGTTTTTTCAGGGTTTTCTGTACCTGTGTTTTATTTTAAAATAAAAAGGTTTGGGACTTTTGGCTGGCTCAGAAGAGGATGCAACTCTGATCTCAGGGTTGTGAGTTAGAGCCCCACACTGGGTATAGAAATTAAATAAAATTAAAAGGTTAATTAAAATGTGTTAACTCTATTTTATCATGTATCTGCAGCTGCAGGGCATGCAGTCCAATTTTATTCTAATCATCAAAAATCATTTTTAAGGCTCATACCTTCACATCATTGAGCATTTAGGTACCAGGAGGGGCCTGGAACCCCTAGGTCCCCGCCTCTTTCCCGGAGGGACTTATTTCCAAACCTGTTTTTTTCTACCCTAAATTTTATTTACATTGTTCATTTTCCTCTTAATCTGTAGAGTCAGCAACATATGATATAGGCTTATAGGGCCTCCTGTAATCAACATAGAGTGGAAAGGTGAGAGCAACTAACATATAGTCAATGATTACTCCTACCGGGCATAGTTCTGAGTGCCTGGTTTCACTGATCCTTTTAATCTTCCTAACAACACTGAGGTGGAGACACACCCCCATTTTACAGATGAAGATACTCAGAGGCCCCCCCACCCCAGCCTGACACTACTGTGTGCCTAACATCCGTGTTATGCTGCCTCTGATCCTATTCTCACTTATGCTGTTCCTGAAGCTGAGGACTTGGCTATATATTTTTAAGTACAACAGATTCCATTGCTAACTGTGTTTTAGCAGTTGATCCCCTCTGACCTTAGATTCTTTTCTGCCCACATGTTGTAGCTGGGTATTGACTGTTCTCTATGAAACCCTTGGTGTTTGCTCCTCCAGTGTTTTCTTTTGAGGCAATTCTCCGTAATTCCATTTTACTTGTTAAAGTTTATTCTCATTTTCTGGGTACAGACTTCCATCTTACCAGCCTCGGTTTATACATTCCCTCAGCCAGATCAGAGCCGAAGGTTTCCCTCAGCCGATGCCCTGATTTAGGGAGGATCATCGCTATTTTTGTGGTTTCCCCTCTAAAGCTGATTTCTGAGGATTTAGGCCAAGGCCTTGCCACTTAAACTGTGGTCTTGGTCCCAGCAGCACCAGCATCAGTTAGGAGCTTGTAAGAGAAACAGAACCCTCCGGCCACTCCAGGCTTGCTGAATGAGCATTTTATCCAAATGGCCAGGTGATTCATATGCACTATGAAGTTTGAGAAGCATGGAACGGGGGACATCTAAAGTCCTTATAATTCTACAAGTCTATGCGGATATGAGAGATGTGTCCGCAGTTATTGTTTACCTTTGGCTCTGCTGTTTGCTTTGTGGGCTTGGGCAATTACCTGACCTCTTTGTGCCTTTGTTTCTTCATCTGTAATATGGCATTTGTTTCAAAGTGTTGTTTTGTAACCTGCTCAGAACAGTACCTGGCACACAGGAGGCACTCTGAAAGTGTTAGCTGTCTTAATATTGAATAAGCTTTCACGAATGCTTTGAGAGTCCCAATTTCAGGTCAGGCCGGAGGAAGAACAGGTTTGACAACTGACAATGCAATCACTTCACTGGGGAATGGGGTTCTAGAGGCTTCTGCGTCTCTAAGTTGGGAGATCAGGAATTTTAGGCCTGGAAGCTTTACTGAGTGGCCCACAGAGGCCCCCATCTTTTTAAGACCTTGGGACACAAAGTTGATGTGCCTTCTCCCAGCAAATTTCTACTTCTATTGGTCCAGTGGCAGGGCTGCCTGGGAGTAAGAGCCTGGCTACCACCAGGCTGTGCCAGGCCAGGCTGTGCTGGGGCTCTGGCTGCCTGGAGGGCTATAGGAAGAAGACCGTGAAATTGGTGTTAAAAGCCCATGAAGACAGGCAGGAATGAAAACAGCACGAAAGTTGTGGAAAACAAACAAGTGTCTCTTATTATTGGACAGGGTGTGGGAGAAGGTCTGTGGCCTGGTCTCATGGCACCCACATGTTGGTTGTATCAAATCTCTCATATTTTCTGCAAGCCTGGTTTTGCTCTCCTATCCTTAGATGGGGGTGGGGTGGGGTGGGATGGGATGGAGTGGGCTGTGCTCTCTTGCTAGCCTGGAGCCTCAGGTCACATTCTGCGCACACGTCCCTCCAGGGCGTCCAGTTCAGCCAACACCTCCTTGGGTAGATCCTGATTGACCTGCTCTGTCAGGTAACTCCGAATGTCACGAACCTCCTGTTCCCAGAAGTCCTTGGGGAGTGAGAACAGCTGGGTCGTGTCTACGGCTCCCAGGCCCTTAAGATCCAAGGCGCCTTCCTTTGGCACCAGCCCGATGGGTGTCTCTCGGGCACTGTCCTCTCCCTCTAGCCGCCGGCAGATCCAGTCCAGCACCCGAGCATTCTCTCCAAAGCCTGGCCACAGGAAGCGGCCTGCCTCGTCCCGCCGGAACCAGTTGACGTGGAAGATGCGGGGCAGCCGGGCCCCCTTGCGCTCCTCCATGCTCAGCCAGTGTTCTAGGTAGTGCCCAAAGTTGTAGCCAAAAAAGGGCCTCATGGCAAAGGGGTCATGCATGATGACCTTCCCTGGGGAGGGGAGCAGGAAGGGTCAGGACTCTTCCTCTTTACTGGAGAAGAGAAAGTGTGCCCTGCCACCGGCTGGAGGGAGTGGTGAAATTTTGGTGGTTCTGGAATCTTCCCCAGAGTAGGGTGAAGAGAAGCGATTGGGACCAGAGACATGTAGGGAGGGCAGGCAGGAGAAGGCCTGGCTCAGGAAGGGAGAGAAGCAGCAATGTGGGTACACAGGAGAGGGACACAGGGAGGGCACCCACCTTTGTGTTCAGCTGCAGCAGTGGACTCCGAGCGCATGGCACTGCCCACAAACACCCCGTGGCGCCAGCTAAAGGCCTCATATACCAGGGGTACTCCTAGAATACAGGTGACCAGGGTCACAGGCAGCTTTTCTCTTTGGACCCTCACTCCATCCCCTCTGGTGATCTTGATTCCTGGTCTCACTCTCCTAGGACCTCTGCTCTCCCATTTGCAAACCTCATGCCTCCCCCTAATTTTGCATTTTCCGGGGAACAGCTATAGAGACAGACAGCTACGGCTGGCAATCCAGGCTGAGGCTTTAAGTACAAGAGGGAGGTGGGCCCTGAGATGGAGCCAGACCCTTTACTGAGAAGGCATGGAGCCCATGTGATGCTTACCTTTGGGTCTGCGGCCTCCAAAGATGATGGCATCAATGGGGACACCCTCGGGGGCCTCCCAGGCTGGGTCCATGATGGGGCACTGGCGAGCCGGGGCACAAAAGCGAGAGTTGGGATGTGCACAGGGTTCCTTGTCTCCTGGCAGGGAAAATACTCCTGTCACTTCCAAGGACTTGTCCACCCCCATCACTCGTTTTGCACACACTCTTGCACAATTTCTGTTTACGTCACCAACGCCCTGCAACCTCGTGTCATGAGGAGCAGGGAGAAGGGAGCCAGAACTTCTTCCCCAAAGGATTAGGTTATTTATCTATAACGGTGCTGAAGCCGAGGTATGTGAGAAAGAGTGGGCAAGGAATTGGAGTTTAGCAAGACTCCACTGTCTATGTCAAGCTATAGCTACTTGGTATTGACCAGCACTCAAGAGAATGGGCTTAGATATTGGCATAAGGTTAGAACAGAAAATTTATCCCAGAAATGATTTCTTGATTTATGGGATTATTATTTAAAGAAACATTCAAGCAAACCTAAAGCAAAAACTGGACTGTCAGATCAGTATTTCAGACAACTGACTTTCCATCAGCAAATAGGGAAAGATAGGATCTTCTAAGGAATTCAAAATGTAAACAGGAATTGATTTGGAAGCTAGCAGCAGACCCAGATGGAATGATAGGGCTGGAAGAAGTCAGACATAACTTGAGGGGCGCAGGTCATCTGGCCCCATCAGGTTCTCTGGAGAAGGGATGGGACCAAGTCAGTGGCACGTGTATAAAGCACCACCATGGGGTTCCTAAAGGGACATGGTATCCTTTCTGCTGGAGGCTGTTGGTCAGACCTGGGGGGGCGGGCAAGCATTCCCCCGCCTCCCACCACCATGTCCCCTTCCCCACCCCCAATTTCTGCCTCCACCTGCGTGTAAGAGCCTCTTGCACTTCCACGAGCCCCCAGTTCCGGTCCCTGATGAAGGGTATTATTCTGGGAAATGCAGCACAACACGCCCTAGTTATACCCGTGAATCTAGACATGATGAAAGGGTTGGGGAACGAGCCTGCGGGGAAGTAGGAACATTTCTTGGGTTTCTCAGTTGGGTGGGGAGGCCATGGAGGACTTAATGACCGTGGTGGAGAAAGTGAGGGGTGATTAGATAAGGAGGGAGCACGCCTGGCCAGCCCAAGAAAACGTGGATGTAGGCTTCAGCGACCACAAGCATGTAGTCCCCAGCAGGCCCTTCTTTGCTACCATCACTAGGTCTCCGGGCTCTCTGACTACAGAGAAGGTCTAGAGTTGCAGGGGTTGGGGAGGAGCAGGACTGCTAGGCGCCAGGGCCAATGACAGGGTTGAGAAATAGCTTTCAGAAGTGGCTAAAAAGCTGGTCTCATTTTGCCTGGAGGGCTGATTGGGGTGTGTGTGTTAGAGGGACCGGGGATGGGTGAGGGTAACAACACTGACCTTTATTATTATTTTTTAACAAGATTTATTTATTATCTTGGGTGGGGGAGAGACAGAATATCTCAAGCAGACTCCCCTAGCAAGGAGCCGACTCAGGGATCTATCTCACTGAGATCATGACCTGAGCTGAAATCAAGAGTCGGCTGCTTACCCGACTGAGCTACCCAGGCGCTCCAACGCTGACCTTTAGATAATGGTTATTATACAGGGGATGGTGAGAGCCAAGTGGCAGGGGGAGGGGCAGGCTTCCTCCTTCCTAACAGGTCAAACTTTATGGACTTTATGCTTTGAGCCCAATTCCTTGTGTGAAAAATTTCAAAACAGTCCTCGCCTCTCCTTTTTAAAAAAACTTCCATCTTATTTTTATGGAGAATTTGCTATGTATTTGGCACTGCACTAAAGCTTTTGCATGCACTATTTAGCCCTCCAGCAGACAGGTACTTTGGGAACCACCTCTATTTAACTGATGGGGTCACTGAAGCTCAAGAAGCCAAGCAATTGAGTCAGGTCCCAAAGCTAGTACTTGGTGGAGTTGGGACTTGACCTGAGATCTCGCTTGGGATTGGAAACAGGGAGTATTCATAACTTCCCGTGCCTCCCAGAGGTCCTGGAGGAGGGCTGCAAGTTGTGGAGAAGGCTTTTACGTCCTCAAGGTGCTAAGCCCGGGGGGCTGTGTCACAACTCCCCCACCCCACATACCGGGTTTCCAGGGTCTGCCCAGCCAGGAGGTCACAGTGACACCAGGCGGAAGAGGCTGGTCAATCCCCTCCCAGTACACTCCACCATCGCTGGTCTCAGCCACATTGGTGAAAAGAGTGTTACTCTGGATCGTGGCCATGGCATTGGGATTGGTGGTGGCGGAGGTGCCAGGGGCCACCCCGAAGAAGCCATTCTCAGGGTTGATGGCCCGGAGTCGACCTGTTAGGAGAAGTGACAGAAAAGAAGGGCCAACCAAGAAGAGATGAGAGGTATAGCCATGGAAGGTTCTGCTCTGCTCCTCCTTGCCCTGAGCTGGCCCTCAGATCTGATGGGGAAGGACTTTCTTTCTCTAGGGTGGCTGGACTGCCAGGAGGTAGAGGGCAGGTCCTCCAGGAGCAGTGGGGGGAGAATCCTCTACTCCGGTAAGAGCCAGAACCGAGTACAATGCAACGGCCTCTCACCATCACTGTCAAATCTCATCCAGGCGATGTCATCCCCTACACATTCCACTTTCCAGCCCGACAGTGCTGGCCGCATCATGGCCAGGTTAGTCTTGCCGCAGGCACTGGGGAAGGCGGCTGCTACGTAGTGCTTCTTCCCTGCAGGGTTGGTGATACCCAGGATCTGTGTGTTGAGGAGAGAGGGAACAAGGAGGAGCTCACCAAAGGTCAGTTATGGTCAACACAGAGAGGACGGCTAGGGATTAACAGGGAGGACATATGTATATTTCACAAAACAGGTGCCAACACCTTGCCGCAGGGCTAGGGTGGTGGCAAGTCAAAGCCCCCTCAATGTTCAGCAGCCTGGGGCCAAGGCTTCGGTCACTGGGGCAGAGTCCCTGCCCACCAGCCTGGCACATGGCAGGGGGAGGCAAGGCTAAGGCTGCAGGCCAGGCCCCAACCCCGCCCTGCTCCCTGCAGCTGCCCAGATCCTCACCAGGCCCTCACCAGCATGTGCTCCGCCAGCCAGCCCTCATCCCGGGCCAGCCGAGAGGCGATGCGGAGGGCAAAGCACTTCTTGCCCAGCAAGGAGTTGCCACCATAGCCGCTCCCGAAGGAGACGATCTCCCGCTGGTCAGGCATGTGGCCAATCAGGGTCTTCTCTGGGTTGCATGGCCACTGGCTCACCGGCTCTCCTGGGGACAATGGGGTCATAGGGCTGACTGCTGGCAGGGGCATCAGGAACTAGGGCGTTAGGGGCTGGAGGGAGCAGGGTTGGCAGGAGAGACACTTAGGAGCAGTGGCAACGCCAGTGAGTGCCTAAGGCCCTCCACCTCATAACCACCATCAGCTCCCATGTCCCTGTTCTGGGACAAATGGCTTTTCTCAATCTTGTGCAAACCAGTGTGCCAACACGGCATCACCCCCAGCCCAGACTGCTGCCTTGGGGTTTTGGGACTTAGGTGTTTCACTAATGAGGATGGGTAGAATTTGGGGTTCCCTCAGAGTGCAAGCAGGTCTGTGTTCTCCCCTAGGCATGGCAGGCGCTTACCTTGCCCAGTCAGGGGCTGGCCGACAGAGTGCAGACACTTGACAAAGTCGCCATCTCCCAGGGCCTGAAGCACAGGCGTCCCCAGCCGGGTCATAATACGCATGCTTGCCACCACGTAGGCTGAGTCAGTGAGCTGCACTCCGATGCGGGACAGCGGGGAGCCCACGGGACCCATGCTGAACGGAAGCACATACATGGTTCGGCCTAAGGAGGAAAAGGCCACCTGGATGAAGGGCTCTAACCTGCTCATACTTTTGGCGTCCCCGGTTCTGTGTCCCTGCCCTGGTTACCCTGCATGCAGCCCGGAAACCTCTCATCCACAGCTTGCTGGAACTCAGCTGGGGACATCCAGTTGCCTAGTTGCCCACGGGCCCCACCAGCAGGGAGGGGCACTGTGTCCCGTTGAGAAGGAGTTACAATCACCGTCTTGCTCTCTACTCGTGCCACATCCTTGGGGTCTGTGCGGGCCAGCCAGCTGGGGGAGAAAGGGTTATCAGGAAGATGTGGCCAGCCGATCTCCCTCATCCCCAGACCCAATCTTGCAGGTCCAACTTTGACTCTAGGTCTTCTGTGGGCCTGATTTCTTCCCATCCGTCTGCACCTCAGTGGCCTCCTCCAGATTTTGTCCCATCTAAGTGGCTAGTTCCCTCAGCCCAGCCTTCTAAAGGCCCTTGGCAAAAACTCTGAACTTGAGAGAAGAAGGAAAAAAAAAAAGCAAAGATTTTTACTTATATTAGCTTCTCTCCTTAATATTAAAATAGAGACCAATACCATTAATTCCTGATTCTGTTTGCCCCAAAGGTCCCATTCTTGCTCCTTCCTTTGGGATGGTCTCATTAAATTTAATTTTTATCTTGGTAAATCCACAGTGGCCCCGTCTAAGCAGCTGCCCCCATCACATGGTCATGGGGCTCAGGGCATACCAATTGTTGTACTTGGGGAGCTTTCGGATAAGTCCCTGCTTTTCCAGGAGGGTCAGCATGGCAGTATTCTCAGCCTCAGTGCCGTCACAGATGTGGATGCTGTCCGGTCGGCAGAGGCGGGCACTGTGCTCCACAAAGTCTCGCACCCCAGCAGGCAGCTGGCCCAGATCTCCACTGAGTACTCGCAGGGTCTGGATGCTGCGCCATGAGGACCAGCCCCAGGAGCTTAGCCCAGGCCAGCTAAGCCTGCAAGACAAGAACAGAGGGGGAATGAGTGGGGTGTTCTCTTGAAAGATGGGCAAGTCAAGGGGACAGGAAGCTTGGGGGCTGCCAGGGAGTGTGCTAGAGTGGGTCTGGGCACAGGCACCTTGAAGGGCAGGTTGGAATAGGTGTGTGGGAGGGGTTCAGTGCACATATCTCGAGGCCCTCATGAGTCTCAGTAAGGGACAGGTGTTACCCAATGAGCATACGGGCACAGGCTGGCCTGTGTGGGGTGTATGCGGGGGCATGTTGAGGTTACTGCAGGCTAAGCCCATGCCCACGTTTAACTGTGGTCGATGCTGGAAATGACGAGGTGCCCTGTGGCCCAGGGTCGGTAAGCTGTGCCTGGGTGATAGCTTCATGTGCCTGGTATTTGAAGCTCTCATCCTTGTTCTTTCCCTTCTCAAGCATAGTTTTCTTAAGTTAAAAAAAAAGCAGTTGTTTTTACTTTTTTCTTCTGGTGTGTATGCTGTAAGACTGTGAAAGCCTCAGCAAAGGACCCTGCAAAGAACTCTGAGATGGGACAGTCCCAGGTTTCTAGATTAGGGCTCTTGCACAGAAAGCAGGTAACTGGATACTGGGATTCCAGGCATCAGAGCTAGGGCTGCCCACCTGGGCCAACAAGGGTTGCGTAAGATGTTGCCATCGGGCAGGTGTCTCTGAGCTAGGTCGAAGGCTGATTGTTGGGGAATGTCACTGGCTGGGGTTCATGCCCATTCCCAGGAGGGCAGGGTCCCTGTTGTCTGTCCCTTCATACTCCTGGGAGAGGGAGAAGCAGGGTCTGCTCTGATTGGCCTGGACCCAGGGTGGAGCAACCGAGAGAGCAAAGGCCAAGAGGGGAAATAGCCCTCCTCCTATGCCAGGGCTTCGCCCATCAGACCGCATGCCCCTGCCCTCCCCCTAGAGGTCACATGCCGGGAGAGCTTTGGGTGTTAGCAGTAGGGGGGGAACATCAGACTTGGAAAAGCTCAAACTCAGAGGCTGTAAGCCTGGGGAAGGGAGAACCCTCAGACCATGGATGAGGGAGCTGGAGACTCACTAGAGTGGGACCTGGGCTGGCTTCCAACAGAGGAAGCAGGATGGACACCCAGTGTGGCCACAGGCGCAGAGGAAGAGGACTCCTGCAACCTAGAGTGTTGTCCCTGAGCATTAATCTGAAAGGCACCCAGTCTTGGGGAGAGCTTCTCCCTGCAGGGGGCCTGGCTCAGGATGTCTCTGGTGATGCTCCCCCACTCCCCTCCAGTCCACTAAGTGGGAGATTCTCCTTTTCCTCTGCTCCAGAGACCACCCACAAGGGCTGGCAAAGTGGAACCAGCTGTGGGAGAGATATGGGGTCAGCTCAGACTATGTGACAAATCCTGGGGAGAAGGGAGGCTACAGAGGAAAGACAGGAAGCTGTGGGAAAGGAGAGGGGCCTAGGAACTCCTGTCCTGGACAGGGGCTGAAGCCAGCTATATCAGAATTGAAGGCAACTTGTCCCCCCCCCGCCCCCCACTTTGTTTTCCTCCTTCCCCCAGCCCCAGGTCCCTGGGCTCCAACGGCCTTCCCTCCAGCTTCCAGTTCTCGGGAGGCCGGGAAATAAAGGGTTACCTTCTACCTTCTTTGGGGAGCTCTGAGCTCAATCCCCCAGGGGTTCATGCACCCTTGACCCCAGGGCCCTACCGATTCCGATCGCAACTGGGGCACAAGGAATACATCTGTAAAGGAAAGGAAGAGATGAGGAGACAGGGGCGAGCGAGGAGGGGGAGGAAGTTCTGAGAGTGGCAGGTCGAGACGGCGCGGTCAGAGACCAGCAAAACAGGGAGTGGGAGGAGGCGACGGAAGCGGAGAGACCCAGAGCGGCAGAGGTCGCCCCAGATCTGCCGCGAGACGCCCGGCCCGAGAGACCGGGGACCGAGAAACACTGGTCCCCGGCCCGCCGCCTCCTCCGCTGGGAAAGCGGGCGGGAAGGCGTCCCCGGCAGCCCCGAGGGGGCGAGCGCGGCAGAAGGTGCGGGTCGGCCCCGGCGGGGGCTCACTCACCGCAGGCCGGGGCGATACACAGCGGCCATGGCACCTGGGCGGGGGCTGCGGGGTGGCCACGAGAACCGAGCGGAGCCGGGGAGATAAGCAAGGCGGGGAAGGAGGGAGCGCGGCGAGCGGGAGCGACGGCTGGGCGGGAGGCGCTTAAAAAGGAGGCGGGCGGGAGGGCGCGGGGGCGGAACCTAACAGGGCCGGCGCGACCCTCTCTCCGCCCTGCCATTCGGCCCGCTCCTCGGGTCCCGGGGCTCCAGGCCCCAGGCCCGCCCAGGCACCGCCCCACGGCCCGCATCCTAGTCCCTAAACCCGTCTCTCCCATTGGACAGCTGGGCCCCCTCCGCTCCCCGCCTCCTCGAGGCCCCGCCCCCCCACCGCCCCGTCCCCTGCACATGATGTAACTTCGAGGACTCTTGCTCCCGAGAGATAGGGGCTGGGAGACACTGGGGTGGCAAACAAGCCAGGGACGAAGGGCGAGGCCAGGGCGGGGGCCCACGGAGGCTGGAAGTCCAGAAACCGGGGGTTGGACATTGCCTTTTCCCGTCTCCTGGGGACTGGTCACTCTGAGACCCAGGCTTTTCTGGTTCCCAGGACCCCAGGGCTAAGGTTCCCTTGGTCACCAACTCCCAAATCCCTGTTGCTTCTCCTCCTGATGAGGGCTGTCTTCTGCCTCCATGAAATGGTGGTGCCTCCCTACCCCAGAGTCTTTCCTTTGGGCCTCTGCCCTGGCTGTTCTTGCCACATTCCCCCGGAGAACTAAACTGTCCCACCCAACCACCCCGTAAAAGTCCTCAGACAATTTCTCAAGTTGTGTCTTCTTCCAGACATCTCTCTGCAGCTTGAGGCCATTGAGTGTCACCCCAAATGCCCGAGGGCCTCAAACTCAATCATGTCTATGGTAGGCACCTGCCCAGGCTTGACACCACATTAATGGTAGTGGCACCCTGATGTTCCTTTGGTGACCCACCTAATCAGTCCATGTGATCAGACTCCTGCAGGTAAGCTCTCAGTTTGGCCAATTTGTATGTTCCTCACTTTGGCCACAGCGATTGGGAATGTTCAGGGATGGACATGGGGTCCCTCTTGCGGCATTTTTGTGTAAACTTTCAAAATGGGCTCTCTTTCTGCTGGGGTTGCTGAGCTGGTATGGTATTAACCTAGAGCTGCTGGATGTCACCTTGGTACTGCAAAGCAGGAACCTGCCCTAGATGGAAGCCAGCCTGGAGGAAGCAGAGCAGAGGGATGGAGAGCTACAGATCCCTGATTTCAGTTCTAAGAGTCAACAAATGTCTTTTCTTGCTCAAGCTAATTTTCAGTGGATTTCTGCCATTTGCAACAGAAACAATGCTGATTCTCAGGTTTCTCAGAGTACTGTGCTAGAACATATCAGGACAAGGAGAGCTGGCCTCCAGCCTTGGGCTTGCTGTTGCCTCTCTATCTCTTCACCCAGCCCCCATCCTGGATTCAACCTCATGTGTATATATTTGGGATTCTTTCCTCCTGTCTCTATATCCAAGTTCTGTCCACACCTGCCCTACTTCAAACAGCTGCCTCTTTGGCCACCTCTTAGGCCTAAAGGTGTGCAAGCTGGGGGCAGCATGGATCTACTGAAGGTCATCATCTCTTCCATAATCCTGAACCTGCTCTCATGGTTCCCCATCTCAGTGAATGGCACCAGCATCTAGGCAGTTGCCCCAGAGGAACCTGAATCAGTCTAGGCTATTCCTTGCTTCTCTTCCCTAGCCAATCAGACAACTTTGGATTTGTACTTCCTAATTAGCTCTCAAATCTCTATCGCTATGGCCACTGTCTTAGTTCAGGGCTTACCTCTCGCCTGGCTTTGGGTGCTATCTTCCAAGATACTTCTTGGACTCCCACCTCTCCAAATGCCATCCCCTCTCCCTTCCAGCAAGCTACCCACCGAACTCTGCACATAAGTTCACTTTGATGAGTTAAGAGCAAGAGGGAGAATGTTTATTGTGTGGACACTAGGCCGGGCTCTGTGCCAGCAGCTTTATGTGCATCATTTCAAGCACTTTCACAACCATCCTGTTTTACAGATGTGGACATTGAGGCCCAGAGAGGTTGTCATCTTTCCAATGTCACATAGCTGCTCAGCAGGAGAAGTGGAATCTGAACCCAAGCCTTTCTGACTCTCATTACTAGGTTTCTTTTTTTTCCCTTCCAATCCTATACTGTTCCCTTGATATATAATTTTTAAAAAGGTAAGGTCATATCACTTTCAGGCTTAAAATCCCTTCAAGCCTTCCTACAATGTGGCAACTGATGTCCTTTGTAATTGGGCTCCTATTTATCCAGTGTTATCACTGCTACCTTCCTACTTGCCACCCTCTCTCCTACATACTCAACTGCAGTTTCCAGAGCATTTCTGCCAACCCCTTGTGCCCTTCAGATTTAAATTAAACATCTCCTCTAAGGTGAAATCAGTTTGACTCTTAGAATTAAGATCTTTTTTTTTTAAAGATTTTATTTGTTTATTTCACAGAGGGAGAGAGATCACAAGTAGGCTGAGAGGCAGGCAGATAGAGAGGAGGAAGCAGGCTCCCTGCTGAGCAGAGAGCCCGATTCCGGGCCTTGATCCCAGGACCCTGAGATCATGACCTGAGCCGAAGGCAGAGGCTTTAACCCACTGAGCCACCCAGGAAGCCCTCTTAGAATTAACATCTATCTCATCTGTGTTGGTTTTATAATGTATACATACTCTAGTTTTTGAACTTCTCACACTTTATTAGAGTTACTTTTATATCTCTGTAATCCTCACTTAAGTGTTAGCTCCTTGAAAGGAGGACCCAAATTTTAGTCTTGTTTTTATCCTAGTTCCTGGCTGAATCTGGTCTATAACAGGCAGCTAATAAGTGCTATTTGAGGGGCTCCTGGGTGGCTCAGTCGTTGGGCGTCTGCCTTCGGCTCAGGTCATGATCCCAGGGTCCTGGGATGGAGCCCCGCATTGGGCTCCCTGCTCCAAGGAAAGCCTGCTTCTCCCTCTCCCACTCCCCCTGCTGGTGTTTCTCTCTTTCTCTGTGTCTCTCTCTGTTAAATAAATAAATAAAATCTTAAAAAAAAATGATGTTTGAATCAAAGGAGAAACAGTCTCATGTTCCTGAATCCTTCTCCCCCATTATGTCCTTCCTTAACTTTAGGGGCTCCCGTGAGGGTTTCCCTGTAGCGTTGATTCCCTTTATTTGCTACACTTTTATACCAGTCTTGGCCCTCTGCCCAGCTGGGTCTACCAGCTGGGCCAGTGTTGGAAGCACACCACCACCAGGGGGCAGGGTGTGACCGGCCTTGCTCTGGTCGGCATTTTCTCCTTCCCTGGGCCCTCTGCGTCTGGCCTTTGGACATCCTACAGACCCTCTGTAGTGGATGCTGTGGTGTGCCCCTAGGTAGCCCCCTTCGGGATCCAGGTGCTCACTGTCCCAGCCTTGGAGTGTTGGCTGCTAACGGTCACAGCTGAATACTTCCCTGAGAACTACTGCGGCTGGAGGGAGCAGGCTCACCAAATGTGATAGCCTCTCCTGGGGCAGCATGACCGGCTGATATAGGGGTACAAGGCCTGGTCCCCTCTCTTCAGTTATTGCAGAGCATTTCTGCTTTTCCTGCTGTCCAGCCCTATTTTTCTCTTTTAAAATTTCTCTTTTAAAACTCCCCCCGCCCCCCCTTAGGGAACCGCCTGTACACAAGTTTCTGTCTCAGAGTTTGTTTCCAGCTTCAGATGTCCCCTAGGGCGCCTGGGTGGCTCAGTGGGTTAAAGCCGCTGCCTTCGGCTCAGGTCATGATCCCAGGGTCCTGGGATCGAGGCCCGCATCGGGCTCTCTGCTCCGCAGGGAGCCTGCCTCCTCCTCTCTCTCTGCCTGCCTCTCCGCCTACTTGTAATCTCTCTCTCTGTGTCAAATGAATAAATAAAATCTTTAAAAAAAAAAAAAAAAAAAGATGTCCCCTAAACTCAACTTGGATACTGCATTAGCCCCCTAATCTGACTCTGATTCCATTTTGTCCTCCTCCACACTAGATCCAAAGCGATCTTTTCAAACACAGTCTGATCACATCACAGTCCTGCCAAAAGTTCTTGAGTAGCTTCTCACTGCTTTAGAATAAAGCCCAAATCCTAAACTCGAACTACAAGGCCCTGCTGGATCTGGCCTCTGCTCACCTACCACCATTCTTCCCACTCCCTTGGTTTCCACTCTCTGGCTCTATTGGTCTTTTTATTTGTTCGTTTTGTACACATGTCTCTTTCCTGCCCAGAGCCCTTCCTTGCATATATTGTTCTGGCAGCTTGGAATCCCCCTTTCTCCACACCCCCAGACATGGTCATTTCTTGCTCATCTGACCAGTCTCAGTTTAATGTGTCTTCATTAGGCCAGCTGTCTCCATGATGCTGCCCCCGACTAGATTACGTCTTCATGAGATGAAATCTCCTAATGCCTGCCCTTCTCCTTCATAGGATTCACCTCAGTTATAATCGTTTCTTTTCATGTAGGCTCCTCCCTAACATACGTGGGGCCTAGGGCAAGAGTACAAATAGGGGCACCTTTCTGGCTCAGTTGGAAGAGCGGGCGACTCTTGATCTTGGGGTCGTGAGTTTGAGCCCCATGTCAGGTGTAGAGATTACATAAATAAATAAATAAATAAATAAATAAATAAATAAATAAATAAATAAATAAATACTTTAAAAAAGAGTGCAAAAAAAAAGAGGCTCACAAAGCTTATGTTTTTAAAAACTTTTTAAAAGATTTTATTTCTTGGGGCTCCTGGGTGGTTCAGTTGTTAAGCATCTGCCTTTGGCTTGAGTCATGATCCTGGGGTCCTGGGATCAAGCCCCACATTGGGCTCCCTGCTCATCAGGGAGCCTGCTTCTCCCTCTCCCACTCCCCTTGCTTGTGTTCCCTCTCTCTTGTTGTGTCTCTCTCTATCAAATAAATAAATAAAATCTTTTAAAAAAAGATTTTTTAAAAAACTGTGGAATTTCTTTTTTTTTAATATATTTTATTTATTTATTTGTCAGAAAGAGAGAGAGAGAGAGCACAGCAGGCAGAGTGGCAGGCAGATGCAGAGGGAGAAGCAGGCTCCCTACTGAGCAAGGAGCCTGATTCGAGACTCGATCCCAGGAGCCTGGGGTCATGACCTGAGCCGAAGGCAGACACTTAACGACTGAGCCACCCAGGCCCCCCTTATTTTTCTTTTAAAAGTCTCCAAAAGTTGTATTTCAGGCAACTGCTTAACCAATTGATCCACCCAGGGGTCCCCCCCCAAAAGATTTTATTTATTTTTTTGAGAGAGAGCAAGTAAGCAGGAGGGAGAGGGAGAGAGAGTCTGAAGCAGACTCCACACTGACCGCAGAGTCTAGCGTGGGCTCCCTACTCCAAAAGCGGAAGTGAGATCGTGATCTGAGCCGAAACCAAGAAGTCAGTCGCTTAACTGACTGAGTCCACAAGCTGCTCCCTTGTGTTTTAAACATTTAAAATGTAGAACTTATGCTGAGAAACTGTTAAATGAAATATGTTCTATTCTTCTACCTTGATAAATATATACATAATGGTCTGGGATGTGGTTCAAATTTGAATCCAGATTTGGACTTTATTTGAGTTCTCAGGATTCTATGGTAGAATGTGGTGGTATGGGGAGAGGAAGTGTTGGGCCCCTGGCCTTTGGGCCTGCTTCTTTTCCCACTTCTGACACCATCTTGACACATGGGCACACATGTGGACCTCTCTGTCTACACATTGCAATTTGTCTAAGACCTCCTGCAAATAGTCACCATTGGCCAGCCTGTGGGTCTAGGGATGTATGTACCAGTAGTGTGGTCCACTCCTGCAAGGGCCAACCCAGGGGAGAGGTCCGTGTGGGCCCTAGAAGTGGGCTTGGGGCCCTTTGGGCAGGGAATTTCTGGGTATCTGGAGTGTGGTCTAGAGTGGATTGGGTGTGGGGGGAGGAAGCCTGAATTCCTCACCCCATGAGGTGGGACACAGTCAGAATGGAGCCTTCCAAAAGCACAGGCCCCAGGACAGGGGCCACTCTTGCCTGGGCCTCTGGGCAGTAAGTTGATGTTTCCTTGTTTCATCAGTCTGTACACTCCATGAAGGGAGGGCTGGTGTCAGTGTGATTTATTGGGGTGTCCCTAATGCCTAGCACAGTGCCTGGTGCTTAATAAATACTTGTCAAATGAACCTAGCAGGTAGATTAGGAAGAGGTTTGAAGATTTGGATCTATTACTGAAAATCTAGATACCAAAAGCCAGAACTTATAGGGCTTACAGGGTCTAATGGGCTCCCAAAATGGGGGTGCAGGACAGTGGAGATAGTGATGGTGCCCTGGATTACTGACCGTGTCTCCTCTCCTCCCTCTTCACCCTGTACCCCAGTTCTCCCAGCCCTTCACCTGCCTGGTCCTCTTCCCCCAATTGTCTAACATCCCTCTGTTTATATCTTTCTCCTTTTTTGTCCTTTGGCCACTGTGCTTCCTCTGTGGCCTGACCAGCTGTCTGTTCCTCTGTATTTCTTTCTAGCTCTTGGTCCTCAGTCTTAACTTTCCTCTGTCTCTTCCTTCTACCGCCATTACTCTGCTGGTCCCTTGCTCCTAGCACCCCCTCTTGTTACCCCTTACTCCCTTCTTGGTCCTCTCCAGAAGACTTTCTCTCTTTTAGTTTGCCATGGCCCTTTGCCTGCCTCTTCCATGGGCCTACATCCCTCCAAGTTCTCTAATACAAATCCCTGAAGAGCCCTTGGCTTGTTCTGCCCTCCATCCCAGGTCGGTACCTACTGCCCCCTCCTCTAAGTCTTCCTGCCTCCCTTCCTCTGTTCTGTCATTTCCGCAGTCCACCTGGCATCATCTTTCTCACTCCTGTTTCCCTGTCCCCAGTGTCCTGTAGTCAGTCACTCTCAGTGTGCATCCCTCAGGTTCTGGGTCCACCCCCACCGAGAGGGCCCATTAACCACCTCCTGGAGCCCCACTGGTCGCCATGGCCTCTCCTCTCTGTGCCCTTGCTCCTTCCCTCTGGCCCAGCCCTCACTGCCTGGACGGACTCCTTTCCCTAGTCAGTGGCACCTGGTTTGAGCCCTGAGCAGCTCAGCTTGCCTGAGCTTGTTTAGTCTGACTCTTTTAGCCCGTTAGCAGCTTAACCCCCCCAACCTCTCCTTTGAGCCCTCCAGTAAACAAGAAGATCAGCACAGATCTGACAGCTGCTCGGGGCCAAGTGTCTGGCCAGGCCAGGCACGAGAAAGGGTCTGCATTCAACACGCCCTACTCCTTCTTCAACTCAGGAAGTTCTGGGCTCTCTTTCCTGGCTATGGGCCTCGAAGCCACATTTCATCGACATGTATACGATTCGCTGTCTTCATGATCCCCATTCCCACCTGTGGCCTTGTTCCCAGGCCTTGGTTCTCCTGCAAAAACAGCCAGATCTAGGCAATCATACTGAGAAGCCTTATTACTTAAATCATGACAGTGGTCTCTAATGGTCTCCGCATCTCGAAATGCAGGACAGATGTGGGAAGAGAGTGATGTCATCTGATCTAGGTCTTCTTATTTGTGTGTACTGAGCATGGTAAGAGAGAGTACAGGAGTGTGTGTGCATGTTCACTCGCGCACGCGCACGTGCGCGCGCACACACACACACACACACACACAGAGGGAAAGCTGCATTAACTGTAGGTATTCCATAGACCAGTGGTTCTCAAACTTCAGTGTTCATCAAAGTCCCCCGAGGGCTTATTGAAACACAGATTTTTTTGGGGGGGCCCTATGCCCAGAGTTTCATTGGGTTTGAGGTGAAGTCAGAGAATATGCATTTCTAGCAAGTTCCCAGATGCTGCTGCTGGTTGGGGGAACCACACTCTGAGAACTACTGTTCTCATCTGAATCCACCAGCTGGGACCAGGTTAATTTTTATAACTGATGATCCTTGGGGCCGATGGACAGCCAGGTCTCTTTCTGACTTGGGACAGGGGGTCTGTTAACCCCATGGGAACGTTTGGGTATCCTCACCAGGTAGGGAATAGCCGTTAACTCCTGCAGTTCTATTCTAGCCCACACCCTGTTTTAAACAGCTTCAGACAGGTTTAAACACCTCCTTAGCTAATTCCTAGTATCCCTGTTCCAACTTCTACTCAGGGATGAGAGCTCTAAGAGGTGTTAGGGGATTAGGCTGAAAATGTAGGTCACCCCCCAGCCATCTGGGAACCAGGACGGTGAGAGAGGAAGAGAGAGGGACAGAGACACATGCAGGGAAAAGGCGAGAGGAAGCAGAGGGCATGTGAGGGCAGTTATAGAAGTGTCTCAGATGGATTGGTGGTGATTAGATTTCCATGTCCCGAGGTGGCCCGGAAGGAAGGAGCAGAGATCCCCACTCTCCCTTCTGTTGCTTTTTCTCCTGAGCTGGGCTGCCTGTCCCGGGACTGGGTCGGCAAGAGTGGGAGAGGCTGAGGATTGGGTGGCCAAGTCCTGGACATTCACCAAGGAGACCGTTGCCTGTCTTTCTGATGTGATAACTGTGAGGGGTGTGGGGCCTCACAGTGGGAGTGAGGCAGGGGACAGAAATGTGAGGATTTCTGAACACAGGAAACAGACCCAAGTGGCTAGGCGAGAGTGGGTTCAGGACCTGCCTAGACTCCCTCAAACACTGCCAAGGTGCTGTAGAGCGTGGAGGGTGAGGGCGCCGGGAGCTTCTCTGGGCCTCTTTTCCCATCCCAGGCTATCCGTTGCTGGGGGCTGAGGGTAGTGTTCAAACGGTAGGTGGGGGGGGGCTGGCCAGGCCAAAGCTGCTCTCAGTACCAGGGAACTGAGCGTCTTCGAGACAGACCATCAGGAAGGAGCTTTGTTGGGGAAGACGCCCCCTTTCCTCCCTTGAGAACAGGCTTACTTGTCCTCTCCCCTCATCTCATTCCCCCCAATTCCCCAGGCCAATGAGATATGCAAATGATCCCCTTACCTCATTGGCTAGAGACCTCAGGACCCCAGATGACCTCAGAGCGCTGGCCCTTTAAGAGTGCCCCATGGGCTTGGTGCCCACAGCGCCTTGTTCTGAGCACGGAGGCACCAGGCCCCACTCGATGGGGTCTCCAGTCTCTGGGGAAGCTGTTCCTGCGTGGCTCTGACACTGATCACGTCATCCCTACCATTCCCCAAGTGAGTATATTCGGGGGCCTACCTGCGTGCCAGGCCTTTCACTTACAGGCTTCTCCTCTGTCCCCTGCTGTCTGCTCTCTGTTTTCTATCCTCAAGAATCCTCACACTTCTGTCCCCTGCCCCAGTCCCACCCTGACTGGCCTCATGTCCCTCACTGCTATCACAGGTGGCAGATGAATAACCTCCTCACTTATCTCTTCATTCAGTTCTCTCTGGACAGTGTTTCACCATCTCCTCCCTGCCAAGGATCATTCCTTTAATCTGTGTCTTTGTTTCTACCACCCCTGTCCTCTCAAGGGTGAGAGGCTCGAGAGAGAGGGCAACAGCCCTTCCCTGGGACAGCAGGAGAGAAGCACTTGTCCTCCCTTCCACCTCTCTGGGCAGAGCCCGAGTGTCTGAGCTGTCGTTAGAAAGAGGGCTACCTAGGCTTGGGGTGTCAAGGTGGAGCCAAATGCCAAGCCCTGGGGATGAGCACTCCCTGCCTTGTCCCTTTGGGGGCTGGCAGTGGGGCTTTTGGAACTGGGAGCTGGGCTAGAGCTTGGGGATTCCAGGCTGGGAAGGATCTCTGAGGTCACCTAGCCTGACGTTCCTCGGTGAGCACAACCATTGTTGATAACAGGGAAGAGAGCTCCTTGGTGACATAAGTTTGGGACACTCTGCGTTGAAGTTGAACAGATGGCTTATTGAAGGATTTCTCAGATTAATATGCTGCTGTGCTTTGTGAATCTGCAGAACATGGGGATAGGAGGCAGCATTTCTCAAAATTACCTGAGCATCGACTTTTCTTGGGTGTTTTTCAGAGTTAGGGTTTCCCAGAACACTCCAGGAGATGGGAAAGTCTAACTGCCTTTATTGAACAAAACAGGAAATGGGGATCAGAAAGTGGGAGGTGATCTGTCCAAGTTCACACAACATAGCAGGTTCTGAATAGAAGGAGGAAAATCAGTTTTTAGTTGGTTCCCTTTGGAGAGATCGACTTGGGAAAAGACAGTCACCACTCAGCCTAATCTTTCTAGAACCAATTCTAGGACTTTTCTTTTCTCTTTGGAAACTCTCATGCTCCTATAAAAGGGATTAATTGATTGATTAACCCATAAAACAGATGTGCACTGAGGACCTTCTATGTGCAAGGCATCGACCTAGCTGTTCTGAGAGAGAGGTATAACAATGCATTATCTTTATACATTAAAATTCATGGCATACATGCCTACCCATTGTCCAAAAATAGACACATACTCTGTCACAGTTAATTAAGCAAAATTTTTGATTGCTCGGAAATGGAATGATGTCTCTTGAGATGACAGAGCTTCTCAGTATGTCCCAGCAGTAGAGTTGGGAGCACTGCCATGTTCCTCGGTTTTTCATAGCTCATGGAGGAACCAGTGGGGCAAGAGGCTGTGCTATCTATCCTCTTTCTCAGTCAGGCTTCTAAGTTGCTTACCCCCAGTCATGAGCCCCTGCCACCTGAAAAGTTGCTCCAGCCCAGAGGTGACTCTTTAGGGAACAGAGCTGCAACATCACCCTGGCTTTCAAGAACGCTGGCTCTCCAGGGCACTTGGGCTTTGGGAGAATCAGGTTCTGGCTGGTAGGCAGTCTCTAGGTGCTCCAAAGCTCTCCTCTGTTTTTGCAGGTGCACCCCTCCCAATCCAGCCCCAGAATGGCACTGCCTCCCAGCCCCCTGGCTATGGAATATGTCAATGACTTTGACTTGATGAAATTTGAGGTAAAGCGGGAACCTTCTGAGGGACGATCTGGCCCCCCAACAGCCTCACTGGGCTCCACACCCTACAGCTCAGTGCCTCCTTCACCCACCTTCAGTGAGCCAGGCATGGTGGGGGCTACCGAGGGCCCCCGGCCAGGCCTGGAGGAGCTGTACTGGCTGGCCACGCTGCAGCAGCAGCTGGGAGCTGGGGAGGCACTGGGGCTTAGTCCTGAGGAGGCCGTGGAGCTGCTGCAGGGTCAAGGTCCAGTCCCTATCGAGGGGCCCCACAGCTACTACCCAGGGAGCCCTGAGGAGACAGGAGCCCAGCATGCCCAGGTGAGTGATAAGTGAGTTGGTCTGAGGGGTGTCCGGGTGAGGGAGGACAGACCAAGAGGGGAAGGAGAATTCCTGGACAGGGTTATGGACTGGGGGAAGAAACAGAGGGCAGTAGAACAGAAGGGCCCTTGAAAGAAATCAGGTAGAGAAAACTACCTTCCACCCCCTCCCCTTTTTCCAAATGGAGAGAAATGAGTAGTCCGAACCAGGAGGAAGAGGGAGAAGGTTAGAAGAGGTCCAAAAGGGGAGAGTTGAGAATTAATGGGAAGCGGTTCTTCACGGGGAGGTAAACATACTCCGTCCATGGAAACCAGGGAAAGAATTGTGCGTGGAATGGAGTGGAGTTGAGACTGTGCGAACGGGAATGAGGTTGGTCTTTTCAAACATCGTGCTTCCCCAGCCCCCAATCTTCTCAGGAAGGATTGGGACTCATCCTATTAATTATAGACACAGATGGGGGTGTTGAGGACATTAGGATGTAATCCAAATCCTTTGAGGGTCACAGGGTTGCGGCCTTCAGGACAGGGGAGCGAGGTGCATTGGCGGGGCGGGGTCTGCCTGGGCGGGTGTCCAGTGGACACCAAGAGAGCCTGGAGCCTGACGCTGAGGACAGCGCAGGGATGGCGCGGGCTTCCGACGTGCGAGTGGCTCTCCTGACTGTGGGAGGCGGGGCCTGCAGCGTGGGGCGTTCCCCAGGGAGGAGGGGCTTGTCGGGACACGGGGCGGGGTCTGGACTGAGGGGTGGATTCCGTGCAAGGCCGAGCATCAGGTAAGGCGGGGGCCGTGGGCGGAGCCTTGCCGAGGGCGGGGCAGTCCCACCGGCGACCCGAGGGTGGAGCGGGGCGGGACCTCGCGCTGACCCGCTCTCTCCCGGCTCCCTCTGCAGCTGGCCGAGCGGTTTTCGGACGCGGCGCTGGTGTCGATGTCTGTGCGGGAGCTCAACCGGCAGCTGCGGGGCTGCGGGCGCGACGAGGCGCTGCGGCTGAAGCAGAGGCGCCGCACGCTGAAGAACCGCGGTTACGCGCAGGCCTGTCGCTCCAAGCGGCTGCAGCAGCGGCGCGGGCTAGAGGCCGAGCGCGCCCGCCTGGCCGCCCAGCTGGACGCACTGCGGGCCGAGGTGGCCCGCCTGGCTAGGGAGCGCGACCTCTATAAGGCCCGCTGTGACCGGCTGACCTCGAGCGGCCCCGGGGCCGGGGACCACGCCCACTTCTTCCTCTGAGCCGCTGGGGGCCGCGGAGTGGTGTCGTAGGGGGGTAGGGGGCACCACGCAGGAGGCCACTGTACCGTTCACTAGATGGTTACTGAGCGCCTTCTGGTGCCAGACACTCCGTGGTGTGACTATACATAAATATCCCCGAACTTCCTGGCCCCTCAAGGCATTCTCTGAGGTTAGATGCTGGTCATTTTCTGGGAGAGAGGTCTTTTCTCCTTACGCGGGCAGCCCGCAGAACCCTCCACCTCCTGTTCCACCCCGCGTGACCAGGACACTGAGATCTGGAGGAGCCAGTGCGGGGCACTGTGTGTGAGGGGGAGGGTGGGGAGGCGTGGATGATGGCTGGGTGACAGTGAATGGGAGGCAAGGGAGTGGTGTGACTCCCCCTCAGTTTAGACTTTAATTCAAGGTTTTCAACCTGTAGTGCATTCAGTTGGTAATTAGCAATGAAGCCGAATTTTCATTCCGAGGCTTGTAAACTCCCCATTTTAGGATGACTGCATTTTCAAGATTTCAGTTACCAACAGCAAGACAGACTAGGAACTCATTCCAAGAGGCTTTTCTCCTACCCAACCCAGTGGCCTCCAGGGCTCAGAGCAGCAAAGCCCTGAGGAGCTCTGGGAGTGGTTGGTGTGGGATGGGAGAGAACTCTGGGCAGGAGTCTGGGGATCAGGGTACTAGTCCCAGCTCTGCCACGGGATACCTCTGTCACCTTGAGAAAACCACTTGCTCCTTGGGGTTTGGTTATCTCTTCCAGTCCTGGGTTGGATGACATCTGACACCTTTCCAGTTCTGGCATCTCCTTGGTGTGGGGCCTCGAGTTTCCCCAAGAAGCCCCCAGGACAACCTCACCAAAGGGACTTCCTGTCCTGCTTCTGCTTCCTGATTGCAGCCTGGGCAGTGGAGGAGCCCACACACTGGTCCTCTGTTGCTCCCTCCAGGCTGCCTTGGCCTCCAGACCTGCATAGGGTACCCTTGCTACCTCCTGCCTTGCTAGGGCTGAGACGAGATTTTACTCAATATGACAAGATGCTGAAAGAATGAGGTTTTTGTGAATTAAACTTGAAGTTCAGGCAGAACTTTATACTATTGGCTAAATGTTCTTGCCATTTAAGAAGTGTTCATTCTTTAGCCTTGCTCCTGGTGTGTGTTTGTGTGTGTGTGTGTGTGTGTGTGTGTGTGTGTGTGGTGAGTCTCAGTTCTGGAGGCCCAATGAAAATAGGGTAGAAGGGTGGGGATTGGGCCAGATGGAGCCTCCTCCTCCTACCAGCACTGCACAGAAGCCCAGGAGCATCAGTGACTGGGCCAGGCCTGCCTATGGCTATCCTGAGGTCCCACAGTTGCCATGGTTACCCAGCCTTCTGGTTCATCTGCCTTTGGAGAGAGTAGGCGGGGGCTCTGGGCAGAGCAGAGGCATTGAGCTGGGAGCAGCTACCTCACCAGCCACTGTTGTAGGTCCTCTAAGGGACATAATAAATAGGAAGAAGCAGTTGAGGGTGGGGAAGAGGCTCGCATATGTCTCTCTTCCTTTCTGCCCCCTCTATCCACCCCCTCCGCAGCTGTCTCTTCCCATCACAGTTCTTGTTCCCTCCTCCCCCTCCTCCAGCCCAGCTCGTTCCTTTTCCACTTAGGAGGCTGTAATATCTCCTCCATCTCCCCCAGGATTTCTTTGTCTTTTTCTCTCCTCCACCACTGGCCACTGGCCACCCTCTCCGGCTCTGGTTCCTCTCTCCTGAGTGGCTCACAGCACCTTTGGCCTCTCCTCCTTCATCTCCTTCTACACGCATCATTGAAGGGAAAGGCTGGGGCCGAGAGGGTCCCTCCAGGATCCCGTAGTTTCTTCTCTCGCTCTGGATATCACCTGTGTTCTCACCTGCTCTCTGGAGCTTCAATCCAGACCCATAACTGCTCTTGCACACCTTCCTTAACTGGCTGAGGCCCTGTACAGCACGCACACAGGCAGAGATACTGTCCACAGGCATCCACCCCCATACACACAATCAGCCCACGTATATATACACCTGGGGCTCAAGATGAGGCTCAGACAGAAGTTGCACACCAGTGATTAAGAGTGTGGGCATTTTAGTCAGATGGGTCTGGGCTCAGTTCCAGGCTCACCAGTTCTTTGATGATGGGTGGATTTAAATGAAGCCTCACTTGATTTGCAGAAAAATGGGGAAAATGATGCTAACTACCTAGTGAGCATGAATGCATTTAAAGCACGTAGCACAAAGTTTCACACATGCCAAACAATAATGTTCGCTGCTGTTGTTAATGTTATTAAGGGTACACAGCCTGACTTTCTGAAACATGGCCACACTCATGAAAAGGTAGGGATAGTGCATGAACACACATGCACATTCACACACCCAGGAAAACCAGGCTGCACAGAGCTCAGATGCTCCCTCTGTGTTCATAATCCACTCACAGACCTGCTGCCCTCCCTCTGTCCCCCCAACACCCCTACTTGGCCCGCCCCACAGCTGTGTGGGGGCGGGAGTGCAGCTCCTGAGGGACTCAGTTGGGCTTCTGTAGAGACAGCTGTAAGAGGGAATCAACCTACCCCTTTGACAACCCCTCATTACCAACCCCCATCTCTGGTAATTAACCTCCATGGTGCTGGACCCCCTGGGGTTGGGAGGTGAGAGTAGAGGGGCTCCTTGGATCCCACTGGCACACAGCTGGGGTACCACGCTGAGATACCACGCTGTGTGGGAGCTCTGGCTCAGATCTGAAAGGTGCTGGTCCTCATTTCTTAATGGTTTGTGTGGATGGGTGGGCATTATGGACCGTTCATGGGCATCTGGGGCATGACAGATAGAGGCTGAGGTGCTAGGAGTGGTTCCCTTTATTAACGACCAGAAAGTCAGGATCACTGAAGAAAGTCAAATGGCTGAGGGGTATGGGGCCTGGAGAGAAAGAGCAGGGCTCACCACACACTTCCGGGACCTAGGTAGGGGCCACAGCTGGTCCAAGAGGGAGAGGCACTGGTCACTTGAGTCACAAGGGTCAGGACAGGCACCTGGGACAGGGTGGGGTAGTCATAAGCACCTTCCTCTACACCACCATGCCGAGCCCAGATGCACTCCACCAAGCCCCACCTTGCACCCCTGGCTACTGCTTTGGGCCCCCGGGACTCACTGAGAGGCTGAGGGAGTGTTGGTCCGGTGGGAGGCAGTCACGGGCTAGGGCTGGGGGTTGTGGCCGGTGTGCAGGGCCTGGGAGCCCCCGGGCTGATGCCCTGGCTGGCGTAGTACTCCACCACCTGCCTGGGCACCTCAGCCAGGACGCACTTGGCAAGGGCAGAAGGTGCCGCCTGGGGGTGGGGGCGGAGACGGGGTTAGCGGTCGGCCCAGAGGGAGGGGGTCGGGGTCAGGCAAGGGGTGAGGGCTTTGGGGTGGCCAGCTGGGCTCCAGCTTCCTTCCTTTGCAGGCCATCAACCCGGTGTGGGAGAGACGGGTCAGATTTGAGGGCGTGAGGAACTGAGGAGTCCTACGGCCGGGAGGGGGCGCCGGGCACTCACATCCTTGAAGTCCCGAAAGGGCACGAACTGGACGATGTCACGGGCCGCGGGCACCCCTCGGGGGCAGCGCAAGGGACCGTCGTCGCCATCCAGCAGCCGCATATCGGAGAAGTCGGCATTGCCCACCCCCACGATGATAATGGACATGGGCAGGCGGGAGGCGCGCACGATGGCTGCGCGGGTCTCGGCCATGTCGCTCACCACGCCGTCGGTGAGCACCAGCAGCACGGAGTACTTCTGAGGGCAGGCAGAGGGGAGGAAGGGTAGGCTCTGTGTGCAAGGGTGCGCTGGCACCCGCCCCAAGCCCAGGTCCTGGCCCTGGCCCCACCGGAGGACACCCAGTGGGGGCAGCGCCTGGTTGCCTGCTTCGCCTCCTCACCGTGGCTTGGCCGGTGCTCTGCTCGCGCTGAGCTGGCCCGGCCACGCGGTTGATGATGGGGGCCACGTTGGTGGGGCCATAGAGCTGGATCTGGGGTAGGCACCGGCGGTAGGAGGCGATGACCCCCGAGATCTCTGTAGGCGAGGGGGTGAGGCCAGCAGAAATGAGCAGGGAGCCCTTTTGGACACCCTTAAAGCAAGGAGGTCCTTCCCTGTCTCAGGACTGCCTGGCCCCCTAACTTCCTCACTAAGCAGGAGAGTTGGCTGGTCCAGGGTCTGGGAGAGGAGGCTGCTCTGATGCTGGGCCAGGGGCCCAGAGTCCCAGATAAGACAGGAGCTGAATAGTGGGATGGGCAGGGGGCTGGGCCCACGAGGATGGAGTCTGTGCCACTGCATGGAGATGTACAGGCTGCACAAGCGGTATGGGGGGAGGCGGGGCTGGTGAAAATCTTCCCTCTCACCTTCACATTCAGGGTTTTCCGGGTCAAAGTTGATAGCAAAGTCATGGGACACCTGTGAGAGTAAGGCGAGGGCATCGAGAAGATGTCTTTCCTCTAACTCTCCGACCAAATCCTCCCTTCCTCTCGAACCTGGCCTACCTCGAAGTTGGGGGGGATTCGAGCGCCAAAGCCAAATGCTGGAAACCGCTTATCACTGGGGAGAAGAGAAGACTTTGGGGCCCATCGGGCAAGGCCTCGCTACCCGTCTCCCTCCTCCCCAGCCTACCCCCCTCCCACCTGTCATAGTCCTGGCAGATGCCTCCCACTGCGCGCAGGGCCTGCAGATAGTGGTTGGGCTGGCGGGGGCTGAGGCAGTGTAGGGACTGGCTGCTCCTTGGGTCCCCATTGGAGGCGGTGAAGTCGATGGCCACCTGGTGGAGGTGGGGACAGGGTCACACTGCATCCATGAGAGCTCACAGAGGGGCTGGCCCAGAGCTAGGGTCTGTAGGAAGGACTAAGGTAAATCCAGTCAAGCCCACAGGTAGGCTCATCATGGAGTGGGGTGAGGGGTACAAAATGACGATGCTAAGGCTCATGAGAGGCCCCAGGAGGGGCGGGGGAGGATTTGAGGCTCCTCTGGTCATTACGTGTTTAGCCCCTTCCTCTTGCCTGTGCCCCCCATGTTCCCCGGGCCTTTACCGTGAAGCTGATCTGGCAGCCGCCCATGATATAATCGAGGAAGGTGTGCACCTTCTCCACCTAGCAGGAGGGGAAGAGGTAAAGTAGCAGGATGGTCCTTTGAGGAGGGAGCTGGGTGGGGTTTCTGTGGGGGGAAGGGGAGGGAGGTTTTTGAGGTCGAAGTTCCTGGAGGGATAGGGTAAGTCTTCTCCATTCTCAGAAGAGGAGAAAGCAGTCTTTGAAACAAGGGCAGAGTTGAATCAGAGGGTCCGACGTGAGGGGGGGCACTGGGATTTACCGTGCACTGCGCCAGTACTACTGTCCCCGAGCTCTTGTAGTTCTTCTTCTTGTCCCGGTACTTGGGGTTGATACAATCCCACTGCATCTAGATCCCCACACATCCCATAAGCCCAGAGTCACAGTTCTGTCAGGTGACCCCTCCCTTCCAGCAGAGCCTCCCAGACCAAGAGCCCCAGGGCTCTAAGACTGAGCCCGGGTACTTTCCATCCTTTTCCCCATCCCATATACTGGGCTCTTCAGCCCTCTCAGAATTCTCCCAGGGATCTCTGTGGCACCTCCTGTCCGGGGTTTGCTGTTCCTTCCTGCATCTCCTGGAAAGTGCTGGTGAACTCGCCGATGAAGTCATGCTTCCCGCTCGAGTCATAATCATACACCAGAAACTGAGAAGGCAAGGAGGGGAGGGGAAAGGGTCAGGGTTGCTTTGTGGTGGTTGCTGGGGGGCAGGGGGAGGGATTGAGGGAGGCGGGGGCTAACAGTCCCTGGGCCCAGACAGATATCCTCAACCTGCCCAGAGGGGCTACCTGCTGAACTTTATTCTCTGGCTCCATCCGGCAGGGACTTTGGCCTTGACAAAAGGTACACAAAGTGGGAACGTTGAGCTGGGACCGGGTCTTTACCCCACATTGCGAAGGGCTTATCCCATGAGGGAGAGGGAAGGGTCTTGACACACTCAGGGGCAATGTCTCAGACAGAGGCTGGCTGTTCCGATAGGCTGCCCTTGCTTGGAGGGGGCTTCACCTTGAGAGGCCGGTGGGCATCACAGCTGCACAGGGAGTGCAGGGACAGGCGGAATGGCTCCCAGCTGGGATTCAGGTTGTTCTTCACCACCTTGGAGAGGCACCAGAGAGCTGGTCACCACCTAGCCACGTCCCTCCCTCCCTCCCCACGGCCCCAGTCACCAACCTCAGTCCTCCAGACGAGCTGGTCGCTCTGGTCCCCATCGGTTTTATAGATCTCCATGAAAGGGTCAGACTTGCTGAACAGGTCCTGGGGAAGCAGAAGAAAGGACCCATGAGCCTGGTGAGGTCTGCAGGGGGAGGCGGCTAACACCGAGAAGGGGGAGCAGCACTGATTTGTCTGGAGCGTGTGTGGGGGAATTAAACTCTCTAACAAGGAAGACAGGGGCCTAGACTCTGGGGCTCCAACCTTGTTGTCCAGCTTGTGGGCTCTGAAGGTGAGCTGCACGTAGTCATTGGTGCCAGACACCTCCTCGGCCACAATCTGCAAGGGGGATACAAGTGGCAGGATTCCCCCCTACCACACAAAGGGCCACCTTATGCCCTTTCCCTTAGGTGGGGGCCGGTCCTGGACATAATGCCACCATGGATGTCTGTGCAGGGGCATTGAGTGCCCCACCCAAGGGGGAGTACAGGTAACCTTGCCTACCGTGATGGTGGACTTGCCCGCGGTCTTCCCATTCTTCAGCAGCAATGGCTTAGTGACCTTGGTTTGTGACACGATCTGGAGATGGAAGTGGAGGGAGCCCTAGCTGTGACACCCCTCCCCCCAACTGCCTTGGCCAGGGAACAAGGGACAGGGTCATAAGTGTCCTTAGAGTGCTCACAGGGGCTGGACTTGGGCTAGGGTCGGACTTAATTTCCACAGCAACATGGGGAATAGGCACTGTTTCGATGAGGAAACTAAGACTCCGAGAGGTTAAGTATCTTGCCCAAGGCTGCACGGCCAGGGAATGCTGGAGATGGGGTCCGAGCCCAGACTGAACTCCCTCCAGAGTTGATTTTCTGTTATTTTGGCTTTCAGAGGCAGAAGCTGATGGGGATGGGGCAGATGGGAGTGCAAACCTGGCCCAAGGTGCATTCAGTGGAGCCAAGGAAGGTGTCATTGCTGGGACTGGTGGCTCCGTCCTCCGCGTCAAACACATGGAACTGCAGGGGCTGCTTCTCCTCAAAAAAGTACTCAAGGGCCAGCACCCGGGAGAAGACCGGGCTGGAGCAGGAGCGTAGCACCTCCGTGCGCTCCACCTGCGGCGGGAGGGGTGAGGACCCTCTGGGAACCCAGACGGCTTCTCCCTGCCCTGGACCACCCTGCTCATGCCAGCTTTTCCTCGGGCTCCCATGTCCCCCAGGACTTGCTCTTCCCTTGCTAGGTTCAACCCTGAGCTCAGGCTGCTGCCAGCCCCCCTGAACCATCAGTCCTTTGGGGTTCCCATAAGGCCTTTGGGAGCTGTGCCACTTCCTCTGGGCCCCTCTCACGACCCTTTGGGACTCTGCAGACTTTGGAAGCTATAAAATGGTTTGTGTTTGTCATGATGGCACGCCTGTCTCCAGGGTTACCCCCGCAGCCTAGAAGAGGCCCCTCAGGGTCCTCACATTCCCCTGTGAGGCTTTCCTTGCCCCTTCCCAGCCCCCCTCCTTCCCAGGCCAGGAATTTAGTTAAGATAAGACCCGAGCCCGTTCTCACCTCCACCCACTGCTCATCAGAGTAGAGCTTGAGCAGCACGCAGGGGTGGGGCTTGGTGAGTGTGTCTCTGTCCAAGAGGCCATGGCAGGACACCCGCAGCTCCACCCGCGAGGCCCCCAGTGTCATGGCTGGGGGCTCAGGCACCCATCCCATCTCAGGGTCCGACATGTCACTGTGGGGACAGAGCAGATGACCTGGACACTGGAAAGGGAACATCTGCTAGGGGCGGGGTCTGTCTGCGGGGAACCTGGGCCCCACTCCCACCTTGTCCTGCTTCCCGAGGCCCTAGGATCTCATGGATCTCCTGCTTCCCCCCTACTCACCCCCACCCCTGCCCTCAGCTTGGGTTCCCTGGAGCTGTGAACTGGGAGGGTGGAGGACCTGAGCCTCCCATGCTGTGTCTCTGTCACCCCTGCTGGGCTACTATGTGTGGATGGGGCTGGAGAGGGCTGGGGGCATGTGTGGGGTTCCTGGCAGTCTTGGCTCCTGGGCCATCGATTGATCCACACTTTCTGCTACCTCAGCACCTTCTGCTGTTTCCCGACCGATGTTGGAGCCAGCACTGCACTCAGTCTTGGCACGAGGTTGCTGAACTGGGGCAAGGGGGTGGGGACATGGGTGGAGGAGCCCCTGGAAGCCTGAAGGGGATGGGCCTCAGGAACGGAGTCTGCAGTGGGCAGGAGGAGGCAGGTCGTAAGATGCCCGGCGGGGCTGTCCTTCTCCGCCTCCCCCCACTTACCTTCTGGGTGGCTTATGGCAAGGGAGAGGTGGTGGGCTTGGGCGCTTAGAGACAGAGCCCTGCCCCTGCCGAAAGCTCCTCCAGGTTCCTGGCAGGGGCTCCCACTATGACAACTCTCGCTTCCCTCCCCACCTCCCCTGTTCTCACACTTCTTGGCAGC
Organism: Ailurus styani; assembly: GCA_002007465.1. Taxonomy (NCBI): domain Eukaryota; kingdom Metazoa; phylum Chordata; class Mammalia; order Carnivora; family Ailuridae; genus Ailurus; species Ailurus styani. The sequence goes on along the minus strand of LNAC01000254.1, from coordinate 506,592 downwards.
ACTGGCACTGTCTCTTAGCGACAGGATTTTTGGGGAGCCACAGCCCCCTCCATGCTGCCTGTGGGATGCACGCATGCCACCCTCCCCCAGCAGTGGTACCAAGCCTCGGGCAGCAGCAGGCAGGGGTATGCTGGCCCGAGTTCACGGCCGGTCAGTCCATCTATCTGTGTCTGTCCACATCGCAGGGTGAGGCTGTCTGCTCCCGTGTCGTGCTTCCCCCAAGCGAGTGTGCGTTGGTGTGTCTGAATGCCTCCGCCCTGTGTGTCTGTCCCCTAGCCGTGTGTCTGTATGCAGGAGGGTGTGCCAGTTCCCGTACCTCCCTCGGAACTGGGACCCTTCTCTGGCTGGGTGCCCCCCTCCCCATAGCGCATACCTTTCTGGAAATGTGAGGGAGGGTCTGGGTGGGTGGGT
>LNAC01000254.1:473761-499454 GCA_002007465.1 Ailurus styani | reverse complement strand
GGCTCTCCTGAGTTGGGGGTGGGGGTGGGGGTGGAGGGAGAAGGAGCCCAGTGGTGGGGGACCCTGGCCCCCTGTCCCCCTTGAAGCTCCGGGGCCGGCGAAAGTGAAACAGGCCTCTGCGCCTCTTCTTCTGGAGTGGAGGCAGTGGCGGCTCTGAGAGGCCTGGCCGCAGGGTCCGCAAGGTCCGGGGGTAGCTGGGCAGGGTTGGGGTGAGTTAGTGACAAAGTCCTGGGCAGATGCAAATGCCAGACGCAGAGGTCGCTCAGGCCCCAGGCCGGTGCTGTTGTTAGTGTAGTCCTGGGTCTAATAAACCTCCCATTTTCCTCTCTCATCCAGCCTCTGCTGCCCCATAATCCTTTCCACTTCCTTCTCAGGGGGAGATGGCATCCTCATCTTCCCTGTCATAATCCTCCAGCAGCCTCCTTTCCCCCATTTCCCCAGCAACTCCTTCTTCCCAGGCACCCCCATTCCCCCATCCTTCTCTCAGCTTCTCCAAGTGACTCAGTTTCTTCTGGACTGAAGCTGGGGAGTTTGCAGGACTGTGACAGAGAATATACCCTCCTGGCCTCTTTCCACTAACCGCCACCACCCCATCCACCCACTCCTGTCCCCATAATCCCATTGTGGTGGTTCATCCTGACCCCATCCTTGCCGGCTGTCCTGAGGAGAGCCAGAACATGGGAGGTCAGGGCTGGGTGGGGAAGGATGAGAATGTGGGGAAACATTCCAGAGAGACTGACTTTGGGACTCAGTCATTGGATAGGTCCTCTGTGATTGGTGGGAGGATACAGGAGCCCTTTGCCTGCAGAAAATGGGACTGTGTCTAGGTGCCACACCTGGAGCTTTCATCCATGACCCTTCGGCTGAAAAAGTCCTCCAGCCCCTCATCCAGGCGGGTGGCCATCCCATTCTCCTGACGAGTCCCAGTCACTGGTACCTGCTGGGAGGAACATCCTGTAGGGTAACTCGCCTGGATCAGGAAGTCCTCCCCACTGCCCCCATCCACTCAGGGCCTTTGCCTTTGGACTTGGCATTGCCTTTTGTGGCCCCATGGAAATTGAGACTTTAGTCCACCTGGGCATTTCCTAAGCTTGGTGGCTCTTGGCTCTACTCCTCACCCAAATGGGAACTGCCGCTGTCTAGCAGACATCGATTTCCTATCTGGGAAAGCTGGATAATCCCATCTTCTTTTCAGTGGCCTGCCTGGCCCCTGCCTGATCCCCCAAGGCTGATGTTTCTGGCATTGGGGTCCTAGAGCTAGAACCTCTGGCTGTGGCACTACTAAGTGAAGTTGGTCCTCTTGTGAGGACTTAGGGACTCACACTGGGCCGACCAGGTCCTGGAGGGGTGGTCCGGGGGGGCCGGGGCCTGCCTTGTGTTTGATGCCTTAGTTTATAGCCATGAGTTGGCAGCTCGGACAGACCCTCCCAGGAGCCACTGCCGGTGGGCTGGCTGCTCCCGAGTCCTGAGAACCAGCCGGGGGGGATCCCCAGGCTCCCCAGCTGGCTTTCCATGTCCTGAGGGCTCCCACCTGTGGGCACAGCAGCGTTAGAGGGACCAGCAGGAGGCCCAGGGAGAAAGCAGGTAGGCGAGCAGAATTAAAAAGAAAGGGACCAGGGCCTGGGAAGGGTGTGGGAACCTGGAGGGCATCAGAATTGAGGCCAGGGACTCACTAATGAAGGCGGACACTGGCCGGATCTTGCGGCAGCGTTTCTGTTTTCTGATGGCCATGGTGTCCTGCAGAAATGGAGATGAAGCGTGGGCCCGGGCAACAAGGCCCCAGGAGCCTCACCTGAAGCCTCCTATTCCTCACAAAGCTGTCTCTTTAGAGCCCCCTCCTGCCTCCCGGCCCTTGCATGGCTAAGGTATTGGGATGAGGGAAGGGACAAGGTTGGGCTGGGGTGAGGGATGAGATAGGCCCAGCGACAGGGGACAGTGCGGTCCGGAGAAAGGGAAGGGAACAGTGTTCTGGGGGTTCCTAGTTTAGGATGGGGAGTGGGAGGGACACTCACAATGTTGGTCCCGAGTTCATCATCTGTGGTCTCCTCATGGTCATGGTTCCGGCCTCGGCCCCGGGAGGACAGATCCTGCCCTTGGCCTGGCCCCGACGGTGGATCTGATAGTGTCTTTAGCTGGGCCAGGTGCCGGGCCTGGGGAAGGACAGATGCGAACCGGTTCCCTGGGAAGCTGCCCCCTTTCCAGGGCTGTGGGAGATGGTTGCTTGGGGAAGATGGAATGATGCGGGGTGGGGGTGTATGGCTGAGCCTGGCTGGGGTTCAGAAGCCTTACCAGGCTCTTATGGGAGTGGTATAGCTCCTGCAGGATCTCGTCCACTATGGAGTTGGTCAAGTAGGTGACAACTGAGAGCTTCACTTCACTGTAGGCACAGGTGGGACAGCTCAGCCACCCCCTCTGTGGCCCCTGAGCCTTGGCCCTGCCCTTCCCCAGATGCCTAAGGGACCAGGCAGCTGGCCTGGCTGTCCACAGAGGCGCCTTAGGTCTCCCTTATGTCTCCATAAAGGCATGCCCCTCCCACCCACTGACCCCCAGCACAGGTGTGTGTGGATCGAGATGGTGGGCCAAGAGGAATTGAGAAGGGGGAGCCAGGAGGCTCCAGCCAGGCTCCTGGAGTTCCAGTAGAACAGAGCTAGGTAAATTGGGGTGCTGAGTGAACCCTGCTGGTCTCTGCTGTAAGCCCAGAAACTGGCTCTTCCTGAGCTTGTCCATTTCACGGATATGTGTGATCATTTTCCTTCGCTTTGGTGAGTGGTGGCACCCAGAATGAGAGCTCCGGGGTGGGGCGAGGCAGGCAACAAGAACTTTGGGGGGACAGAGTGTAGTCCGTGCACCCCTACTGATCAATTTTGTCCATGCCTCCCAGGAAGCTGTGCTTTGTCTCTGGGAGGCGATTCTTGGTGTACACATGTGGCTATGTGTGTGTGTGTTTAGACCTGTGTGTGCACTGCCAGGCTCCTAAACCTAGGCTCAGCACTTAGATTTCTAGGGCAAAGACCAGTCAGACCCTAAATAGCAAGGCTGAAGTTAGTTAAAGATTTATCCCTTGTAATGGAGATTGTGCCATTCATTATTCATTGCTGATAGCTGGGCCCCAAGTCCCTAAGTGCTCTGGGCCAAATCCAGCCCTGTCCCAGTGCCAACCCCCTCCGCCTCTCACTCCAGCTTGTTCTGAATGTCCTGTCCTGCCTGCTCCAGCAGCGCCCCTCGGATGAAGTTCCGGGGCACGGTGACGCGCTCAGCCACATTGCTCAGCATCTTGTTGTGCCCCTCTGCCACTCGCATGGCCACAGGACACAGTTCCTGTGTTAGGCTGACCATCGACTCCAGGATCACCTGATGTGGGGGGAAGGGAGGTCAGAGCCCCAGGGGGCGCAGGGTCAGGCTGGTGCCACACCAGAGACTCTAGTCTATTCCAGCTCCCTCTGGTGAGACTGAGGCGCCCACCAACGTTCCAGGGTGGTTACCAGGCAGAGACTGGGACACTCAGGCTTCCCCACATCCTGGTCAGTGTCCCTTCCACCCTACCATATGGACAGGGGAGAGTCAGTCCAAGAATCAGAGTCCAGAGAAGAGAGGTCAGAACTGGGGGCCAAGGGGAAGCTAGTAGAAGAAAATCCAAGGCCTGTTTTCTAGCAATGCCTGACACACTAGGAGTGCAGGTGGCCTCCACTCTGCATTTCTTTCTTGTCCCCAGTAATTTCCCTGTGCTGACCTCAGCTATCGGCTTTGAGCCTTGGTCAACACTGGGCTTCCTCCCTCAGGACTTGCCTGCAGCTCCTTGTCCACAGCCTTGGACACTTCGCTGGCAACTGACTCCAGCCTCTGCCTTACAGGCCCATCGTTGGCCAGCACGTGGCCGAGCTCGTAGAGGCTGGGAAACAGCTGCGGAAGTAAGGGGTTATCAGCAGAGGGGCAGAATTGGGCCCGACCACGTCTCTGGAGGCCCTGGGCTGGGAGGGCAGATGCGGGCCGGTCAGGGTCGGGATATTCCTGGGGCAGTGTGGCTGGCTTTCCTGGGCTCTCGGTCTGTGGGGGAGGATAGGGCTGCGGAGAGCTCACCGCCCGAGAGTTTTTGGCGTCCTTGATGAGGTCCCGAGCATAAAGCAGCTCATCCTGCACGGGCTCCAGGGGACACAGCCTCAGGGCCCGAACCTCCTCCTGCACTCGGCCGCACAGGCGCTGCAACATCTGGAGCACAGCCGGTAGAAGTGTCAGGAGAGGGGGGCACTTGCACCCTCATCTTCCCAGATGGGATCCCAGGCACCCCGTTTCTGGGTCCCCTGGGGCGGTGCTCCTGCTGCTGGCACTGACCGGGTGGTGGTGGTGTTGTCTCTGGACGGCCTGTTCTCTCTACTGCTTGGGATGCCCTTGAATGCCCAGGGAAGCTCCCGCAGTCCTGCACACTCCTTGCCTGGGTCCCCCCGCCACATGGTCTCTCACGTCTGAGCCTAGACCCTCAAAGCGCTCTCTTTGGCTCGCCCACACGCGGAGTCCAGCTATGGCCGCCATGAGATGCCTCTTTCATGCCCCGCCCCCTTGGCGTGCGCATGCTCTATCACATCACGCCCGAGCCCTGCGTGCCGCACGCATGCCCATGTGGCCCAGAGGGAAACGTTTACTTGCTCGGCGCTGCTGGTCACCAGGCCCTGCTGCAGCCGGAAGGCCTGCTCCTGGGGGCACGTCTGGGAGTGGTTGTTCCTCACCAAGCACCACTGGATCTGGAGAAGATGGGGTGCAAGGGGTAAGGGCCTGGGATGTGGGCTGGCCCTGCCCGCTGCTGTTCTGCCCCCAATTAGGAATTAGGCCTCTACCTTCTGCCAGACATCCTCGGTGCGCTCAGGGGCGCTGCGGTAGGCTTGGGAGATGTCGCTCACGGGGAAGGACATGAAGCGGAGTGTGTGGTTGCTGTGGGGGAGAGTGGCACAGCTCTGGGGGAGGGGAGAGGCGGGGAGAGGCGGGGAGAGGCGAGGAGGGGCCCTTGCTCCCCAGACTACCCCCCCCCCGACCATTTCCCTCACCCTTGGTCTTTCTTAACGTTTCTGTGCAAACAGGTTGAGCAAGCGGGGGTAGGGGCTGGTGTATCAGGCCGGGTCCAGGCCCAGGGAGGCTGGGGCTGGGGTCAGGGCAGAGCCCTGGTTCGCTCACCTCTCCAGGGCCCTTGCAATGTCCAGAAAGCCCAGGGCAGACGTGTTGTTCCGATCCCATAGGATGGTTCTAGGGAGATAGTGAATAGCTGCTGGTGACCCCTCCCTCACACAGCCCGCTCTGGAGTCCTCCCTCTTTTTCTGGGTGATGGGGCTGACTCTGACCCTGGGCCTGAGGGTGTACCGGAAACTGGGCTACATAGCAATAGGGGAAGCAGGGCGGCGAGTGGGCGGGCGGGCAGGGATTGGGGCCCAAGGTCTGGGCCAGCTGTGTGCAGCACCTGAGGGAGGAGTTGATCTGCAGGGCCTTGGACAGCATCTTGGCCCCGATATCCTCCATGCCGTTGCCGCTCAGGTCCACCTTGGCCAGGCAGGTGTTGCTGCCCAGTGCATTGATGAGGATGCTGGTGCGAAGCTTCAGTCTTGAGTCTGCCACCGACAGTGACTGCAGGGACTATGTGGGCGAGAGCGGGATTGGGCCCGGTCCCCGCAGCCCCTGTCACCGTGGGTCCCTCCCCAGGCGGAGGCACTCACACAGTCCTCTTCTTGAATCAGTTGCACCAGCTTGTGGAGAATCTCCTCCAGGGTCCTGTGGGGAGTCAGGGCTCAGAGCAGGAGGGGAGGGGCTGGGGTCATGATACTGGAGGAGCGGGAGGTGACTTGAGCAGGGAGGGGCCAGAGGTAATACAGTGAGCCAAAAGGGTACGTGGATGGTGGAGTGAGTTCTGTGGGTATGGGGAGGGGGCCTCACTTGGCCTTGACATTGAAGTTCTTGCCGAGGAACAGGTGCTTGAGGGACTTGTTCTTTCCAAGTGCGGGCACCAGCGTCAGGAGGTCAGAGTCAAACCCTGGCCAACAGATGGGAGAGGTCTGGCCTTGAGGCCTGAGCTTCTCTGGAGTATCCTCAGGGGTTCTCCTCCATGCTCCAGCCCCTGACCCCACTGGTCCCCAGGAAGCAAAGTGCCCCTACTCACCATTGTCTGATAGATCCAGGCTGCCCACACAGGTGACAGCCCCCAGCTGCTCCTGCAAAGCCTGGGCTCCTGCTGAGCGGAGCTGTGGGGTCAGGGTGGGAGTGGGGTGGAGAAAGCAGGGGTAGGGGGGAGAAGGCACCTTTAATGCTTAGAGACAGAGTAGTCACACTAGGACTTAAGGCCATGCTAGGTCTCAGATGTCAAATCAGGAGGTCCCTTCTTCCACACCAGATCCTTCCCTAAGGCTCTCTCCCCTCCCTTTAGCCAGAAAGATCTCCATGCTGGAGGCTCTGGAGATAGCTCGCTCCTGCCCTCTGGTGGGAAATCCTGGTATCTCTCACCCAAAAGCTTTCAGTGGGGGAGACTGGAAGCTGAAAATGACCTCTGAAAAGAGGGACACAGACTGCAGACTAAGACGGGAAAGTGGAGGTGTGTTCAAGTCCGAAGGCCACAGCAGTGCAGCACAGAGACAAGATGGAGCCAGGGGGTGATGAAGGTCGGAGAAATGGACAGTGAGGCGATGGGCGGGGGACTGGCAGGGGCGTTGGGGGACGGAGGGCTCACCTCACAGCTGCTGAGGTCCAGATGCAGATCACTGAGGTGACTGTTGAGGGAGAGGCCCTGGAGCAGCGCCCTGTGGGAGGAAGGTCAGCAGGCCCACCTCTACCCCTCACCCTCTTCTCTCATGGTTCCCTCTTGGACGCCCCCCAACCCTGCACCCACCCGACCTGAGGGCCTCCAGGGGCAGCCTCGTGGCTGACAGATTGACGTGGCTCAGGGTGTAGGCGCTGCTGAAGAACTGCTTGAAGGCTGGCGGGGCCTCCCGGCCCTTCCTGCAGAGACTACTGGGGTCAGTAAGGGAGGGGGATACCCATGGCTTGCCCCATCCCTCCCTACACCCCTTGTGCTCCCACCTGTGGGAGCAGCTGTTGCGCGCCAGGTTGAGGTAGGTTAGGTGGGAGCAGCAGCCATGGAGCAATGCTCCCAGAAGCTGTGGGGAGAGACATGGTGGGTCTCACAGGGGCTGAGAGGGGTGTTAGGAAGGGCTGGCAAGGACTCCTCCCTTCCACCCCATCAAGGTCCTGGCTCATCACCCTCAGCAGTCAGTCTGTGTGAGTCTCTCTATGCATGCCCACTTTGCCTCTTAATGCCTCAGTTTCCCCCTCTGTGGAGAGTGGGTCTACTCCCTTCCTGACCCCAGGAGTGGTGGAGAGGCTCACGGGCAATGAATGTGTAAAGCCAGGGCCATGAGGGGCTCATAAGGTGCCTTGTTCAAGTGAGAAGGAAAATCCTTTCCTCCCGGTGGGCTCAGCCCTATGCCAGGGTGCACAGCTGGGGAATGGAGGCAGGGCTGGCTTTTAGGCACAGCCTGTACAGCCTTGGGTAGTGACCAGGATAGCAACCCCACAGGTGAGAGCTGTGGGTGTTACTTTAGAATTCAGCTGAACTTGGAGTCATCCCGCCAGCTCTGCCCACTCAAGGCAGGGGTGGTGAGGCAGGGACCCACGTGGCCTCCCTAAATCCCCTCAGGCTGGCTCTCCCGTCACCGACCCCTCACCAAGTCAATGGCGCAGTCGGTCCCTGCCAGGTCCAGGTGCATCAGAGCATTGGGCTGGGCCAGAAAACTGTAGAGGGCCTGGGAACAAGGACAGAGGGGCTGCCAGGGAAGGGGTGATAGAGCCCTCCACCCCCAAGCTACAGGGCAGAGACGCCCAGGTCCTGAAGCCTGAGCGTGCCTCTGCGGGGCTTGAGCTCTTTCTGTGGACTCACATTGGCCTCGTCTGTGGCAAGCAGCCCAGGGTTCTTGCTCAGGTCCAGGTATCGAAGGGAACTGGCAAAGGCCGGGTTGGCCCCGAAGGTCTGGCCCAGCGCCTGGAGCCCTGAGCACAGCGGGCACTGAGCTGGGTTGGCCCCCATCCCCACCTCTTGGACACAGCTCTTCCCCACCCTATGATGTAGCTCTTTTCCCTCCCTCGGGTCCCTGGCATGCTGCATGAGTGTGTTGGTACACCACTGGGACTCAAGGCTCCAGAGGGTGCTGGAAGAGGGTCAGAGGTCAGGGGCCCCAGTGCAAGTACCTCGAGGGGAGATGGCAGTCTTGGCCAGGCACAGTTTGGTGAGGCCAGTGGGGAAGCAGAGGAGCTGCTGGCTCAGACTGAGGAAGCCTGGGGAGTGGAGAGAGAAATGGGCCAGTGAGGGGCTGGCAGTAGGCACAGGGGGTGCAGATTCAGGGTTGGGGCTTGAAGTGGGTACAGGCCTGGGGTCAAGGACAGCAGTATTGGGGCAAGGGCTGGCATCAGGCCGGAAAGCCCCTGTTCAGCCCCGGGTTGGGCTCTGGGCGAGGACAGGGGTCTGTGTTGTGGTGGGGGTAGGATTCAGGGCTGGGGCTCACCCTTGTCCTCGATGGGGTTGTGGGACAGAGTGAGGGCATGCAGCACACAGCTCCCGTTCTCCCCAAACACCCCGGCCAGCTTCTGGACAAAGTCCCTTCAGGGAAGGGGAGGAAGGATTTGTTTGTTCCAGCCCCTGGGCTTCCCCTCTTCTTCCATCTGCATGGGGCTGCAAAGGTCAGAGGCCCCCACAGGTGGGGACCAGCTTGGGGCCTGCCAGAGAGCTTGTCATCACTCCGAAGGACCTGGGAAGTTGTGCCAAGACAAAGCCTAACTTTGGGTCTAGAGAAGCGCCCCCTTGCTGGGTAGTTGCTAGAAAAAGGGGATGAAGGCAGGGAGCATACTGGGAGAAGCCATGGAGCTGAGGGACCAGGAGGCTTAGGTCTGCATCCCAGCTTGACCATAAACTTGCTTTGTGCCCTTTTGGGGCCTAAATCTCCTTTTCTATAAAGTGGGGAGCTGGAAGAGGTAGCGTGGAGGCCTGTATCATGCTCTGAGGTTCTAAGACTACATCAATGGGGCACGACTGCCCAGGGAGGAGGCTGGCCTCACGTCTTAAGCCCGGCGTTGTCCAGCACCAGCTCTTCGAGGCTCCCCGACTTGCTCAGGGTATGTAGCACCTGTTCTAGCACTTCAGAGCCCTAAGGACAGAGGGGTTTTTCCGATCAGGAGCCAGAGTGGGTGCTACTCTCTGGCCCCTCCTCCCACCCCTCCTAGTCCCTACCAGCCGCAGATCCTTGCAGTAGAGTTTGGTGAACCACTGGTTGTAGGCCAGGGCTGCCACCATTAGGGCCAAGTCTCTGTGGGCAGATTGAAGGGGCAGGAAAGTGGTGAGCAGAAGAATCTAGCGATGGGGTGGTTGGGCTGGGAAAGTCTAGCCAGGTAGAAGGCAAGGGGGAGTGGAGTTGGGGAGATAGAGCTGGGGCTGTAGGTAGGACTAGAAGAAAGAGCCTGGAAGGGCCAGGGTCAGGCTGAGGCTGGAAGGGGTCGGGGAGGGGGGTGGGAACTGAATCTCTACTCCATAAGCTTACCGACTTTCCAAGTGGCTGAAATCCAAAAGATTGAACTCCCGGTTATCCTCGGCATGGTAGATGGTGTCCACATCCTTGGAGAGGTGGAACTGGCTCATACCTGCTCCCTTCCTCCCCTGCCCTCTCCCTCTGCATCCCATCTGCTGGCTCCCTGCCCAACGTACCCATTGTACTTCCTCACGACAGTGCAGCCCATTGTAGTCACACAGGGCAGCATAGGTCTCAGAGAAGCCACCTGTGGGGCAGGACATGAGCTGGCTCTAGGAGGAGTAAGGGCATGGGGAATAGGCTTGGGGTTCAAGGAAAGGTCAAGGTCATTTTATGTGGCCAGTGTCCTGGGTTCCTGCTACACCATGAACCTCTGAGGTCTGGGAGCTATGGAGTCCTCAAGACAGGCAAAGCTCCAGGTGCAGAGAACTCTGGAGAAGGGCAGGGTAGTTGAGGATCCACTTGCTTCAGGTCTGCTCCTGCTTACCGCAGACACTGTGAGTGGTAGATGTGGAAGTCTCCGAGTTGGGGGATGTGTCTCGAGGCCCTTCGGGAGTGTCAGCATTTCCACGCCGGATTAGACAACTGGAAAATGAACATCCATCCCAGAGAGGGGTGGAAAGAGGCTCTCAATTTTTTTTCCTGTTACAGCTTCTGGGTCCCCAGAAAGAAGCAGGAGTGGGGACATAAGGGCTCTTCTCCTCAGTGTTCTGGGAGCCCAGGGCCAGGGGAAGGAGGGAAGGAGGGAGAAGTCTCCTTGTTGTCTAACCCTTTGAGAGACTTCTTTGCCACTCACCCAGGGCCAGGGCAGACCTTGGAGAGGGCAGAGCTCACGTGTCGCGTCACCTGGTCCACGCTCTCAGCTGATGGCAGCCGCATGCTCACCAGGCCACGCTCTGTCTCCACCAGGATCTGGAGGGAAGGGAGCACCAGGGCCTCAGACATCAACTCCTTCCTTCTGCTGGCCCAAGAGCAGGGCCCAAGTCGTGCCACTCACCTGGTTCTGGCTGAGCGTGTTGAAGGTGCGGATTTCTAGAACATTGAAAGAGCTCTCCACCTGTGTGTGTGTGGGGGGGCACAGGGATGCTCATCTTGAGGTTAGGGCCTGGCTGCCTGATTCTGGAGGGAGTATGGTGGGTGCACCCCTGCTCCTCAGCCCAACTCACCTTGGCTGGGACTTTAAGGGGGAAGAGGTGGAGCCGCCAGGAGGTCAGGGCCTTCAGAAAGAGGAAAAGAACATCAGCAGCAAATGGTGGCTCCTGGGGCCTAGGCCTCCTGTCCTCCCTCAGCCCCCTAAGCCTGTGTGCAACCCCTGTAAACAGTGACCCTCTGCTCTGGATGTCCTCCCTCTCTCTCATGCCCCACCCTGGGCTCCTAGACATCCACCCAGTCCAGCCACCCCCTTCCCCAGGCTTCATCTCCTCTGTACCCCCACCATCCCCAGTCTGCCCTGCCTCCCAGTTTCCTTGTTCCCAGCAGCCCAGCTATCCCTGATTATGCCCCCTCCGCTGCCCCCCACCCCCGCCAGCCCAAGCCCAGTGCCCTCACCAGAACTCGATCCTCAAACTTCTTGGGCTTCGTCTCCAGCTTCACCCGATGTTGTTGGAGCACAGCTCCCTGGCTTAGGCACCTCCTGATGCTGTCTGTGAGTGGGTGGGGGGCCTGCTCAGAGCTCCCCCTTACCCTGGCCACCCCTACCTCCCCAGAGTTCTCCAGGTGTGGGGTCAGATGAGAGGAGAAATAAACAGAGTGCTTTCCTTCTTGGGTGGCTTTTCTCTTCCTATTGGAGAGGAAGGGGGTGTGTGGAGAAAACTCTGGCTCCTGATGTTCCTGAGTCAGGGGACAGTTGCTGAGTGACACTGTCTGTGGGAGGGTGTGTCTTACACTTCTGAGGGTGTGAAGGATTTTTCCAACCCATGCACTCCAGCAGCCATTGACACATACATAGTGAGTCAGTGTGTGGAGGCGTGGGGGTGTCCCTTTGGCTATATTCTTGGGGGTCTGGGTGTGAGCATCTGCCTTTTACTATGCATGTGTGCCAGCCTTCTGGAGACACCAGGGAGCCTGTGTGTGGCCTTCGTAGGGGTGGATAGGTGAATGTGTGCTGTGCTTGTAGTTGTGAAAGACAGCTCTGCTGTGGGGGGGCAGGGGAGGGGGGGTGGTGAGGAGTTAGTGTTTAAATGAGCTCAGTACCCATTTCCTAGCAAAACCATCCAGATATCCCAGTGTGTGTATGTGTGGGTGTGTGGGTGTGGTGGGGGTGCAGTTTCTTTAAAGATGTGTGTACACACACATCTGACTGTGTGTGTGTGTGTGTGTGTGTGTGTGTGTGTGTGTGTGTGTGTAGGTAGGTATGGGAAACTACCAGTGCCGCATGCCTCTGAGTATCCTTGAGTGTCCTGGTTTCTGCATGGTCTAGCCTGTGCTCCCCCTGCCTGGGTCAGGGGGCGAGTGAGGGTTGTGGTAGGCTGGGGGGTCGGGCCTTAGTTTGGGCTGAGCCTGAGAACCACACAAGCAAGAGAGACCTTGAGGTATGGGTTTGAGTAGGGAGAAGGGGCAGGTTAAGACGGGGGCTCTGGGAGGTGAGCTGCAGAGACCCTGCTCTTGGTTTTAGCTCCAATCCGAGCCCTCTTCCCCGACTCCTTCCTTTGCCCCACTGGCCAGGGAGCTGCCCGGCTGCCTGAGGGGCTCCCGGGGCCAGTTCCGGGGCGGGGCCGGGAGGAGGGAGGGTGCTGAGCCAAGAGGCGGTCAGGACCGGGGGCAGCTCCCTTGGCCCGGCGGGGCGGATCGGGCCCCGCCCGGCGGGGAAGCGGGGACTCTCCTGAGGAGAGACTGGACACCTCATCGAGGGATGGGCCAGGATCAATGAGAGTCAGCCCTAGGGAGCGCCAGGGGACTGCACCTGTCGCCGCAGATCGGGACGGGCGGCTCTGGGACTGGAAGGTCCTGACAGGGTGAGGCGAGGCCGGCAGCCGAGGATGCTCCGGGGACAGCGAAGCCCCGAGCTAGGATGCAGGGGTAGGAGGCTGCCTTGGAATCGAGAGCCGTGGGGCGCGGGGAGGGGGGGAGGCACCGGGGCTGGGGTGTACCGCGGGGAGGAACGCACTGGGTCTGGGATGCTCCGGGACGCGGCGTCCCGGAGACCACCGCAGCCTCGTACCTTGCAGCTCGCGGGTGAGCTCCGCGCTGGGTTTGGCCATGGCGGCCGCTGCTGTTGCCGTTGCTGCAGAGGAGCCGCCGCCGCCGGGAAGCCGAGGCACATGCTAGACCTGGCTCCGGTAGGGCCCGGGCGCTGAGCGCTGCAGCAGCCGCGGAGCCCGCTCCTGTGAGGGGCGGCTGCGCGAGCGCTCCTCCCCCCTCCCCCCCAGGCCTAGGAACCCGGGTCTCCCGCCCCGCCCGGAGAGGTGCGGGACTGAGCATGCGCGCCGCGCCTGCGAGCCGCGTGAGACCCCGTGCGCGCTCGCGCCCACCCCTCCTGCCGGCTCCCCCGTGCGACGCCCTGTGGGTGTCGCTTGGAGCCTGGGCCATCTCCCCAGCGGGGGTGGCGTCCACTTTCCGTTCCATCCACTCCTCGGCCACTGTGAGCAGAACCCATTTCTTTTCTTTGTGGGCCTGGGTACCCCTCCCAGGGTCATTCTTGCAGGGCCCCTCCCTTTTGCCCTACTGTTAGGGAGGCGTCCAGCCCCTACTCGCTGACCCGCAGAACTCAGGGCCGAGGGCTATGCCAGGAGAGGACCTGGCCAGATCTGGGGGTGTCCATCCTTCCTCCCGCTTGCCCAGCTTTGAGGATCCCCACAGCGTCCTTGGCACCATCCTCACGGGTGTGAGGTGGAGAGTATCACCCAGGAGTTCCCGGGCCACCTCCTCCCAGCTGGCAGTTCTGCAGATATATCCACCCCTGAGCTTCACACTTAGGTCCTGGAGACAGGGAGGAGGATTAGGGGGATGCAGAGATGTAGTCCTCAAAGAATCTCTGCTTGTCTACCACACCTATGTACCCCACAATGAAAAATGAACACACCGATTCAAAGCAACACAATCATCTGCATTTTATTTGCATCTCTCTTTGCAGACTGTTGATATTCCACCCTGCTCTTTCCACCCGGCTTCCTTCAGTCCATCTCTTTCAAATTCCCCCATGTCCATGGAAAAAAAATTAGTTGTTTTTTGCCAACGTAGACTCAGCTTTCTTAGCAGTCCTGCCCTCTGCTCTCAGGGGGAGTCTTTATCCAAGGCTACAGCAACAGAGGGAATCCTAAGACCATACCTTGACCACAGGGAAGGCTGGATCTTTTCACAGGGTGGAACTGATTTGGGGGGTGGGGTAGGGTGTAAGGTGAGCAGTATATTGGGCAGAGGTGGGAAAGGCTAGTCGATGAGTGCAGGGAGCCCAATTGCCCTGGTGTGGACTCTCCAGGTCCTCAGAGGCGGGATGGGGTCCCTCCACCCACTACCACTGTCTCCCCAGTGATGTAGCTGGCATCTTCAGAGCACAGGAAAGACACGATGCCCGCACAGTCATCTGGGTTGCCCAGCCTGGGAAAGAGAGGCAACAAGAAAGGGAGTAAAAATCAAACAGTCAGACTCCCCTGACCTGGGCCACAGGGAATGAATTTGCTTAAAAAGTATCAGGTGATTTATCCAGGACCAACGTGCAAGCTGCCTGTCAGTCAAATAGAGTTAGCATGAAAATAAGCTGTCATAGTAAATACCGCACCCTGCAAAACCCACACATTATAGTCAAACGGTACAGAGACATTTTTGTTTTTTAGACAACTCAGAACAGCAAAATCCAAAGTCATACAGATAAACTGGTGAGCAGTGATTTTACTTGTTTGGCCTGTGTGTATACTGTTCAAGTGTCAGGGCGTCTGTGAGACAGTAAACTGTTTTAAGTCATTGCATTTGTATAGCTTCAACTCACAGACAACTTTTTCAGGAATCTATTTTTGTCCCTTAAAGTCAGGTTCATTTTGGGAGAATGTGCTAATTCTCGGTGATTATATCAGTGATTGCATAGTTAGGGAACACTGCAACATTAACTGCCATAGAATGTTCTGGAGGTGGAGAGAGTGGGCACCTCACACCTAGAAGGCCTGGATCAGTGTGGTTCTCCATCCTAGCTGTACACTGTCATCATCCAGGAGGCTTAACTTCCTTCCCCCCCACCCCACGCCACCAAAAAAGATGCCTAGGTCCTACACTGGACCAACTGAAAAAGAATCTCTGGGAGTAGAGCCTGAAAACCTGCAGTTTCACAAGTGCCCTGCTGGTTCTAATGCACATCCAAGACCAAGAAGCATGGGTGCAGACCTTCACTGGGGCTCTAGGATGACAATACCCTGACTTGTTAGTGAGTTGTGAACTAGGTGTGCAGATCATGCCTGGCATGAGAACAGCTTCGGGAGCGTCTGAGGGGGTCTGGGATGTCTGGATCAGTAAAGAGTAGGCACTGCAGGAATGTGTCCTCGAGGGGACAGGACGGAAAAGCCAAAAGCTGGAGAGAGGCAGGGAAGTTAGAGGAAAAGGAGCCAGACAAAGGGGCCTGAACAGTCTGACTAGCCCTGTGGGGAAGAGGTGAGTTTTCTTAGCAAAGGGAGTTTTGGGACTTAGTCTGTCTGAGCTTGGGAAACATGGCATTTTATTCAAGGGAAACTAAAAAAAAAAAAAGCAAAAAAAAGCATGGTTTTGATTTTGGTCTTGGTCGCTGGGTGCTACGGATGCCCAGAGGTGGAGGCCACAGCCAGGTGGAGAGAAGAGCCAGGGCTTCTCCTGGAGCAGTGCTCTCCTGAAACCCAGAGCCTCTGTGTTTGGTTTTTGCAATGGAAGTGGGCCCCTCGCATGTGCCACTGTAGCGACGCAGCGCACATGGATTGTAAAGTGTGTGTTTGAGGCAGGAGAGAGCACGCTCATGTTGTCTGTGGGACCAAAAGACAGCGAGCTGTGGGCTGTGTGAAGGCCTGGACCTTTCATCCTTGTCCTTCCTAACCTTCCCCTGTGACAGACTTACCTTCTTATCTGCATGGTTTCTTTTATGCTCTCCTGCCTTGCCTTGTCCATCCACAACTGCAGGAAAAAGGGACATCTTTTTATGTGGCAGAAGAGGAGACAGAGGGTGAGAGAGGGGAGGAAGTGCTGCCCTCATGGCAACTGAGAGGAAGGCTGGAGAGAATCCCCTTCCACTTCCCAGTCCTCTTCAGTTCCCAGTCGCTCCCCACTGCCCTCTTCTGTCTCATTCTTTGCAGGTGCAAAGTGAGGTTGTCGCTGGGTCTCCCCAGTTCTCATCTGCTTAAGGAGATATGGAAATCTGTGAGTAGAGTCTGAATTCCTGTCTCTACCACACACCTCAAGAAAGGTGCCTGTGGGCTCTGATCCAGACAGGAGGCTGGTAGGGAGGGGGAATGTAGAAAGCCCAGGGAGGGGGGGCGAAGATACTAGGCTTCGCTGTCTAAGAAGATGGCCCTTTGGGGTCCCTGTGGTCCTCACCACTTGGCTGAAGTTAGTCTTAATGAGTCCCGGTGCCAGGCAGTTCACCCTAATGTTCTTTTGGTCCAGCTCTCTGGCCAGGTTCTTGGTGAGGCCCAACAAGGCAGTTTTACTAACATTGTAGGGGCCCAGGCCCTGGGGAAAGGAGACAGTGGGTTAGTGTCTTTGTTTCCAGGTCATTTTGGGTTTTACTGTAAGGCATAAAGGGCAGCAGGTAATAGGGCTTCTCCTCTAAGGGAGCCAGAAAACTGTTGTGTGGGTGAACCACCCCTAGGTTAGGGTTTTTGGAGTCAATGCATCTATTTTGTGGGAAGGGGCTTGGTGGTGTGATTCCAAAAGGGGACACACACTTGTTAGGGTGACTAGGGGGAGTGGAAAAATGCAGGATGGGGGGAATGGGAGTAGCAAAGAAGGGGGATCTTACAGGAAATGGAAAGTAGGCTCCTACGGAGGCCACAATCACCACTGAGCCGCCTCTGGAAAAAGAAGAGAGTGACCCTCTTCCCCGTGGGAACCCTGGCCCTCAGCCCACATGAGGTCCACTGCACCCAGGCTCCCTCCCACTGTACCCTCGCTTCTCCATCTCTGGCACCACCGCCTTTGTCATGAGGGCTGTGGCCTTCAAGTTAATGTCCAGAATCTGAAACCGAGAGAGAAGGAGAAAGAGCATGAGGGAAGAGCTGGAGAAGGCAGGGCGATGAGGACTCACAGTGGGGTTCCTGGGATGTTTGTGGGGTGCAGTGCAGACCTCAGAGATGGTTTACCAGGACCTGACAAGTGCCGAAGCCCAGGGAGAAGCCCCTGTCACTGGCTTATTCAGCTAGAGAATGACACATTAGGTTTGGCGAGAAAGAAAGGAACCTGGTCCCTCTTGTTTCCTAACCAGCTGAGCATGATTTGGCCTGTATTAGCAGGGCGTCTTTGGATCTGAGCTGGATTTTCTGTGTTTCTCCCGACTAGGGAGAACTTGGAAGTGGGCTGGCCTACTGGACGCATCCCAGAGTGGGCCATGCTGCCCAGGGGAAATGTGGCCTAATCTCGGGCACTTGGAGTCATTCCAACATTTCTCCGGCTTCGGAGTTTAAGGAGTCAGATGCTTTCAGTCTTCCATGATGGACTGTCTGGCTGGCCATTTATTGGAAAGTGGGATTGTGCAGGAGCACTTTTGGGGCAGCTGGGACACAGCCTCCACTCAAAACCCCACATCCATCATTTAAAACAAAAGCATGACCCTCGTTTCCATTGTTCTAGGCACTGCTGGGATATGTCCCTACCGTGCCCCCCAAGCAGACTTATTGTTTTGAAAATTTTAATCTTATAGAAAAGTTGAAATAGAAGTACGATGAATAGGGCGCCTGGGTGGCTCAGTGGGTTAAAGCCTCTGCTTTCGGCTCAGGTCATGATCTCAGCGTCCTGGGATCGAGGCCCGCATCGGGCTCTCTGCTCAGCAGGGAGCCTGCTTCCTCCTCTCCTTGTCTCTCTCTCTGCCTGCCTCTCCCCTCTGTTTAAAAAAAAAAAAAAAAAATCTTTAAAAAAAAAAAAAAAAAAAAAAAAAAAAGAAGTACGATGAATATCCAGATATCATTTACCTGGACTCACCAACTGTTCGCATGTTGCCCCATGTGTCCTATCTATGTATCTGTATAGTTTTTTTCAAACCACTGAAGATAAGTTGCAGTCATCACAATGTTCCATCAGTAAAACTTTAGCTTTTTTTCCCAAAGTATAAGGATATTCTTACACACCACAATCCATTATCACACCAAGAAATTTAACATTGGTAATAATGATTTTACCTAATAGGCTGTCCCTAACAAAATTTCCCCAGTTGTCTCCCCACATGTCCTTATTTTAAAAATCCAGAGTTTAATCAAGGATCAGCCATTGAATTTATATTTGATGTACTGTGACATTTTAAAAAATGCAAATTAAAAAGAAAAATCACTTGGTTTAAAACTGATTTTCATGTGGTCTTTATTCAGACTGCTCATGAAAGATGTTTCTCTACTTTAAGGAATATCAATCAGGAACTGACTCACCAAAGCACATTTGGCACTTTGGTCTTTATGTCTGTGAAACACTGATAAACAAGCTATAATATTTTAGTATTCTTAAACTTCAGTGCTGAGAAGTTATTGATGACATCAGAGTGAAAAGCCAAACCTGGGGAGATCATAAAAAATTTAGCATTTCCAAATCATGTGGGGATATTAACCTTAGTAAACAAAGACAGATATTTTAATTAAGGCTTCATAATTAAAAACTGTAGGTGTGTGAAATATATCATAAATGTAATTACACACGCTCACAAAAAACCCAATATTCCATACTCTAATTTAGACATCTGGCTCTCAGATTTCCTTGACATTGCAGTTAAGAAGAAAAGAGCATGGGTCTTTTTCTAAGGTTTTAAGTTATAAAGCAGGAACGTAGGTCATTTCGTATAACTGGCAGCTATTCAAGTTTTCCAGCTAATGCGAAGTCATTCTTTTTTGGCCGCTGAAAAGGGGCCGGGGGTTGTGTAGGCTTAAGTGTATTAGCTATTGGCAGAGAGCTGCTGTGTCTGCTGGAAATACAGCCGGAAGAAGAGCCTGGGTGAGCATGTGTGGGGAGAGAGCTGCGGAGTGAAGCAGGAGAAGGCTAGCCAGGAGCAAATGGAAGAGCCCAACTGGGGAGAAACAGAAATAAAAGGGGGGCAAGGAGACAGGAAGCCACCCCCCACCTGCCCTTTACCAGGTGCATGCTGATTGCAAGGATTCCTCACATTTACCAGGCACTTGACAAATGCATTCTAAAAGCAGCCCGAGTTTGTTCCAGCTGTTTTCTGAGGCCTGTCCCTTGCTCCTTTAATCCCCTCTCACCTTGTCCCACACCTCCTCAGTGACATCCATTAGGTTTCCAAAGAAAGGGCTGACGGCAGCATTGGAGACCAGGATGTCAATGCCTCCGTGAAGGTTCATGGCCTAGAGAGAGAAGTAAGGTCTGAATTAGGACTGCAGGTCAGTAAGGGCGGTGCATTTATCAATGTGGATAAAGAATTCCTGCTTAGGAACAAAACGATGCCAAAATGACATCTCTTTTTCTTGAAACATCTCTCTGCTCAACTACCCTAAATTCTGCTGCTGAACATTTCGGGTCTAGTTTCTTTTGCAGGCTTTTCTTCCGACCCCCCCTTCTAGGGCTGCTGCTGACCTTTTACTCTTTACACTTTCCCTTTTAGGGGAGCTCCTCTATTCTCATGGCTTTAGGTCCCACCTCAAAATCCATTCCCAGACCCTTTCATTTTTTGCAACTAGTCCCAGCCCCATTTGTCCAAGCACTTACCGTTCAGTTCTCCTTAACTGTGTTACCATGATCTCAAACTCAATCTGTCCACACCTTCCTGAATAGAGAAACTGTTTTTATTTATTTATATATATATTTATTATTATATATTATATATATATTTATTTTTGGTAAAGATTTTATTTATTTATTTGAGGGACAGCGTGCACACAAGAGCCCAAGAATGGGCGGGGGGCAGAGAGAAAGGGAAAGGGAGAAGCAGACTCCCCGCTGAGCAGGGAGCCCACCACGAGGCTCGATCCCTGAGATCATGACCTGAGCCAAAGGCAGATGCTTAACCGACTGAGCCTCCCAGGCACCCTGAGAAACTGTTTTAGGTAGATCAACAGAATGTCACCACTGGGAGGGGCCTTTAGATCATCCAGCCCAATGTCCTCATGGCGCAGGGGATGAAACTGAGGTCCAGGGAAATGAATATCTCAGTAATGACATATGAAGGCTAGCTAAGGAACAGGAGGAGGCCTGCTCGATGGGTGTTTGGGGGAGGCCACCTAATCTGCTCAGGGCACAAAGCTAGTTAGTGGCGGCTGATTTGGGGTTGGTCTCCCTTCTACCACAGAGCTAATTCTTAAAGAGTCCTCTGAAAGTGAGTTGGGGTCAATAGGAAACTGGCTACCCAGGGGCCACGGTGTGGAAGACACCAGCCTGGGCTTAAAGCAGTTTCCCATTCAGTTATGATGTCATTTTCTCTCCCACCCCTTTTTTTGGCTGGGAGGCAAGGAAGATTCAAGGCAGAGACCAAGATGTAAACTGGGGAAGCCAAGAATGGCAACGTCTCACCTTGCTAATAAATTGAAAGGAGGCGGCGAGGGCACGTGCCAGAGTAATGAGTGGTCAAACATGACCCACCAAAAACACATGACTCAGAAACCAGGCTATGCATTTGCCCGGAACAGGCGATTCAGATGCCTTGGGCAAGCAGCGCTACAGGCCCTCAAGCAACTTTGTGCTTCATGATTTGGCGCACAGAGGGGTGTTATTAACAATGTGTACCATCTGCTAGCTCCCATTTTATCTAATTACTCTTGCTAACTAGGTGCTAAGCTCAGTTGCTTCCATGATGCTGAAGGAATGGCTTGGGCTGTCAACATGTAAATTGAACAAAACTGAAAATCACATAAGCTTTTAAAACTGGTATTGATAGGGTCTGGTGCTAAGTTTTGGTGTCCCAGCACCAAGCCCCAGTCACCTGCCTTGGCTCTGTGTAAGTCTTGCCTATGGACTTGTGATGAGCGAAGTGCACTGTAAGCGAGAAAGGGATGGGTGATGTGCTCTGCAGCTGTGTGGTTGGGGTGTGGGGAGGAGAGAAGTCTAGGTTTTGACTGAACAGAGAACCATAGAAGATTCATGAGAAAGGCGCTATGACCACCCAGGTGTCTCATAAGCCTGCCCTAAACTGTGTGATCACTACACTAAAGCGGTTAGGAGTTGGGTGCTGTTTTCTGATAGGTATATTTTTTTAGAAAAAGTATAGTCAAGTGGAGAAGCAGCTGATCTGTTCTGCTCCCCCATGGGTTTCTGAAGCTTTTTGGTGCAGGTTAGGAAGCCACTGGATGGTAACCATTCTTTTTTTTATTATTTGAGATAGAGAGAGNGGGGGGGGGGGGGGGGGGCAGAGGGAGAGAGAATCTTAAGCAGACTCCCCACTGAGCTCAGAGCCCCATGTGGAGCTCATTCTCACAACCGAGGCCATGACCTGAGTCAAAATCAAGAGTAGGCCACTTAACTGACTGAGCCATGCAGGTGCCCTGGATAGTAACCCTTCTTAAGGAGCAGCTTCCCCATTATGTGTAACAGCTGGCAACAGGCAGAACCCATCTCCAATAGTAAGTACCCTCTTCGTCATTCTCCACCCTGACACTGGCCATACTAATTACTTGAGAGGTGTGTGTGTGTTTAAGATTTTATTTATTTTCCGTCATGGGGGAGGGGGGGAGAGAGAGAGAGCGAGAGCGAGAGTGTGCGCGCACAAGCAGAGGGAGTGGCAGGCAGAGGAGAAGCAGACTCCCCACTGAGCAGAGAGCCAGATTTGGGACTCAATCCCAGGACCTGAGCCGAAGACAGATGTTTAACCGACTGAGCCACCCAGGTTTTTAAATATTTTACTTATTTATTTGAGAAAGAGAGCGAGAGGGAGCCCGCATGAGCAGGGGTAAGGGACAGAGGGAAAAGCAGGCTCCCCCGCTCAACAGGGACCTCAATGTGGGACTTGGTCCCAGGACCCTGGGATCATGACCTGAGCCAAAGGCAGACCCTTAATGGGGTGCCCCAGGTGACCAACCCTAGAGTTTTTTTTTTTTTAAGATTTTATTTATTTATTTGACACGGAGAGAGAGAGCACAAGTGGGTAGAGAGGCAGGCAGAGAGAGAGAGGAGGAAGCAGGCTCCCTGCTGAGCAGAGAGCCCGACGTGGGACTCGAACCCAGGACCCTGAGGTCATGACCTGAGCTGAAGGCAGAGGCTTAACCAACTGAGCCATCCAGGCGCCCCTAGAAGTTGTTTTTGACTCAACCCTCCTATTTCCCATTTCTTGAGATTGGGTTAGGAAGAAAAAAAAACCTTGCTTGGTTCCCACTAAATGTCTCTTGGGCTTATCCATTCTGGGACCACTGTCGCTGCTCTAGACCTGAATGGTAGAAACAGCTTCCTTGCTAACATTCTTGGCTCAGTCTTTTCTACTCTAATATATCCTCTTACTGGTGCCAGATTACCTTTTTCAAATATATCCATTTTCATCTTGCTCAAAACCTCATGTGGCTTATTTCCTCCAAGAACACCTAAACTTCTCTGGGAGGCTATGGAGCCCCTGTCTCTTATACTTTCCACCAGCACTTCCGAGCCCATACTCTCTGCTGTGGATTCATGGTGCTCTGCTCCATGGCCCTCCCTGGCTGCCTGCTCATTTTTTTTTTTTAAAGATTTTATTTATTTATTTGACACAGAGAGAGATTAGATCACAAGCAGGCAGAGAGGCAGGCAGAGAGAGAGAGAAGGAAGCAGGCTCCCTGCTGAGCAGAGAGCCCGATGTGGGCCTCAATCCCAGGACCCTGAGATCATGACCCGAGCCGAAGGCAGAGGCTTTAACCCACTGAGCCATCCAGGCGCCCTGCCTGCTCATTTTGCAGGGTCATCTGGAACCCTGTCCCTCCTTCATCTGTCCAGTCTCACCCCCTCCTGGAGGTCTAGTTCAAGCCCCACCTCTGAGCCAGGGCTGTAGGACAGGGTAAGTGGACCTCGTAGGGCTGAGAGTTGTTTGCCTGGCAGGATTTGTAAATTAAGTTGCTAGGTACATTTCATATGGCTAGTCGGCAGTTGGCCCAGGATCCCAGATGGCTCTCTTCACCCTCAGGATCAAGGTCCCAATCTCAGGCTCTGTCCAGCAGCCTATGCCAGACAAGTTGACTTTCTTTCTCTCTTTTTTTTTAAAAAAAATATTTATTTATTTTAGGGGGGGTGGGAAGGGGCAGAGGGACAGGGAGAGAGAGACTCTTAAGCAGGCTCCATGCTGAGCTTGGAGCCCTCGATCTCAGGACCCTGAAATCATGACCTGAGCTGAAATCAGGAGTTGGATGCTTAACCAACTGAGCCACCCAGGAGCCCCAAGGTGACTTTCTTGCAGTCAAATGCTCTACCACTGAGCTATACCCCCCCAAGGTGACTTTCTTGGACACACATTTGGCTCTCTCCAGTGCACTGCTCCAGGGCATCTGCTAAGTGGTTCCCTAAAAACGGAATGACTTTATCCTATCGTACCACCATTTACCATTGTTTAGGGAACCCCTCTTTTATGATTACCAAATTCTTTCTGCCAGGCTTCCAGTCTGTTGTACTTTCCAACTAGGGTAGAGTCTCCCTTCTACTCCAGGGAATAAAGTGTGTGTCCTGAGCCTGAGGGAAGAGTGGCCTCCTTTGCCAGATATTCATATTTTCTTGTGTCGTTGGAAGGCTGGTGCCAAGTACCAACTCTGACACTGGCTTTGACACTTTCTTTGAGGCTAACATCCAAGTAGGCACGAAAGACCTGACCTGATGCTAATGGAGAAATGCTTGGTGGTCTGTAGTCAGCTTGGCAGGTTGGGATTGACTTACATATCTTTCTAACCAGCTGTGGGACCTCGGGTTGTTGTTCCAGCTTTCAGAGCAGAATGTTTTGAATGTTCAAAAACCGGGAGAATAGTCCTTGCCTTGCTTGGGTTGTTGTCAGGTTTAGAGATAACCCGTGAAGGCTCTGGACAAAGTGAATGGCACACAGTAGGTGGTTGAAACATGGTGGGCTGCCTCCCAGAAGAGGTTCCCAGGACTCCACTCTACAAGCTAAAGAACAGGGGATTGACTATTAGCCCGTGGGTGGAGACATCTATTTTGCAGTTGCATTTGCCTTTCTCATCTGCTCAATTAAATTGGAAACTACTGGAGAACCAGGGCCAGATGTTTTCCTGGGTGACCTAAGGGATGATGCAGGGTTGAAGCATTAGAGTAGCTTTTGATTCTCTGACTGGGATGGGATGATTCTCAGAGACATCATAGACACGCAAGCAATAAAAATGTGTGGGTGGATTGGTACGCTGAACGACCGGTTACGTTTTAGTTAACAATGCTGGCTTGCATCACATCAGTGTTGTCCAGGAAAGCAGGGAAGGAGGCTCAGGCTGGCTCCCTTCCGCCACCTCCTGGCTCTGTGCCCATACCCTTGTTGCTCACCGTAGCCACCAGCCGCTCCCGGTCTTCGGCCTTCCCCACGTGGCACACGGTGCCCATTACGCTCAGCCCCTCCCCCCGCAGCGCGGCCACGGCCCGGTCCACATTCTGCTGCTTCCGGCTGCTGATGACCACATGGGCCCCGTCCCGGGCCAGGCGCCGAGCAATGGCGAAGCCGATCCTGCGGCAGAGAGAGATGCCTATCAGTGCCAGTACAGGGGAAATGGTTGAGAGATGGGCTCTGGAGTCAAAATGCCCAGGTCTGAATTCCGGCTCTCCCCCTGCAGGACCTCCCATCTGCATTATGTGTAAAAGAGCCAATACCATACAGATTGACATGCTTAGTGTGTTTTTAGCACTCATTTTCTTACTTTTCCTAGGGTTTTGGCCCCCAGGCTAGGTTCTCAAAACTGACATTACCTTTCACAGGGATCGCTGCAGTGACAGGCCCCACACCCTGTCGGGACTGAGGGCAGAGAAATGAGCTAGGGGTGTAGCAACAGCCACTTGCATGATTGGAGGGTCTCATCCGAAAGAGCCCCTGTTCCCAGATACGTCCCTTACTAGTCTACATCACCTCAAAATTCTGTTGCTAAATTATGTGTGGGGATGCTGCGAAAGGGTGGGTCTCTAGTAAAAAATGTCCATTTTTTACACTCCTCTCCTGGGAGTAAGGGTTCTAGAATTTAGTTGTTAGCCGTTAGCATTTCGCATACATTTTTACTTTAGATTTGTGTAGCGCGGGCATCTAGCAAAGTCCTGCGGGGACAAGAAACGGATAGACAAGAGCGGTGGGTGAGAAACAGGTCGGGAAAGGGCAAAATGTATTGAGCTAAACAAAAACCTGGACACATGGGTCTTGTGCCCCGTCCAGGTGAGGGACGCCAAATGGGGTGTCTGGAACATCTGCACGATCGAGGGAGGCCGTGGGACAGGATTTTTGAAATCTGGACTGGCTTGGATTTCCGGTGTTTGGTCTTCCCAGACTCTAGGTGGGGCCACTTGATGGGTTCAGCCCAGGGTCCTGGGAGACTGAAGGGGCGCAGCTGAGCCAGGGACAGCAGTGACAGGAGACTGGCAGAAATGGGGCCGAGGCAAGAGGATTCGGAGGCGCCGCAGGCAGGCCACGTGGTTCTCTTCTTCGGGGGTCGCACTTTGCCTGGCAGTGAGGTCCACTGAGGACTCGGGCCGGGAAGCAAAGGTCAAGGGGTTAGTACCTGTTTCCAGACAGCGGGGGCCTCAGAGGCTCCAGCCCCGGCACTCACCCGTCGGTGGAGGCCGTGACTAGAGCCACCTTATTGGCGAGCGGGCCCCGGCGCACCATCCCGGAGCTGGCCATCCGCACAGACCTCCACGCCCGGGCGCAGCGAGCGAGCGACGGCCCCACCTTCCGCATGGCGCCGCCTCGCCGCACTCCCGCGGGAGGTAACAACGCGAGTAGGACGAGGAACGAGGAACCCGCCTCCTCCTCTCCCGGCTCCGCCCCCCCCCGTCCGGCTCCAAGATCTCCGCCTGGCTCCGCCCCACGCCCTGCTGCCGGGTCTCCGCCCGGCTCCTCGCCAGCCCTAGCGCAGGACCGCTAGCTAGCCCGGCCCGGCGCCGGCCCCTCGCACCCGGAG
>LNAC01000254.1:355245-469140 GCA_002007465.1 Ailurus styani | reverse complement strand
CTTTTTTTTTTTTTAAGTGTGTTAGTCTTTTTGTTAAGAAAAGATGATGAAAGCAGATGGGTAGGTTGAAAAAAGTGTTGTTAGTTGGTGAAATCACCAGTCTGGCAACTCTGTGTCAGTCCTTACAGTTAGAGGAGAGAGAATCCTGGTCTGAAATTCAGTTCTGGGAATCGCTGTTTAATAGAATTCATACTTGCTAGAGATTCATTTAGTATATGTGTAGTTCTGCAGACCAGCTAAAAAGGGATTTCAGTGTTCAAAAGGGGATGTCAGGGTAGCAAGTGATCAGGCAAGTGCTGGATTTATAGTATATTCCTCCTTTGAGGAACTATAGCTGTGCTACTCAGCTTTGGTACTTAGCACATCCTGATAAGAGAGCTTGAGTCTAATTTTCCTCATGTTCAGGGAAAACTGACTCTGACTGGTGCCCCTCAGTCTGAACCTCATGAATTATTGACAACAGGCTGGATAGCATGACACTCCTCTTCCTCCTCCCCTGTTCAGAGCTAATGCACTGTGGGAACCCTTCCCAGTGCTCTCCACCTGTGGGCCTGTGGGGAGAGTATGTAGGAGGATGGGAGCTCGGGTTCTCAGGGCTCTGGGTTCACAGGGATAGGCCTCCAGGGCAGATCTGATCTCTCTTCATCTCCTGCCCAGAGGTGGGTAGCCAGATCCAAGGGCTGACGTTGGGGGAAGGGGAGGGAGCCCACACCTCAAAGAGCAGAAGGGTTCTGAAAAAAAAAAAAAAGAATTCTGGCCTGGGAGCTTGGTGAACATTACATGGCCCCTCCTTGTCTGGGAAGGGTTGATATTTGGTCTCCAGCGCCATTTCTTTGGGGAGAGCACAGAGGACATCAGGGAGGGGATCTGTGGACAGGAAAGGGTAGAGGGAAGACAAGGGGTGTGGGAGACTTGAGCTCCTACTCTTCATCAGGTTGGTTTGTTGAAGACTGGGTTGGGGGCGTAGGAAATCTTTGGGGAAAATACAAGGATGCGTAGGAGTCTCTTTGAAATGGGGAACATTAATAAGCAATGGGGTTGCTCTTGTACATATGGAGGTGGTATTATCTGCAGACCTGAGGAAATGCCTTCCTTGTTGGGGAGATGCTCCCATCTTCCCTGAGGACTGACTTTTCACCTGGGGTGGAATTTAAATCTTGCATGTTGCAATAATCATCCTAGATTGGTCATTGACACAAGTCAGGACTGGGCAGCAGGGGAGGGCTGGGGAATAACCACGACCTTTACTGAACGCCCACTTATTAAGTGTGGCATGTGTTTGGTGCTTTTTATAAATTTTATTGAATATTTCTAATCCGGTGAGGCATTTTTATCCCCACATGTGAAATCAGAGTGAGTCATGACAATCTGACCTGCTATGTATGTTGAATAGCTATACTTCGTTTTTCTCATGTTGTTGGGGAATGACAGTTTTCATAGAAATTAATTTTCTCTGGGTTGGAATTTTACTTTTAGCACGGTTGTTTTAATCATTAAATAGCTGGTCTTTAAATTATACAAATAACACATATTCATGATTTAAAAAAGAGACAGAAGGCTTTCAAGGGAAAAGTAGAAAAGTAACTCTTCCCTATGCTGATTCTACCTGCTCTCCATATAGCTCCTGGTCTGGTGTATTCTTCTAGAAGTTTCCTATGCATTACATGCATTTTTTTTCTTAAAAATGTTCCCTAAGAATGGAAGAACACTATGCATACTGTCCTTCAAATGCTTCCTTCTTTTCTTTCTTCCTTCTTTTCCTTTATTTCTTTCATTTCTTAAAATACATTCTTAGAGAATGTTCTGAGTGGTACACAATAGATCTACTTTATTCACTCTCTCCCTTTTAAAAATAGCTGCACAGTATTCTATTGTGTGGATATTCCATAATTCATTTAGCCAGTCTCCTACTGATGAACATTTAAGTCATTTCCAGTGTTTTGCTATTTCAAACAATGCTACAATGTGCAAGCTTGGGTATATGTACTTTTTGTGTTTGATGCAAATACATTTGTACACTGGATCAAATGTTTTCAATTGATGGCTATGATCAAATTACCTTAGGAAAGGTTTGACCAGTTCTGATGGATTTATTTTTCTAAAGTGAAGTTACATGTTGTCCTACCCTCTTCTGCGTAGTACACAGAACGGTTTAAACTTTGGTTGATGAACAAAAGCTCACTAAGAATATCAACGCAGCGTGGCCTTGGTGGCTGGGAGCCTGTAGAGATTGCTGTGTCCTGTTGACCCAGCCTGCAGCTTGATGTGTACTCACTTCTGCCCATGTTTTCCATCAAAGATGCCAGCCCCGTGATGCCAGATCTTAGGATTTTTTAAAATGATTTTATTTATTTATTCATGAGAGACAGAGAGAGAGAGAGAGAGAGAGAGAGAGAGAGAGAGAGAGGGAGGGAGGGAGAGGGGCAGAGGGAGAAGCAGGCTCCCCGTTGAGCAGGGAGCCCAATACGGGACTTGATCCCAGGACCCCTGGATCATGACCTGAGCCGAAGGCAGACACTTAACCATCTGAGCCACCCAGGCCCCCAGATCTTAGGATTTTTTAAACCGAAGGTAGAAATCTGGATTTTAATATGAACTTTTTGATTTTTGAATGTAGGCAACTAATTAAAAGTAAAGTTCTTGTGAGAAGCAGAAAACAGCTCAGATTCTCCTTCTAGAAAGGACTCGCGCTGGCTGCTGGGAGCCTGATAAGCTGCCAGCCTTCAGCTGACAGTTAACTCCTTCTCAGGCTGACCCAGCCATTGACTGACAGTGGAACAAGGACCTTCCCCTTTCTGCCTAACATGGGACTCCTCTAACACACCATCTTTGCTTTAGAGCTTCCTGTTGGGCTGGCCTTATTGTCAAATCTGCCTCTGGTTCAGCAGCTCCTCGTCCTCAGTCTTGCTTCCTCCCTCTCCTTTTGTAGGTGTTACCTCGCCTCCCTCCCTCCCAACCCTTCTGACTCCTGACTCCAACTAGGCATTTGCTTTGCTGAGAACTCGCCGGCCTCCTCTTTTGTTACCAAAACCCAAGGTTGGGTGCTTGGCATTCGAAAGCCAATACTCTAGAGACAACTGTTGGTTGGGAAGGAAAGGTTGCTTTATTTTTGAAGCAGGTAACCCGGAAAGAGGGCGGACCATCTCCAAAGTCCTGGACCAAGCAGGGGGTTTTAAATGGGAAGCAGATGAGGGTCCACATGCAGGGGAAGCAGTCATACAGCAGTTAATTATTCTCGATATGATCTCAAGCAGACCTGCTAGCATCAGGGAAGGCTAGTTTCTAGTGTGGTCAAGCTTGCTTAAAATATCTTGTTCCTTATTTCCCCAGAGTTGGTATCCTATTGACATCTCAAAGAAGGTATAATTAGTCAAGTTATCAGCTAGAGGGCCCAGGTTGGTGGGTTAAAGGTGTATAGCTTTGAAACACAGTTAACATTGTCTTCAGAATCTTTCCAAAGCAACAAGAGGAGCTGTTCTCCCAGAGGTTCTGTCCTTGCCCTGGAATCAAAGCATCAGAGTACTCTGAAGCAGGAATCTCCTGAAGCTATTAATTCCTGCCAGTTTGACTTATTCTGTGGGGGGTGTTGGTAGAAAATTGCAGGGTAGGCTTTGGCTGGCTCTGGCCAGTACAATAGTTCAAGTCCCGTTCTGGAACTCCACGTATTTACTGTGAGATTTCACTGGTAGGACGTCAGATCAAATTCTTGAGCAAAACTGCACTCCTTTTAATCTCTGCAAAGGAAACAGTTTAAGAATTTATTATCCTTTTGTCCCAAGCAAACCCTTGGGAGTGAAGGGGATGGGTGTGTTTGTCTTTCCGGTTTCATAGGCTCTACCTACTCATTTGAACGTAATGACATAGGGGTTGTTCTTACCTTTTGATACTTCTGAAAAAACCCAAGAATCACACAATACGCACATTCTGTACCTTGTTTTTTTTTTAAACACCTTTTTATTTTGAATAAATGATAGCAATGATAGACTATTTTGAAGCAATGATAGACTCCACAGTAGTACCTTGTGCCCCAGTGTATGCTTCCTTCAACCTCCCCCAATGAGGACACCTTACAGAGGTAACATCTGTAATACAATATCGGGACCGGGCCATTGACACTGATGCAATGATGCAAGACAGTTATCTAGAGCAAAGGCCCTAGTCAGAGTTCATTTTTTATGTGCACTCATTTGTGTGTGTGTGTGTGTGTGTGTGTGTGTGTGTGTGTGTGTGTCTGCAGCTCAACCTGTTTGGTATATCTTGGAGATCTTTGACTAGTAGGGCCATACAGATCTACTTTGTTTATGTTCCTTCTCTCATTATCTGAATGGACTCTCATCTGTCAGTCCCCTATTGTTTTTAGTTGTTTTTGGCTTTCCTCAAATACAGATGATGTTGCAATAGCATCTTAGTACACATAGCTGGGAGAACTCATACTAAACCCACGTCACTAGTTGAGTTGTTAAGCCAAAGGTATGTACTTTTGGCATTTGATAGAAATTGTCAGTTGCCCTCCAGAAAAGCTTGCCCTTTTCTGGTCTCAGGAAACCTTCCTACAGGGCAATTCAGTGTGATGGCGCCCAGGTCCTTCGCAGCCCTCCTGGCGTGTAGTTTCATCAAACATGTTAATTTTTGCTAATCTGGGTGAAAACATTTTTTAAATTTACATTTATTTATTAAGATAATTGAATATCTTTTCATATGTTTACAGGTATTTGTATTTCTTGTTTCATAAACTGCTTATTCATGTCCTTTGTCACTTTTATTGTGTTGTTTACTCTGTTTTCTTATCTATTCTTATAAACTCTTTATGAAAGGACATTAATTGTTTGATTGTCATGAGTTGCAAAAATTTTTCTGTTTGACTTTTGAATTTATGTCTTTTAATGTCATGTAGATGTTTTTTAAAAATTTTCATGGAATCAAATTTATTTTTCTTTTCTCTTATGGCCTCTGAAGCTTAATGTCATGCTCCTAAAGGGCTTTCTTGCTCCAATACTAAAAACAAATTCACTCATGTTTTCATATAGTTACTCAATATTTGTGTGTATATTTAGGTCTTTTGTCCATCTGATAATCGTTTTTGTATGAGAAGTGGGATAGAGATCCAGGTTAACTTTACTCCCAATGGTTAGGCAGCTATCTCAGCCCTGTTGGAGTTTTTCCCCCATGCCTTGATTTCTTCATTATTCCCATATGTATTTGAGCCTATTTCTGGATTCGATTTCATTCCATTGATTTGTCTATCTGTTCCCAAGTCAGGATTTTAATAGCTATTGCAGAGAGGAAAAAAGAAAGTGGAAAAAGTGCCATAAAATAATTTCAAGTAGAATGGCATGACAATTCACAGGAGGGAGAGAGTATTTTTAGTTTGGGTGGTCTGGAAAAGCATTATGAAAGAGAGACATTTAAGACAGAGCTCAAATGAGCTTCATTAGTCAAAGGGAATAAAAAACAAAGACATGGAGGCGGGAGGTGGTGAATCTTTGTGTAGACTCCTGTTATATCTCTGCAAAGGAGCCCATACTCCACCACTTAGGTTTTTATGCCTGCCTGTCTTGAATATAGTCAAGAGCATACAGAAATTTCTGTACTACTCTTTTGAGTCATTTTGAGGATATATTTATTAGCCATAATCGCTACTAGTTGAGCACCTACTATTTGCTAGGGATATCCATGTCAAATCTGATT
This sequence comes from Ailurus styani, assembly GCA_002007465.1. Classification (NCBI taxonomy): domain Eukaryota; kingdom Metazoa; phylum Chordata; class Mammalia; order Carnivora; family Ailuridae; genus Ailurus; species Ailurus styani. The sequence continues at coordinate 463,452 of LNAC01000254.1, read as the reverse complement.
CTTACCACAATGAGCAAAGTTGATCATTATTATTCTCATTTTAGGAATGAAGAAGAGCCTCAAGCAGGTAAAATAACAGGTCATATTTGGCTGTGCTGATATTCAAATCCATGGCCAGCAAATAAAAAACCAAAATGCAGCAGTGAAAAGCCAGAGTAGAAAATGTAGCCATTTCTGCTCTGCCCATGTCACCTGGGATCCCTGTACTTCTGTGCACGGCCAGGGAAATTCAGTGCCTGACCTTTCCCCAAAGTCAGCGTGTTGTTGGAAGGTATAGGAGAGCGGGGGCCTAGGAATGTCCCTTCCCTACCTCCACAGCCCTTAACCAGAGACCGCTGGGGATGAGATACACATACTCTAGCTTTTTTTATCTTCTCACTGGATGCCTTTGAGGTGTGACCCAGTGTCCCCCAAGCCTCCCCCAAATCCAGATTCCCTTTATGTGACTTGGCTGGATATTGCACCTTAGGCAGCCTCCCTCGTAACCTCCTCGAACTCTTTTCCCTGAAAATATTTCTTAGTAAATCTCTTTCACATGCATCTTTCTCTAAGGCAGTGCTGTTTTAAGAAAGCTTTGTTTCTGTTATGTAGAGGTGTCCGTGCGTGTGTGTGCGTGCATGTGTGTGTGCATGTGTGTGTCTGTATATTGGGTTGCCGTTTAACTTGCATTTCTTACTGGGGAGCTAAAAAGGTTGAAAGCCACTGTCCTATAGCATATTAAGCTGTCTCTATTTGTGTAGAGTTCACTGAGCTGGAAAAGTTTCCTGGGTGCTCCAGGATCAGAACTGCAGATCATTTTCCAGGTCTTATTGACTATTTGAGTACAGTGACTTAAAATATATTGAAAAAAAAATGTATTAGTCATGGGTCTAGAGAATGCCGTCAACTTTGACACAATTGGCTAGGCTGTGCTTTGAACTTCTTTGGGCAGTCAAGCCTGCTGAATAGCTTTCAAAGTCCAGATTTCCCTGTGCTATGCTTGATAAATACGGTATAAAGGTCATGATGGTTGAGTGTTAATTTTTTGCAGACTGGCAGAAATAGGAAGACCAAGTCTGCCTTGGAGCAGAGCCAGAGGGCATGCCCGACTGCACGGCAGGATAGTTATCTCAGAACTCCTGCCTTCGGTGGAGAGAGGTGGGGTGTTCAGGCTCTGCATTACCCCCTGAACAGGTAAATGCAACACCCTTAAAGGAAGGGAAGATGACCTATCACGATACTCACCGACAGCCTATCAGACCGAGCAAAGAGGTCAGATCAGTAGAGACCCAGGACAGACCTGGCTACCAAAGTCACTGGAGGCCATGTGTGGAGAGAAAAGGACACCAGCTCCCAAAGTACAGTGGGGATGAAATCTGGAAGGCAGTGCAAAGACAGGGCAAGACACTCATCTTCCCAGAAAAGCCTTAGGACCGTTGCCATCGTGGTGTCAGGTGAAGATCCTTATTTGTCCATACACGATGCAAGATGGGGTCCCTATTTAGTAAAGAACTAGGCTATGTTGAAAATTCACTGGATTGCTTAGGGAAAAAGGAAGGAGAGCTCAGCTTATGAGGTTTGGGCTGAAGACAGCTGTGAGTTAAGAATTTAGAGGGTTTCTAGTATTTTCTGAGGGAAGAGCCCTATTTTCTGGTAGATGTGGCCAGGTTGGGAGGTGTGGGAGGTGGGCGCTTGTTAGCGAGGTTAAGGTCTGGTTGAAGGATCCTTCAGCACCAGTCAACTCCCTCCCTGCTCATTCCGCATCCATTCCACTGCTACTGGATTGTTCCTCCAGGTAGCAGGTGTGGACAGCAGCTGACTTTTCTCATCACTGGGAGGTAATGTTCCCCCCTGAAATCTACCCCATTGATTTTTGAAACCAAATCAATTTCATGTGAGTTTGGGTTATGAGAGTCAGTATCATATTCCCCCCAAGGTGTTGACTATCCAGGTTCTAGGCTGACCAGTCCGAGAGCCACGCCAGGGGACGGGACCCTGCAACTCCTGGCCCGAAATGCACAGTCAGATCTCTCACAGGTTCCAAGACCACAGAGGAGTACCAGACCTCCGCCCAGATGAGCTGCAAATCCTGGCAGAGGCAGCACAAGCTGGTGCCTGACTGTTGGTGAGACTCTAGAATTCAGCCCTAAAGCAGGTGTTCAGGTGGGGGTGGGGCGAGAGAAAGCTTTGACTTGAGGGAGCAGAGCAGCGGTGGAATGTGTGCAGGGGGGTTAGTTTTGTCGTCAGTTTCTGCCCTGACTACTGTTTCTGGAAAATTGAGAAGGAAGCCTTTAGGCTCTGACTCCAGGGGAAGCACTGATTAGTTCCAGTGGTGAGAAGAGACTCCCTAGCTATCTCTGGGTTCTTTCTCTGTCCGACATTTGGGTGGGCTGGGGTGGGGTGGCTTGCATGAGGCTTGGTGGGGCCAGATGGCTCATAGTGCCCAAGTATGCAATACTTTAAGCTTTGTAATATTCACACTGTACTTTCACATAAACCTCATACTGTAATTGTTGCAAGGACACACATTTTCCCCCCAAAGCAGATTCTAATTAATCAACAGTATGCTGATTAAGCATCTGTAGGAAAAGGACTGTGCTAAACACTGTAGGAGATTAAAGATTTACAGCATGAACTTAGTCCTTGCACTCAAGGAAGGGGCTAGGACATGTCAATGAAACATCCAGAAAACAACTGCTTAAAAAAACTGCTAAACTAAGTGTTATTTATGTGCATCTCTTTCCCACCCTTCCACGGTCTCTCCCCTGCCCTCCCTGGCAGCACTCCCTGGCCCCAGGGAACAGGGTTCTGGAGGCTCTAGGCAGATAACACAATCCCTCCTCCGGTGCCCCACCTACTCCTCACTGCAGTATCTTAGTCCCCTCCCTGCCCACAAGATTCTGCAGGGGTACTTGGGAGTAGGCGTTCCTATGGAGATCTCTCCAGAAAATAGACCCTGCAAAGGTGATCAGGTCAGATAAAAATAGGTCTGTTTTTGATCATCTTCTGTTAAAATTGAATGGGTTTGGTTCGACAAATGGGCACCTTGTTAAGTTGATAAGCATCTGCTGAGTCTCATACCTGCAGAAGGAAGATAAAGACGGTCAGGAGACCAGGGTGTGGATTTCTTGGGAGTCCCTTTGGTTGCCTTTTCAGGTTCTCTCGCTATGCCTTTATTACACCTATATATATTATATATTATACCAATATTCTTAAAATAAACAGACTAGTGCTAATGCTGTGCATGTAATCATTTGTGTGTAGCCCTTTGAACTAGAGTGACAGAAGTATTCCTGGAACCAGCTTTTGCTGTTGGGCCAGTCTTACTCAACAGGGGCTCCAGAAGAGAATCGAGGTCTCTAGAATATTATCCCGGTGACGCCTTTCTCAATTCTCCCAAGGATGGTACATAGCTAGTATCATTCTAGAAGCAGGTTAATTTATTCCATACAATAGATGCTTTAGGGCATTAGGGCTTCATTTTCTCATGGAGCCCAGAGTCTCAGGCAACACCGGGGCTCCTTACTTTTCTTGGCCAGACTCAGTTACCATAACGGACCTATCATTGAAAGACCTGCGGATCCCCTTACCCAAGAATTTAACACTGCCACTGGATGCAAACAGCAAGAGGTTTATTTCCACGCAGGTACCGGCGGGTGGTCGGCAGCTCCAGCTAACCGAGCACACCGACCGGAGAGAAACAGGGTCTTATATAGGAAGGCACAAACAAGTTTTGGGTGGGGCGCAACTGATTGGTTGACAATTTGAACTTTGAAAAAGGCATACTTGGAGTTTGCTGATTGGTTTTGAGTACCCGCGCGCGCGAAGTGAGAGGCGGGAAGGGGGAACAAGCTGATTGGTTCTGAGGGCCCGCTCGCGCAAGAGAGGGGAACAAGAAGGGGGAAGGTAGGAAAGCCATCATGGCGTCTCTATTATTTCTATAAGCCAAGCAGTGACAGTAAAGCAAAAGAGCAATTAATATGCGACTAATAACCCGATTAATAACCTAATTTATACCTAAAAGCCAGTGGTTTACAGAAAAGCAAAAAAAGCGGTTAGTTATCCTATCTACCTTCTAGGGGAAGGGTCTTTCATCATGACCCTTTTTTTTTTGTTTTTTAAGATTTCATTTATTTGTCAGAGAGAGAGAGCGAGCACAAGCAGGGAAAGCGGAGGACAGAGGCAGAGAGAGAAGCAGTTTCCCCACTGAGCAGGGAGCCAGATGCAGGTCTCCATACCAGGACGCTGGTACCATGACCTGAGCCCAAGGCAAGATGCTTAACTGACTGAGCCATCCAAGCGTCCTACCCATCATGACGTCTTGAGTCATGAGTTTTGACACTATAAGTAATTGGTGTTCAAAGGCAAGACCAGAGCCTTGTGGGTGGTAGTATGTTGAGTTGAAATATTACTAGCTGTACTAGGGTCTGATACGAACCGAGATTGGGCAGTGAACTTGTAGAGAGGAGAGGACTCTCAAACATGCTCTCTCCTTCATTCCGTATCAGGGAACTCGGCAAGACAGGGTGGCTTGGAATGGCCATACATTTGAGTAATGATTCTCATTTGTAGTATGCAGTTGGAAAACCTCCATTCAAAAAACACACTTTTGATCTTGTGAACAGTGATTTAAAAGGCCAAGGTGAAGGAAGTATGTCTGCCTCATCTGATCTATAAATTTAGAGCTTTTATGATTTGGCAAGAGGAGTTGAGGTATTATTGAGTGAATCTGAAACTCATCAATACTGATGCACTAAGCGAAGAAGATAAGGGTGCCCAGAACTCAACAAGACAACAACAGGAAGCTGTCAAGACAAGACTAGGAACCCGTTCTCACTCTGACCATGTGGGGCTGGGTTGGGAGGACGCCTAGAAAATCCTGTCATGCTGCAGTTTCAATGTTCGGGAAAGCATTTATTGGAGGTGGGCTTGGCCTGGGCATTGCCTGACTCCCGTGCTTCTGGAGGTTGCCAGGGGATGGACGATATATTCCTCCACGATTCCGGCTCCTCCCCTGGCTGGACCAGGCAGAGCTTAGTCGGCAGACAAAATAACTGCAGGCTGACAGAACAACCACATTGCTGTTTTCTGTGGCTACCGTGAATGGAATCCTGCTTACAAGCCCCAACTTGGGACACCTGGGTGGCTCAGTTGGTTAAGCGGCTGTCTTCGGCTCAAGTCGTGGTCCCAGAGTCCTGGGATCGAGTCCCATGTCGGGCTCCTTGCTCAGCAGAGAGCCTGCTTCTCCCTCTGCCTCTGCACGCCACTCTGCCTGCTTGGGTTCTCTCTCTCTCTGTCAAATAAATAAAAATTTTAAAAGATTTTATTTATTTATTTGACAGAGAGAGAGGGAAAGTGGGAAAGGGAGAAACAGGCTTCCTCCTGAGCAGGGAGCCCAAAGCAGGGCTTGATCCCAGGACTCTGGGATCATGACCTGAGTGGAAGGCACACGCTTAACGACTGAGCCATCCAGGCACCCCTTACTAGACTCTCTAGTGTCACCCGTGGAGCTGCAAAATTTATTCGTATTTAAATCAGGCCTCTCTGCTCTATTTTCCTATGGAATTCCCTTTTGAAATACTAAGATTGTTTATTTTGTTATTTTTTTTCCATGATCGACTATGAGCAACACGGGATGGGGAACTGAGCCTGTCTTGCTCACTGCCATGTCCCCAGTCCCAAGTACAACACCATTGTCCTGGGCACTTCAAAGAGGGACTTTAAAACAGGGGATGGATCACACAGGTAGGTAGTGGACAGAGGTGAGAAGCTGAATGGGCTGAAGAAACAACCAGCTCTTAGCACCCACAGGAAGCTGCTGCTACTACTAGGGCCCGAAGGATGGGAGGGATGGTGTCACTAGAATCAGAAGCTGAGACTTTACCGTGGCAGGGACTGCCCGGGACCCTGCCGGGAGGGGCTGTCTGGTGAGGAGGTGGGCCCATTGCAGGAAAATGATGCTCAAAATACAGAGACAGGGATGGAAAAAATAACCTGGTTTCTCTTGCTTGCCAACCTCTCACCTGTTGCTAAGGCCTCCCGTTCACCATTCCAGCTGGAAGGCAGTTGTCGAGGGTAAACAGGGAACAGTGTTTGGAGAGGACACGGAAGAGATCCGAAAGCAAATAGCCGAGTAACAAATATTTGTTGCTAACATGAATGACTAGGTGAAGGGACACGCATTCATTATTAGGGGAGCAATGTTTAAGGGAGCCACATCCTCCCATTCACAGGCTGTCAAAACTATCCGACCCCTCACTTCTCTGCTAGTAGTTGCCACAAATGTCTTCTTGGCCCATGTAAACTAAGTGTAACTGAAGTTCAAAGGAGAGACAAGAGCCTTGGGGCCAGAAAATTCATTCTGAGAGCCTGAATTTAAAAAATGTTCTCTTGCGGGGATTGCCCAAAATACTAGTAAAGATGTAGGCCCTTCAACATCACCTAGTTTGAAATCCTGCCTAGTTTTCTTGAGCCTCAAATCTAACAGCTGCAAGGATAGCGTGCCTCAAAATGACACGAGTCCACTATTTCTGAGGCAAGGACCTAGCCTGTCTCTCAGGGGGGTAGGCCCTTGGTTAGGGTTTCAGGTCCCTGGGGCAGAGCTACCAGAGGCTTTCTTCCCAGGTGGCTTCCTGGGTGCCCTTGCCCAGGCATGGAAGGCTGCGATTCCACAGTGTGTCCACCAGAGGGCCGCAGGGCTGCCCCTCAGAGTCCAGACTAGGTGGAGACTTGGTGCTTCACCCAAGCTGGGCTGTGGGTGCCGTCCTGTGGGCTCTACTTTTAGGCACCTCATGTGTTGGAGCAGATCTGGGGGAGCAGAGCTGCCATGATTGCAGAGAGACCAGTTTTCTATTCAGTTCCCTCACTGTCCCCTTCGCAGGTTCATTTTACGTTTAATAACAGTTGATTTGAAAAATTTACAAATGAGGAAATCAGAGTAGGGTGTGTGTGTGTGTTTGCGCCCGCACGTGTGCGTGGGTGCGCATGGGCACATACACACACACATGGGCATTTTGAAGGTGAGGAAACAGGAAGTGGGGATAATTCTGGTCACATCAGTGAATGCCCAAACCTACAGGTTAAATATTATTTAATGCTGAAGAAATTCAGAGCTGGAAAAAGACCTTGGAAATAATTTAGCATCTCCCTCATTGGTATCTAGAGAAACCAACATAGCCTCTGCTGCTTGCAAGATGCCTGGAAGGTTCAGAAACTTTAGGAATGCAGTTACTACATCGAGTTACTAAGAGGTTTGTGGTAAGATTTTATTTCAGTACTCCATCCTTGCTCTCCTTTTCTTAGGTCCAACATGAACCTTAACAGGAGCAACAAAGTACAAAGGGGCATTTTCCAGTTTTCTGTTGAAAATGTTTAGCTTTCCATTTCTAATCCCATCTTTGGTCCTTGGGTTCTTTCCAGACTCTATTGAACCAGAGGATAGAAAGACCTGACAGGGTAGGGAAATTATCCAGCAAGATGATGGAGTGAATAGAAACCCAATCAAACTCCTAATCACAAACTCTATTAAAATCAACCAGAAACTTTATTAAAGAATTTCCAGTAATACAGTAGATATCAGTCACTAGGGTAACTTCAGGGAGAATGCATGAAGCTGGAAAAATGTGTCCTCCCTGAAAGTGTCACCTCTCAAAAAAGAAGAGAGAACATACAAAAAACTTTGTTTTAATTAACCCTGACAAAGAGCAACCACAGGGAGCCACACACAGAATTCAGAAAATGGTTAGAGCCTCTTTTCAAAGAAATGAAGTGGATACCATATCCTCTCAAGTGAGAGAAGGTCAGAATTAGAAAGAATGAAGGTAATGATGATTGCAAAAGACAAACTGAGGGTGTTGTTTAGGCTGCACAAAGCAGAAATTGCACTTAAATCGGTTTAAAAAACAACAACAAAACACCCCCTTGAACAATATATCCAGAATTGTAAGAAACTAAACTAAGAAATGAAACATTTCAGGGCGCCTGCGTGGCTCAGTGGGTTAAAGCCTCTGCCTTCGGCTCAGGTCATGATCTCAGGGTTGTGGGATCAAGGCCTGCATTGGGCTCTCTGCTCAGCAGGGAGCCTGCTTCCTCCTCTCTCTGTCTGCCTGCCTGTCTGCCTACTTGTAATCTCTCTCTGTGTGTCAAATAAATAAATAAAATCTTTTAAAAAAAAAAGAAACATTTCAGGAGGGCCGTTCTGGGGAACAGAGCTCAGCATCGCAATTTCTGCATAGTTAGACTTCCTGGGTTAGCAGACAAAATAAAGGGCACTAAGTCAATAGTTACAAATGAAATAATATTTTCCCCAGAACCAACAAGAGATGAGGTTTGAAATGACAAGAATCATATTGTCTCATAAGTCCTTAGAACATTTCAAGAGCAACTTGCTATTTACAACACAGTTCTCACGCTCCTGTGTCTTTTCATTTGCCCTTCACAACAACTATGTGAGGTGGACAGATATTATTTTCTCTCATTTTACTGATAGAAACTAGCCTCTAAGAGGCTGAGTGATTTGTCCAAGAGCTATAACTAGTGAGGGTAGAGTCCAAGCCCAAGTTTGGCTCTCCAAAGGGGGTGGGTTTTATACACATTTTACACACTAAGGAAGATATATCTACAGTGACACTCAAAAAGAGATCACCTTTAAAGAATATAAATTGGAAAGACTATTGCCCTTTCTAGTAACATAAAAAGAGCTTGGTGGATATGGAACAATATCACGAAGGATGGGGGGAGAGAGAGAGGGAGAGGGAGAGAGAATGAGAATGTGCCCATTCACTCATGACCTTGCCAAAGTGACCTCCATGTGGGAGCCCACAAACACCTCTCTAAGGTCCTAGAAAGCCCACCAGTCACCTTTTTCCCAATTAGCTCTGAGGACTGCTTCTAGCAGAAGGCTGTGTGAAACACAGAAACCTAAATGGATGGCATTGACCTGAGTTACCTATTACAAAAATATGTAAGCGAGAACAGTATGAGGAAGGATTTTTAGTTGATAATCATAATTACTGTATTTCACGGAACAAAAGTAAGATGTATCCTCATTTCTGTGTGATGCATTGCAAACTTCTTTCACCTTTCTAAGAGGTATTTGGCTAAGTGTGAAGGGAACTATCCCTTACACTCAGTACTACCACTCCGGGAACTTATCCTAAAGGAATAATTCAAAGAAGGAAGTTAATAGGTGGTTATACTGATATTACTTATAATTGTTAAAACTTGAAATAAAAACCCAACAATTGGGTTTTAGCCTGAATGAGTATTACGTAAGCCATTAAAAATAATGAAAATGAAATGTGTGTTTGAAATTAAACAATAAAAAGCATGTGCATATAGGTAAAAATAAGAATGCATTTTAGAGAAACGACATGAATTCATTTAGGGGGTGGGATTGAAGCTGAGATTTCCAATTTCTTTCTTTAGATAATTTTTAATTTATAAATGATTAAGAAATTGCCAGTGCTGTTGCTGAAATATGGCCAGTCCCATCCAGGTCAGAGATCTGTGGGCCCTTCAGAAGGATGAGAAACTGCTTGCAATCACAGTGTCTAGGGAGGGGAGCTGGGGGCCTGTGGGCCTGGGGGCCAGGGCGGAGAAGAGACTTCATTTGTACTCTATCTTCTTTGATGCCTTTTGAATTTTGTATCCTGTGCATGTGGCACCAATTATGAAAATGATAGCTAGGTGCAATAAATCTTCATTGACTCCATTTCTGATTCAAAAATTGAGCCAAATGATCTGATGAGGTGACAGAATAGTTGGAATCAGTGTGGCCTTGGAAAATGCAGAGCATATAGTCAGTGTAGTGACTTCCAAATCATTGGAAGGCTGGGGACTGGAAGCCATGCTGGAGCTAGACAGAGGGCACCGGGTGGGAGTGGGTCCTCCTGGGAGTCCATTTGAAGCGGTGGACATCCGGGCAGATCTTGGAGTGGAGGACCAAGGAGCAGAGAGAGGCAGTGTGAAAGGTGAAGGTAGTGGAGATGGTGACAAAGCCCCAGAAGGGCCGTGCAAGTGCCGCCCTCGGCCAGCAGAGGGCGGTGTGGGCCGAGTGGCACAGGAGGCCAGGTGGGCTCCTGAGGTTAGTGTAGATGGAAACCAGCGGGTAGGGCATGGAGTGGGGCCAGAGCCTCTGGGGATGTGAAGTGGGGACACCACGGAGGCTTGGAACAAGGGGGGGGGTTCCGGGGGGGGTGGTTGCCGAGGCCAGGGTGAAGTGGGAGGAAGCAGAAGCTCCAGGTTGGGCCAAAGGATCCACGACCACTGGCACTAGGGTAGATGCAGGGTTTTTGTTTTTGTTTTTTTTTGTAAGATTTATTTATTTTTGAGGGGGGGGAGCGAGAGATTGTGTGTGTGAGTAAGGGGAGGGGCAGAGGCTGAGGGAGAGGGAGACTCTCAAGCCGACTCCCCACTGAGCACGGTGCCCCATGTGGGTTCAAGTCCTGCTTTGGAGACCAGCTCTCGGCTCTTAAGGCCTGTGTTGTCGTCCTCAAATATGGGTTCACGTTACCTGGAGGCAGAATGGGGAGGCAACAGTGAAGCCAACTGCAGGAATTTGGAGGCGGGGAGCTAGAAAATCTGAGCTAGGAAATCAGCATAAAACAGATCCAGGCAGAGTGGCAGGTGTCTACACTGGCTACGCGCTGCTCAGGCGAGGGACGGGTGTAGTGTTTTTGTGGAAAGGGGTGCCTCTGACTACTCTGACCCCATCGAACATTTGAGTGACGGCCACATGCTCGCCGAGGAGCCCTCTCGCGGCCCTCCTTCGCTTCCCACGTAGCCTGCTCCACAGGGAGGACAAAACTTCCCATCGCAGGGTGAGAATAACCGCTCTGTTTGGGAGTTGTTTCTCACCGTCGGCCAAAATAGTTAAAAAGACCCACTTCGGAACCCGCTTCAAATTGCAGCTCTGCGTCCCCTCTCTTCAGCGGCCGCCGAGGAGCTCCGTCCTTCCGAGGAAGCTAAGGCTCGGCTGGGCGAGCGCGCTGCTCCACCCGGTGACGAGCTGGGGGCCCGCAGCGCCGCGCGGGGGCCTTGGTCCGGGAGAGCGGGCGGCTTCCGGGCGGCCATCTTCCCGCGGGGCGGCGAGGGGCGGGTGGCTGCGCCGTCCCAGCGGGAGGTCTGGCCGCCCGCGCCACTGCTGTCCCCGCTGAGGAGAAAGTGGGCGCAAAGAAGGAGAATGTGAGGAGTCCCGTGATGACGTGCACTTTGGTCTGACTAACGCCCTTCTGTAACCCGCTCAGTAAAAAGCTGAAGTCTTTAAAAAATAAAAATAAATAAATAAAGGAAGTTCTGGCTCTGCCGCTTCCGAACCGGTGACTCTGGGCCCGTGACTGGATGTTCCCGTGCTTCCGTTTTCTCGTCCGTAAAATGGAGATACGAAAGGCACCTGCGTCCTAGCCGTGAGGACGCGTGAGTTCAGTCACGTGAGGACTGGCCGCGCCCTGCACGGGGTGGGCGCTGTGCCCGCTGTGGTGCTTGCGGAAGATGACTCCCTTGGCACTCTGGTCATCCACCTCGCGCTCTGGGGGCTTAGCCTCTGAGCCGCTGGCGCCCCTGAGCCGCTGTCCTGCTCTGTCCGTGCTGGCGGAGCCGGCTCTCTGAGCCTGTAAGCTGGAGAGGAAGACGTTCAGCCCCGGCGACTTCTCCAAAGGTAAGCAGGTCATGTCCTGTGGGGGCCTTAGGCCGGGACCCAGCGGGCTGGCCTCCGCCATCTCCTGTGTTCTTCCTTTCCTTCCATATCGTGACGGCCTTCGAGATTGTTGAGAAGGCTGGATGGGCTGTCTGGGAGGCCCTCGCAGCGAGCTGGCACAATGGGCCAGCGGTAAATGAATGAAGGAAATTGCCGGCGTCCTCCAGGGTTGGCAGCCCCCGGGAGACAGATAGGCGTGGAAACTGTACATCCATTTTGAAGAAAATTCCAGGAGTTTCCTAGAGGGAGGGGCTTCCAGATAGAGGATGTGGTTTGCCTGAATCCTGGGGGCGGGCACCGGCTCCGGGGAGCTGAGGGGCTGCAGCCTGGCTGTGGGGGCCAGAAGGGGGAGACGAGGCCCAGCAGTCTGATGGGGGCCAGATCCCATGAGTACGAACAGTGACAGAGTGTGCCGAGCGGATGGGGTTTGATTTCATCCTACAGGCATTGGGAATCCCCTGAAGAGTTTCAGGCAAATGAGTGACAAAAGGGAATTTGCATTTTAGATGGGGGGTCCTTGAGAGCAGGGTGGGGGTGGGGGATGGGGATGTCTTATCCCCCCCTGGGTCTTTAGCAGGAGACATGCAATTTCATTCCTGGTAAGACATCAGCATTTGGTACACGAATGAAAGACAGCCCTGGTGGCTCTGGAGAACCAGGGGGCAAGAGGGAGACCGCCAAGGAGGGGGGGCACTGAGGGTGTGAACAAAAGGAGCAGTAGGGCTCTGGAGGAGGCGATGACATTTGAGATGTGTAGATTCAGACCGTTTGCTGACTGGCTGTGGTGGGAGCAAAGATGGATGAAGATAAAGCAAAGATGGCTTTATGATTTCTGGCTGGGATGATGGCAAAGCTACTAAAAACTAGAAATAGAGGAGGAAGAAACGATTTGCTACCATGTAGGACAACATAGTATGAAGTGCTCAGTGGACAAAAATGATTTTTTTCTCCTCTCAGTAATGTTGCCTGAAAGCAAGGCTGTCATTGTTAACACTGCTGATCAACTCTTCTCTGAGTCTTTGAAGGGGCCAATAGTTTCAGTTTCAAGGTAGCATTAAGAAAAAACATATTACAGAGGCACCTGGGTAGCTCAGTTGGTTAAGCATCTGCCTTGGGCTCAGGTCATGATCTCAGGGTCCTGGGATCGAGCCCCATGTTGTGATCTCTGCTCAGTGGGGAGCCTGCTAATCCCTTTCCCTCTGCCTGCTGCTTCCCCTGCTTATGCTCTCCCTCTCTCTGTCAAATAAATAAATAAAATCTTAAAAAAAAAAAGACCTTGCATAATAAATTCTGGCCCATTATGGCCCCACTCACAGAATCTAGAAGACTGGTATTTACTTTTCTTACTATTTCCAAGGGAAAAAAGGTTTAGATCTGCTTCTCCCCAGGTCTCCCAAATAATGTTGGTATATTTTCTGTCTAATGGCATGGACAGAGGCCCTCTTCTGCTGACTTTATTGATCAGGTTTGAGTTAATGGTAGTGGTTTGTTTGAAGTAGATTTTTGTATGTGTGTGTTTGAGGTAAAATACATGCTAAGAGACAGAATAGTCCTTGGGGCTCTTGCTGTGACCAAGAAGTTTTTATCTTTTAAAAAAAATTCTCTTTTCTTTGAGAATGAAAAATAACACTTAACAATCTTAGTTGGCTTTAGAGTTGGTCCAATTCTTGGGGAATGAAAAAAATCTCATCAGTGTCATTTTCAGGTTTAATATGACTACTCTTATATACTTATAAGGACCACGTGTATATAAAAACATTCATTTTTGATAAAAAGTATAAGTGCTTGTTAAAGCACTTTGACTTCCTTCTTTTCCAGTCACTGATACCTGAAAATATCTCCAAATATTATGTGAAGGGAAAATGTTTTGAAAAAAGTGGAGAATTATGTGAGAAGGTCCATAATCCCAAATCACATAGAAACAAAAGAGAGGGAAAATATGTAGTGAGTGTGTGTGTGTGTGTGTGTGTGTGTGTGTGATGTATGCCATATATTTCCTACTGTCCACTCTACAATAGAGAATATTATTCTTTTCTTGTATATTCAGGAATGTTACTGAGCATGACGTATTTTTAATGACCCCTAGAAATCTTGATAAGTTAGACCCAAAATGGGAACCTATAGTTAAGCTTCCTCTTGGTAGCTAGCACAAGATAAAGGAGGGAGCTCAGGAAGCTGGGGGCAAGTTCTACTAGCTCTTTCGCCACCATGTGGTTTTAGGTGGATCTTGTCAAACAGGTTCAGGCAGAAGACTGGGTGTCAGGGGTGTAGACCAAAACGAAGCTTCCGACTCTCAAGTTGATGACTAGGAGCTCTGCACCCAGGAGAACAAGGAGAAAAATGCTAGCCAACCCATTCCTTTTCTTTCTCTAACTTCCAAACATTAAAATACCCCTGTTTTTTATGTGTTTTTCTGGAAGGAATGGTTAGAATGCCTGGGGTGGTCAGGGAGAGAGGAAAGTAGTAAAAAGGCATTTGGTACAAAGCGAAGGGGGGGAAATGGAATTGTTCTGTGCATGGCTGGTTGAGTTCTTCCAGCTCTATCCATGATAAAGAGAATAGATATTTGGGGATTTTCCTCCTCGACAATTACGATTACACAGACTACCATTGGGATCCGAAGCATTGCCACCGTGGACGGTTTGGAAGAGAACCATTATGAAGAGTCATTGACAATGGGATTTTACTTCTTGTTCGAAAAAAATGTGGTAACCAAATTTATAACACAAATGATTAGAAAGGCCTGAAGAACGTTAATGGCAGAATTTGTTAAATGATGTATTCGTCATGAATACCCCATCTTTCTAATTCATGTGCCTTGCTTGGGCACATTGAATATATCAACGGTGATCTAGCTGGACTGAAATGGCCCTGATTAAGACAGCATTCTGGAAGAGGAGTTTCCCCCCCTTCGCACTACTGACTTAAAGTTTGACTGTAGTCATTCCTGAAAAACATTCAACAAAATTGTTTAGATGCATTGATCTCAAGAACAGCTTGGTGTTTCCTAATTTGTAGGGAATTAGTGGGAAGCTGTAGGGAAGCTAAGGAGTGTGCTCATCCAGGAAGGGTGCAAAAGGAGGGGTTTTAGCATTGGTGAATGCTGCTTATGTCAGTGGATAGTTTTTAAAAAGTATGAAAGGCCGGAGTTTCATTGCAGAGGTCACCAAAACGTCAAGTGTGCATTGGGTGTTGAGAAGGAAGTTCATGGCAGGACATTGTGAGAGGTGGAAATGGGCAGAGTTTGAGGGCCCGGGAAGGCAACACTTCCCAGACGCAGATGACCAGTGGTGGCAGGGTGGCCAGGAAGGGGAATACCAAGGCTTCACCCCCAAGTGGTCTTAGGAGAAATGGAGAAAGCATGCATGCTACTAAATCTCTGGGGCTACCTGGAGTCTACCTCGCCACCAGGTAACAAGATCTGAATTTGAGCTGCCCAAAGCCAGTGGTGTTTGCCTACATCTTAGTTTTGAGACAAGATTTTTTACTCCCTTTGACAAGAGATTCTTGGATTTGAAATTAAGAGTGGCTACAGAAAAATATGCCCTGGATTCTGTTTCATCCCTCCATTGGTCTGATACCACCTGTGTACTGTAACCCACTTCTGGCATTAACCACCCAGAATTAGCACTGACTGCATGAGTGGAGGGCTTAGTCCTCGACAAGACTGCTCCCACTTCAGATGCCAGGCACACTGTGGGCGTTCCCAGGTCACCTGCGCTATTGACCAACGGGTTACAAATTTGGGAGGTTCCCACAGCCCCCTCAGCTTTGATAATTGGCTAAAAGGACTACAGTTAAGGACTATTCATTTACTACAAAAGGTACAGAACAGGACTGGCCAGATGAAGAGACACGTAGTGCAAGATCTAGAAGGGTCCTGAATGCACTCTCTGGGAAAATCAGGAGCTGTAACCCTCCCAGTCCATCAATATGCTCACCAACCAGGAAGCCTTTCTGAGCTTCTGTGTCCAGCTTTACTGAGGTTTACTGAGTTTTACTGAGGTTTTATTATGTAGGCGCGATTGATTAAATCATCAACCAAGTGATTGAATGTGATCTCCAACCCTCCTCCTCACCCTTGAGGTGGGGCTGTTCCTCAGTGCCAACCTTCTAAGGTGGGTGTTAGTCTTTGTAGTGACTAGCCCCATCCTGAAGCTCTCCAGGAGCCCCCACCACCGCCCATCATCTTATTAGCGTAAACTCAGGTGTGATCTAGGGGCTCATGAATAGTAAGTACACTTCTATTACTTGGGAAGTTCCCAGGATTTTAGAAGCTCTGTGCCAGGAACCTGGGACAAAGACCAGACAAACTCTGTTACAGCATGAGAATACAGGTAACGTGGGCATGTTTCTATAGAATGAACTTTAAATGATATAGCGAGGGTTCTGATAGTTTGTTTTCCAAACTGGAGCCAGCACACAGAGAAAAGTCTATATGAGGACAACGCGAGGAGATGTCTGTCTGCAAGCCGAGGAGAGAGGTGTCAGGAGAAGCCAGACCTGCCGATACTCTGATCTTGGACTTCCAGCCTATGGAACTATGAGAAATAAATGTCTGTTGTTTAAGCACCCAGTCAGTGAGATTTTGTTATGGTAGCCTTAGAAGACAAATATAGGGCCTTTGCTTATGCATTTTCCCAAAGTTTGCTTTGCCAGTTTTGTTCCTGAGGAGACTCTAAGATGTTCTTCAAGATACGCGCTGCTAATTTGCCCATGTGATGATGGCTTCTGGTTCTGTGTTGGTATGGGGCTTCTGCCTGTGCTGCTGTTCCGTGTTGACCCTTCTGTGCTCTATTCCCTCCTTTTCTGTTCACGGCTGTGCTGTCCAAGGCTGTTCTTTACCTGCATTTTGTGAGACTCCTTGTTCATACCATTAAATCTGTCCTGGACTGGAGCTGCCCTGGGGCTGTTTTGGTTGCATGATCTTATGCCCACTGTCAGGTGGATTCATCTTGTCAAGTATAATCATTCTATTGGGAAGCTATAGGAAACAGATATGGAAGAATTGGGTGAATTCTATCTGAGTACCTATAGCTAGTTGGTAGGATAATTGAAATTAGGATACCAAACTCTGACCTCACATTTAACTGTTCTTTCCATTCTAACCCTGAACTGTCTCACATTTGTGAGTAAATGAATGGAAAGATTTTGTTGAGGGCGCCTGGGTGGCTCAGTGGGTTAAAGCCTCTGCTTTCGGCTCAGGTCATGATCTCAGGGTCCTGGGATCGAGGCCCGCATCGGGCTCCCTGCTCAGTGGGGAGCCTGCTTCCCCCCCCCTCTGCCTGCCTCTCTGCCTCCTTGTGATCTCTCTCCCTCTGTGAAATAAATAAATAAAATCTTTAAAAAAAAAAAAAAGAAAGATTTTGTTGACAGTCTTTACAGCTCTCACAATGTGTGGAACCATAGCAAACTACTTGTCCTGTTAGTGTCACCTCATTAGATTCTGGAACTATAGGAACCAGAAGCAGCAAGTAGTAGCAATAAGCTCGATTTTTCTTAAGGTTTCCCTTCAGAGGTTCTGAGCAAAGACAGCTAAGCATCCAGATCACCCAAAAGTGCCAATTAAGGGAACTTGACTGCATATCCAGATGACAAAAGTGCTACCAATCATCCAGAGGTTTCTCTTCAGTGTCTACTTTGTCAAAAGTGGCTGGTGAATTCATCCATACCAGGCGCTGATATGTTCATACCTTCAGCTTTAAAAACCAATGAGAAAGAAGACTTTGGTTTTCCCACCTGAGATAAAGCGTTCTAAAAACGTCTTATTATAAATTACTTGTTTGTCGACATCCAAAACTTTTCAGAAAAGATGAGACACGGATATAATTTAAGGTTTTACAAGATTAAAAAGCAAGGATGCATAGAAAGTTTCCAGCTCTTCTGGTCAGTCTGATGGACACCTGAGTTCTTCCCTTGATTATCTTGTTCTTTCTTTCTTTTTTTTCTTTTTTTTTAATATTTTATTTATTTATTTCACAGAGGGAGAGAGATCACAAGGAGGCAGAGAGGCAGGCAGAGAGAG
The DNA here is from genome assembly GCA_002007465.1 of Ailurus styani. NCBI lineage: Eukaryota > Metazoa > Chordata > Mammalia > Carnivora > Ailuridae > Ailurus > Ailurus styani. The sequence goes on along the minus strand of LNAC01000254.1, from coordinate 445,753 downwards.
AGGGGGAAGCAGGCTCCCTGCTGAGCAGACAGCCCGATGCGGGCCTCGATCCCAGGACCCTGAGATCATGACCTGAGCCGAAAGCAGAGGCTTTAACCCACTGAGCCACCCAGGCGCCCTATCTTGTTCTTTCACCAGCAGTTCTCATGTAGAAATGAATAGAATGCTGACGATTAACTCAGAAATAGCCAGCTCATCTGATGAAGAGGAAGAATAACCATCTGCCAAGAGGACCTGTCCTACTAAACCTTCTGCTTTTCCTCTAAGGTCTAAGGACTTTTGTGTCTTTCTCATCAAGCTTGTCTGGGGTCTTCAGACTCAAGCTTCATGCCAGAGATACCTGCCTCCTTTGCACATATTTACACAAATCCACAGGTGCCGTGTTTCATGATTTAGAAGAGGTTTTTCCCTTTTTAATGAGTATCCAATCAGGAGAAGATTGGCAACAGCAGCAGCTTTAGAATTAATCATTTTGTTTGTTTTGTGTTTAAAACCCAAGTTATTAACTACTTCAAAATAGATCTTCAAAATGGAGTGGACCAATTGTAATCAAAATTCTGGTACATAGCCCCGAACCTCACAAGGCGCTGCCTCCCCTTGGCATATTTCTAGAGAGTTATATATTGCTTTCTCCATCTGTATGTGTCATTCATAGAGGCAGATGGAAAAGCAGCTTAACTCCTTGTCCCTTTCCTCTGTTGACTCGTACACTCGAGGTCTTCTTTTTGCCCCTCCAGACCCACTTTCCACCCATCCACGGCCAACCAGGGAGGCTGGCCCATGAGGATGTCATCAACATACTCTGATGCCTTCTGGCTCTGGTTGGGTTTGGCTAATGGAAGGAGATGGCTAACAGGAGATGGAGATGGTGGGTGAAGAGAAGGTGGAGGTGTGTATTCCAGAGGCTTGCTTCCTTCCAGTTCAAGAGGGAATGTTGTGTCCCACTTGCCATGAGCGGCCCTTTCCCTGCAGCTATGCTCTGTGGGTGCCCAGAATCTCCCTTTCCTGAGACCCTTCTATCCTAAAGGGGGTAACCAGGGTATAAAGTATCCATTTTTGGTTTCATAAGTCTTTTGTGTGGCTCCGTGAATAGCACCTTGATTAAAATCTCCACCAGCCTGGTTTGCATGAGCCATGTGTTAATAGCTGGGTCTGATCCCACTCTGTGTTCCTCTCTCTTCTTGTTCTCTCTTATTTACCTTGTCCCTTTCCTCTCCTCCAATTCCCTCCCTCTGACTACCATTTTTTCTTTGTATCCCTATCTGCTCTCTCTGATCTTCATTTCCTTTTTTTCTATCATTTATTTTCACGTTTCTCATTATAGTCATACTGCATTTATTTACCTGACTTAGGGCGTGGAGATGAGTGTCACTTAATGAAAATCTTAAAGAGCTTGAAAACTATAAAAGTAAGCTGTTATTGCTGCTAGGAATATAAAATGGTATAACCACTTTAGAAAAACACTCTGGCAGTTTCCTGAGAAGTGAAACATACGTCTATCATATGATCTAGCCGTTCCATGAATAAGTATTTACACCGCCTGAAAATTGAAGGCATATAAAGATTTTTACCTGAATGTTCATAGCATTTTTATTTATAATAGCCCCAAATGGATACAACTCAAATGTCCACCAACTGGTGAGCGTAATGGAATACTCTTTAGCAACCAAAGGGAACGAACTATTGCTATGCACACAACATGGATGAATCTCGAAATAGCTAGGTGGGGTGAAAGAAACGAGACAAAAAAGGTTCATGTGCTCTAGGACTTCACCTATATATAATGAACTAATCTGTAGTGAGAAAAAAGACTGGTGGTTGCCTGGAGAGGGTGGGGGACTTAGGGAGGGCCAGGAGTGAAGGATTGCAGAGGTATATCAACCTTTTGGAGGTCAGGAATATGCTCACTGTCTTGATTGTTATGATGGTTTCACAAGGGTATGCAAGTCAAAACTTGCCAAATTGTGCACTTTATGGGCAATCATCCCTCAATAAAGCTGTTAAAAACACTCAATGATGGGCTGAAAGGTGGTATATTATTACCAAATTGCCTTAAACATAATGGTTTAAAATAATACACATTTATTCTCTCATAGTTTTGGTGGTCAGAAGTCCAAAATCATCTCATCAGGTTAAAGTCAAGGTTTTGGTGGGGCTGGTTCCTTTTGGAGGCTTTCAGAGGAGAATCCATTTTCTTGTGTTTTTTAGCTTCTAGGGGCCACCTCTTGGGCTAGGGTAGCTGTTGGGCTGTGTCTCCTTCCCCCACCTTAAAAGGGCATCACTCCAGTCTCTGCTACATCATCACATTGCCTTCACCTTCTCTGTAGTAAGAGCTCCCTCTGCCTCCCCCTTATAAGTACACTTGTGATTACATTTAGGGCCTACCCCAATGACCCAGGATGACCTTTCCATCTCAAGATCCTTAATCACATCTGCAGTGTCCTCGTTGCCATATAAGCAAACATTTGTAGGTTCTGGAGATTAGAACATTCATATCTTTGTGGGCCATTACTAAGTCTCTCAGATGGTATATTGTTTGCTCTGCAAAAATACATGTTGAGGGGTGCCTGGATGGCTCAGTGGGTTAAGTGTCTGACTCTTGATTTTGGTTCAGGTCATGATCTCAGGGTCATGGGATCGAGCCTGCTTAAGATCCTCTCTCTCTCTCTCTCTCTCTCCTTCTGCCCCTCCCCGCCTGCCATTCATGCATGTACTCTCTCTCTCTCAAAGAAAATGTCTGTTGCGTAGTGTCTGGTAATGCCTTATCCCTCTCTGTTTTGCACTGAAGTATTTTTAAGGAGCCCTGGATCTTGAAGAGAAGAGGACAACTTCCAGCTTGGATACTACCTGGAATGCTCACTGTGCATGAGTCACTATGTTACTCTTGTGCACCATTAGAAGGCATCCCCGGTGAAGCAGCTTAAGCGTATCAAACCTATTCTCACAAAGCCCATGCTTTGTCTTGCAGAGAGGGCTCAGATGACTAGGAGGAGGATGGCCCTTTAGACAAATACTTCCATCCTGTCCAAAGCTATTTCCTATTTTACAGGCTCCTATCTTCCCTTTGATAACTCATATCTAATCATATTCCCCTTTAAAACACTGTCTTGGTCAGTCTGATGGTGAGGTGCTCACTGCCTGATCCTCACTGCCTGATTGCTCTGTGGAAAGCAAACATCCAGGCCCATATGTAGAGATGCTTTTAGAGAAGTTGCTGAGATGAGGCTCTCAGTCTTAGAGGAGGATGGACCCTTGGGCTTTGGGGACCCTCAATCCTGGCCTTATGGAACTTTCTCAGAGGAGTGGAGAGGCTGGGGAGAGGGCATGTTGTGCTGGGAATGAGGTCAGAAAGAGTCTTTGCCTTTTAAGAAGCCATCCAGGGTGGCAGAAGGAATCAGAGAGACCCTTGCTGCTCACAGCCTGTGGAGTGGCTGCCTCAGGACTGTACTCCGGCCTATACCTGCAGAAGGCCCAATTTGTGGAAGCAGCCCTGCTGAATCCAAAATGTCTCCAAACTGGGAGTTCTCCAGGGTATAATGGCCTTCAAAAGGGAGTCAGGTGCAAGTCTTGTCTCTAGACTAGGGACCACAGGATGGTTCTTAGTCTGTAAAATGAGGGGGATGGGCCACCTTTACAAAATACTCTCTCATAGGTAGGGGCGATAGTCCTCTTTGTTTCTACGTGCTGCCCTGACATGCTGGGATTCATCCATGCAGCCTGCAGCCCAGGAACTCTGGCTGTCTCTCCTCAACAAAGGGTCTGGTAAGGGAGATAGACATCTGGGTCCAGGGAGGTGGGAGTGTTATGCTGGTGTGGACACAGCTGAAGTTCTTTTCCTTGCCTGAAGGGGTCAGCAAAGGCCCAGGAAGGGTGGAGACTTTTTGAGTCCCAGGAGAGAAACCATTGCTTATAGGCCATCAGGCCCAGGGGACAGTCCCTACCTAGCTGCTGTGTGATTTCTTGGCTTGCATGTTGTCATCAACAGATCCTCCCCTAAGTGCTTAGAGATGTGGGGCAGGCTCTGGGTGTTGGAGAATGGGAGTCTATGTGGGATACAGGAAAGGGAGTGGGCCCAAGGGCCCGGCTTGAGGGAAGCCACAAGGGCGTAGAATCCCCCAGCTCTGCCCTCTTGGATGCTTCCCCTGGGAAGTCTGTGTCCTAGCCAGAGCCTGTAATCAAGCCATCAAAGCTAATAGGATGATTTCCGCATAAAATGAAATTGTGGATGAGGAATGGGGATGCAGGAAACAGACTAATGGTTCTAATGCTTTTTCCTCAACCTTTCACTTCTCAATAAAGTGCAGTCATCTGACTCCTTGTTTGTGTCTGGGACAATGATGACTTCTCCAAGAGGCTCTTAACAATGATCATTGTGTTCCGTGTTGCCTGTATCTAGTTGGGTGGGGCCAGGCAGAAAAGACCTTGACAGAGATGGGCAGTAAGTCACAGTCTGCCCCTCTGAGAAGCATCTGGCTTCTTTCCCAGTGTCATTGATTGCTACATTTTCAATAGTCAGTAATATTTCCATTTTTTAATTACAAAAGTATGACAAGAATACACACTTATTTTTAAAAAAAAAGAGGGGAAAAAGCCTATTTTACATGACTCTTCCAGTCTACTCCCTTCCTCCTAAGTTTCTATCGCTGTTGATTTGGGAAATATCCTGTATGGGTGGTGGTTTGAAAATATGTCCACATTATTTGATCCTACTTGCTTCAAAAGGTGGAGACTAATTCCCCTCACCTTAAGTGGAGGAGGTACTTAGTGACTTGCCTTTAAAGTATGGAATGTGGCAAAAGTGATGGTTTGTGATATCTGAGATGAGGACTCGAATGGCTTTAGGTCTTTCTCCTCTTTGTCACTCTCTTGGCCCACCTGCTCTGGGAAAAGCCAGCTGTTTTGTTGTGAGGACACTCCAGTAGACCTGAGGAGAGGCCTGTGTGGTGGTGAACTGAGGCCTCCCGCCAACAGCCATATGACTGAGCCATTAAGAAATTATTATAATAGGTTCGGCCACCTCTGAGGGCACAGGCTCTCTGATGTCAGACCCTGTGCTCCTCAGGGTTTCCCTTTCTTGGGAGTAAGCAGGTGACAGAGCACATAATCCCCAGGTACACTTTTCTATTGATTAAGAGTACCAACAGGTTTATATAATAGGTATGTCTACTTCCAGAGCTTGAGTTACTCGGTGGTTGCTATCTGCTGCTAGCATTATCCTTCAGGATGAGAGGATTTATTACCTCAGCTTCTGGGAGTGCTGCTGGCAGAAAACCCTCAACAATCTATCCCTTTAGGATTTCTTGAGCTGAGAGAGACACCATGCCGAGGTCTTGACCCCTTTCCAGGAACCCCCATCTAATGATTGACGAATGAGCAGTATGGAGCCCAGACCTCTCTCTCCAACTCAGGGGAGCCCTGAAGGGCCATCCCATCTTCAGATCCCCGTGCAGGGTTCCCTGAGGCATTCCACTAAGACCATATAGCGACTGGCTTCCCTTCTCTGCCCACTCTGCCTCCCGCTCTTCCTTTTCACAGGTGTCAGTACCAGAAGGACTCCCTAATAAACCTCTTGCAGTTAGTCTCCAGCTGGGAGTCCACTTCCTGGAAAACCCAAGGGGGACGGAATATTCTAAGAATGCAGATGATGAGGTAGGGTGTTAGAATTGGATGACTGGCCACCCAGGTGGTGTCACTTGTGGCAGACAGAGCACTGAGAGAAGATGGTGGAGCACTTGTCTGCTGGTTACCAACTGTGATGGTGTACTGGTGGAAGGGCATCAGTTGTTGCATTTGAACCTTCAGGGAAAATCATAACCATATTGATGCTCTGGAAGAGATTATAAAAACTGAGGGCAATCATTCAGTTGTTAAGAGCTAAGTGTCAGAGCTGGAGGCCCTCATGTAAAGAGACTCTTACCTCCTGAAGTGAGAGGGGAAGGAAAGCTGAGAATCAGGCACAAGGCTTAAGCAGGAGAGTTGAGGAGCTCCAAAGAAGATTCACCTCCCCACAGAGGCAGGTCTGTTATGCCACGGACAGGGCCCTTGATGGGAGAGAATGGGCCCCTGTACCTGAGATGGGCCATCAGAGCTGATACTCCAGAAGTATGAATCCTCATTTTCCCCTGGGAAACAAGGGGTAGAAGCAGGAATGGCCCTATTTGTCATCACTCCCAGTGACCAACTTGGGGAAAATCTCTTTCCCATTGCTACATCCCTGTGCTCTGTGAATTCAGTGCATTCCCATGGAGGAAGTTCTTTCATTTGGGAAAAGGCAAGCCTTCTATTGAACTATAAGCTACGGGGCGCCTGGGTGGCTCAGTGGGTTAAAGCCTCTGCTTTCGGCTCGGGTCATGATCTCAGCGTCCTGGGATCGAGGCCCGTATCGGGCTCTCTGCTCAGCAGGGAGCCTGCTTCCTCCTCTCCCTGTCTCTCTGCCTGCCTCTCTGCCTACTTGTAATCTCTCTCTCTGTGTCAAATAAATAAATAAAAAATCTTAAAAAAAAAAAAAGAACTATAAGCTACGGCTGCTGGATACTTTGGGCTTCTTGTCACAAGGGACAGCAGGGAAATAGAGGATTCACTATCCTGACAGGACTAACTGACCCTGATCATTAGGCAAGATAGAACTGCTCTTACGCAGTGGGAACAGGAAGGATCACGTTGAGAAGGCTCTATGGGAAATCTCTTCAAATACAAACCTCTTTCTATCTGTTGTAGAGATTTACTTTATGTATATGCATAAATATATATATTTTATTATGTGTATTTTATTTATGTATTTTATTTTATGTATCTGTATTATATTATATATGTAAGTATACATACACATATAAAAGAATGTTTATGTTGGAATTATTTATATTGCAAAACTCAAAGCAAAACAGAATAACCTACTTGGAAACTACCTAATACTTATTAATATGGATTAGTTAATTAGATCATGATTTATCTCCTCTTATCCTGTAACATACGCATCTATTAACAGGATAAAGTAGATCTATATGGTCTCATCTCCAAGACACATTAGTGAGTGCAAAAAGTAATGTTCAGTTAGGAAAAAAAAGCAATGTGCAGAATAGTCTCCATAAATCTTTTGATAGAAATGAAAAGATAAATATGCATGCTGATATAGGCACACACAATATTTTTCTGAGTGATACCTAAGCATTTTTAAAAAGTAATGGGTGCCCTTAGGGGGTGAAATTGGTAGGTTTAAGAAAAATTTTTTATATCTTTCTATAATATTTGACTTACCTAACCCTATCCATGTATTATATTGCTTTTATTTAGAATTAAGAGCAAATGTCTGGGAAGTGGTAAGCCATTTAAATTTTATTCTTTACGATCTTTGTTTTTAAAATGCTACCTAAGAATATCCAGAAATCAGCAGGTGCCTGGGTGGCTCAGTCAGTGAAGCATGCTGTCTTTCCACCGTGACTTCCTTCCTATTTCTCTCTCTATGGATTCCCTCTCAGGGGTGCATTAGTGTCCTGCCGGCTGGTCTCAGTCAGGGACACTGCTCAGGCATGCTGTAGTGACTTTGGTTGTCAGAGGGACTCAGGTTCCTTCCTCCTAGGAGTTCTGCTTCCATGTAAATGTCTGAGAGCAAAGAGAGATAGGTTTAGGTTTGTTTGGATACCTGGTAGCATCTCGAAACCATGTAGCATATTCCATTTGGTACCTCTGGGGAGGGCTGATATTACTCCACTTGCCTATAGAGGCTGAATCCTTTACTTCCAACCAAACAAACAGGAGAGAGAGGATGGGCTGAGGTTCTTGTAGGAAATTTTAGGGGCCTGGCACAGGCCAGAGTTGTTACTTAGCCCTGATGGAATTGCCAGGGAGGCTGGAGCTATGGCCTTTCTACATTTGCAGGAGAGGAAAGGGGATGGATGAGCACCGAGCTAGTCTCTGTTATTATATTCATGCAAAGGCTTCCATCCCCAGGGGTAGCACAGCTACTTCCAGTTTTCAGGTGCCCTTGCAGACCTCTCTATCTCTTCCCCCATCACAGTCTACCAACTTTCTTGATTTTTTCAAACATTAATGGCACTGGTTTACCAGTGGCACATAAACAGTTGAGGCCTAAGGTACTGCATGATCAACATGGCCACCGCATAGTTGGTATTCCATGATGTTTCACTGAATCAATGGAGAAAGCTAAGGCTGTTTAGATTTAGCTGTCTCCCCATCAGATTTGAAGAAAAGCCAGACTCAGGGGTCAGACTGAGCTAAAAGCAAGAAGAGACAATCTGTTCTGCCTAAAACCCAGAGATGCTTCCAGAAATTGTTATCTTCTAGAATCCTGCTGTGGTATAGTGAGTCCACAGGACAGGAGGAACTGTGGTCAACTGCAGAAGCATGGAGTTCTGGCTTAAAGGTAGCAACATTTTCCTCACTTGGCTTGCACTTGGGGCTGGTTATGATTTGCTGTGTTTGAGGCAACCCAGGGTTAATTATCACAGTCTTCTGCTCCCTGTTGGATTCCGTTGGTGTCTGTGTGTGTTGGCCTGGGATTGCTTTTCTGGGTCAACCAAACAGAAGATTCTTGCGGGTCACTGTCACTGCACAGAGAGGGTGGATACCGGAGGCCTGATCTAGCCTGAGTGTGGCCTGAGTCCCAGTGTAAACCTGACCCTGAGAGGTGCTGAGTTATAAACCTTTTAGTGGCTGCCTGAATTATCAATACATCTGATCTTCCTGCTCCTCCTTTGGGCTAAAATATTACCATGACTATCAATAACGAGCTTTGCCAATAAATGTAAAGCCCCGGGGTTTGATGACGTCCTGTTTACTTCTCCTTGGTGTGGGCTTTGCTTCTGGGTACTGTTTACCCACATCCTCTTCTCTGCTGCTGCTGGTTGTAGTCTGGGGTGGGGTGTCTCTCATTCTTCCTGCCATATTTATTAGTGTGATGGACTAGGTATTTTCTTTCTTTTTTTGGGGCGGGGAGCATATGTTTCACTATTTATGACAAATATTCCACATCTGTGATCCTCTCCAGTCAGAAGCTCTTTGAGAGCTGTCGGCCTTGGGTTGTTGGAGAACGAAGTCACCTGACTCGTTCACCCCGAGAATGGTCCCACACATAGCCTAGGGTTTCACCTGCTCATCACCTTGTCAACCTTGGCCTTATTTGTCTGGATAGATGGATGCCTGGTCCTCGGTTCTGATGCAGGCTGCTGATCGAGCATTTCTGCCACATGTACTGGTCCATGAACCCGCCGTAGCATTGTTAGGGGTGCTGAGGCCATGCCTGGTACCACCACAACCGGGGCACGCTTGCTGATTCTTTTTTTTCAGTTGTGTGAGCTGAGACCACATTGCACCCAAGCCAGCTTCAGAGAAGAACAGGACAATAGGGCTAAATGCTTTATTCCTCTGTCACAAACGCCCTCTTCTCTATGCTGAAGGTCTGGCTGATTGAAGTGCTTCATGTGTTTTAAACCACTCTGCTAACTTGGGGTCTAGCATTTTCTGGTGTTTAACTAGAATGAATGTTACTGAATGCAGTCCCAGGCCATTCCCATGACTCTTAGTCCTCTGGAGCTGCTTGCTTCATCTGGCGAATTTATAGGTCTTATGGAGAACTTTCCTAGTTCTTCTAGAAGCATGTTTCTTCCTTAGCACAACATCTGAACAAGTCAGCCATGCTGAAGTTGGCCTTCTGGGCTCACTGCAGAAAAGATCTGGGCAAAGGTCTTAGCTCTGCCTTTGTTTCATGTCCATGGGAATAGCACGCGCCTCTCACCCCGGATTTAGGGCACGGCGTCTGCACTCTGGCCCTGTGCTCATTCTCTCCTTGAGTTCCATCAGGACTCTCTCATCCGAGTCTTCTCAGTGTTGACATTAGTAGGAGGGCTAATGAAAGTAGTCAGGGGAACTAGTAGATCCATATGTGAGAGGAGGTATGGAAAAACTTTTTTTAACTGTCATAGGAGATATAAAATCCTAGATTAGCCACATTTAAGTAAAGACTTTGAGCAACATAGGAATCACTTTAAAAACTGGCTTTAAAAAATTATGAAAGGGCGCCTGGGTGGCTCAGTGGGTTAAAGCCTCTGCTTTCGGCTCAGGTCATGATCTCAGCGTCCTGGGATCGAGGCCCGCATCGGGCTCTCTGCTCAGCAGGGAGCCTGCTTCCTCCTTTCCCTGCCTCTCTGCCTACTTGTAATCTCTCTCTCTGTGTCAAATAAATAAAATCTTTAAAAAAAATTATGAAAGATATATATACAGCTTAAAGATGAAATACTCCAGAAAAATATCAAATGAAAAGTAAAATCTCAAGTCCCCTTCTATTTTCAGTTCTTCCAGAGGCTAGAGATTAGGAAAAACAAAAAAACTGGATCACTACTTCATCTTTCCATAGTAAAATTAATTACACATAAATCAAGTTGATGTAAAAATGAAACTATAAAAGTATTAGAGGAAAATATGAGAAAAATATTTTTAAAAAATGTTCTTAGTGTGTGACACTTTATTAAGGATGACTTAATAACTGAAGCCATGGGGTGCCTGGGTGGCTCAGCTATTAAGCGTCTGCCTTCGGCTCAGGTCATGATCCTGGGGTCCTGGGATTGAGCCCCACGTTGGGCTCCCTGATCAGTAGGAAGCCTGCTTCTTCCTTCCCTACTCTCCCTGCTTGTGTTTCCTCTCTCACTGTGTCTCTGTCAAGTAAATAAATAAAAGCTTCAAAAAAAAAAATAACTGAAGCCATAAAAGGAAAGGCTGTTACATTGGACCATACTATATTTCATATTTATCTATTTTTGCCTTCTACATTTTCTATGATAATGTCAACTAGAAGTGATCCTATCAGGTATCTGTCTTGTTCTGACTTCAGATGGAAAACTTACAAATGGCCTCATTAAGTTATCTGTGTGTTATATATGCATTTTTTGTAGATACTACTTATGAGGTGGAGGAAGTTTTATTCTTAGTTTGCTACTAGTTTGTCATGAATAAATGTTGAATTCTAGCAAATGATTTTTCTAGTTTAATTGTTATAATGTAGTTTTTCTCCTTGAATCATATGGTGAATTATATTGATTTTTATTATTTTATTTTAAGGTTTTATTTTTTTATTGATATCATGACCTGAGCCAAAATTAAGAGTCAGGCGAGCAACCAACTGAACCACCCAGGTGCCCCAGGCACCCCAATAGCTCATTTCTTTTTAAACCTGGATTCCACCATTTGGATATACCACCATTTGGATGTACCATAGTTAATTTGCCATTCCTCTATGGAAGAATATCTTGGTTGCTTTCAAGTTTTGGCAATAATGAATAAACTTGCTATAAACGGCAATGTACAAGTTTTTGTGTGGACGTAAGTTTTTGGCTTCTTTGGGTAAGTGTTAAGGAGCACAATTGCTGGATCATATGGTAAGAGTCTGTTTAGTTTTGTAAGAAATGATAAACTGTCTTCCAATGTGGCTGTTCCATTTTGCAATCTTCCAGCAATGAGAGTCCCTGTTGTTCCATATCCTCCCAGCCTTTGCCATTGTCAGTGTTCCAGATTTTGGCCATTCGAAAAGGTGTATAGTGGTATCTCGTTGTTTTAATTTGCATTTCCCTGATGACATATGATGTGGAGCATCTTTTCATTTACTTGTTTGCCTTCTGTATATCTTCTTTGCTGAGGGGTCTGTTAAGATTTTGGTCCATTTTTAATTGGGTTGTTTGTCTTCTTAGTGTTAAATTTTGAGACTTCTTTGTGCATTTTGGATGACAGTCCTATATCAGATGTGCTTTTGCAAATATCTTCTCTCGGCCCGTGCCTTGCCTTCTTATTCTCTTGATACTGACTTTGGCAGAACAGAAGTTCTTTATTTTAACCATATTATCAATTATTTCTTTCAGGGATCTCTCACTCCCCATAAAGCATGTTGAGCTATTAAAAATAAAAACTTTCACTTCCCAGGAAGGTCTATAAGACATTTTTTTCCTTGGTTCTAGTTCCCTACATTAAAAAAAAAAACAAAAAAACCCTAAAATTGGCTCGAAGTATAAAGAAAAAACATTTTTAAATCCCAGCAGTTTTCCTGTTTTGTTAAACATGCAAGTTAGAATTAAGTTTTGGGAAGCAGAGGCCTTTCTTTTTTAATATTGTAAAAAAATGTCAATGGGCCTTTTGATCCTGAAAAGCCAAGCTCAAATGCTATTCTGGAGTGGAGCGGTACAAGACAGCAAAGAAACAAACTGCTAAGCAAACAACTCCATAGTTCAGTCTTCACTGTGGGTAGACTTGGCATTGTGGATTACTATATTTGGTGGAAAACTGGTTTCAAACTTAGATTTTCTTTTGCACTTGGCTCAGAAGAGCTGGAAGGTCTATTGCCCAGGCAGAAAGATGGTCAAAGGCCTATCTTCGGCCCCTGCAACTGTGCTGCATGTGAGGGGCCAAGGAGAGCATTAGTCAATGGGTATGTCCTGTGGGTGGTTAACCTAGGGAATGTAGGAGCAGAGGCAACTAGTTTCTGCTTTACATTTCCTTTTCTGCAGTGTTGCTGGATCTTGATATCATGTAAAGCTTACGCATAGTTTTGTGAAATGTTATACTTGAGGAATACAGTAGTGAACAGAGATATGGACTTGGAACAAAGTGGTTTGAGAGGAGAATTATCTGTAGGGAGAAGCTAGCGATGAAATGAAAAGAGATAGGTGGCAGAGATGGACAGCTGTCCAGACATAGGCAAGGGGGACAAGGGACAATCTGGATGGATTTCTGGGACCTTTTAGCATTCTTTGGGGATCATCAGAAATATTTGGGAAGGGAAACCTGCTAAAGATGGGATTTTTCTATAAGCAAGCAGGATGGGGATTCAGGGTTCTCAGACTAGGGGAAGCATGATCCCTGGTAGCTAGAGAAAGTGGGAATATCTGAGTTACCATCTAAAAACAATTGCTTGATTACTTAATAGTGGGCCATACACTGGTAGATTATAGGTGCTCAAATTTTTCAGGAAAGGTGGCTTTAGGTTGGGGCACAGCAGATGTCAAATCAATATCACAGGGCGCCTGGGTGGCTCAGTGGGTTAAAGCCTCTGCTTTCGGCTTAGGTCATGATCTCAGCGTCCTGGGATCGAGGCCACATCGGGCTCTCTGCTCAGCAGGGAGCCTGCTTCCTCCTCTCCCTGTCTCTCTGCCTGCCTCTCTGCCTACTTGTAATCTCTCTCTCTGTGTCAAATAAATAAATAAAATCTTTAAAAAAATCAATATCACAGATGAAGAGAGAAATGAAAAATGTTTTCTTACCTCCCCACCTCTACAGCATGATGGGTACACTAAAGAAAATGCTAAGGACTCAGAAAACAAGGGTCTAAACTCTCCTCTGGTTTTGCTCCCAATCAATATATAATCTTGACCATGTTGAGTGATCTCCTACTCATCAATTTCCTCATCTGTCAGAAGAAAGTAAAGAGTGATGACAAATACCCCTGAGTCTTGTCCTGTCCCAACTGTCTATGATGCTGATAGTAAGTTAAACACACACACACACACACACACACACACACACACACACACAACATCCTTTGTCTCTTGGGTGAGGCAAACATGGCCACATGGGTAGAGATTTCAAACTCTAATATTTCAGAGAGGTCAGGCAGGTAATGTAAATAATAAACTGGGCTGAAAATCTAGAGTTTTAGATGGGTTTATGTGCTTTCTAAAATGTTGACAACTAATTCAAATTTTAAAACAATAGTTTGGGTCTACAAAACACATCTGACCAACATATTACCAGTTTGGGGGGCTTTTCAAGGAAGGAAAAGGGGAGGAAGAGAAAGGAGGTGCTGGTGAACTAGGAAAGTGTGTTGGAGGGGGACACAGAGACTTAGTTTTAGGGGAAAGAAGAGAGTCCTTGTTCCTCTATTAGAGCTTGTAAATATATAGTATTGGGAGATCTTCCTTTTAGTCTACTGCTCAGTCTCATGCACAGAGGGTGTAAATATTTGTTTTCTGCTGAAGGATGTTTGGAGTTAACAGCATGAACCATGTTCTTGACAACCTGTACTTTCAAATATTTGAATCTATATTAGATAATAATTCACTGTAGTTGCCAGATGTCCTAGAACCAGTCTCCAGGCAACTAATATAAGTGTCTTCTAATGTCTCCTCTTAGAGATGAACTCCATGGCTCTAATTCTTATGTCCATTCATACCCAATATACAGAGACACTCCCTTCTCATAGTTCCTGGAGACTTTGGCACTGTTATAGTTAGTCCTTCAGATGCTGTGGTACACACAAATCATTGTACCTGAAAGCTCTTAGGATTACCATCTTACCTCTTTCAGAGTCACTTGAAAATGTATTTTGGTTTATATGGATGTGGTCCCTTTTCACTAGGGTCAGTGCTTACAGCCATCACCACTGTTAGCCCTGCAAAGCCTCACTGGCCGTTCCCCTATGGCAAGAAGCTGTACCTCCATCTGATGGGAAAGGCATGTGGGTGGGAAGAAGAAACTGGACTGCATGGCTTTCTATCTGTGCCTTTCCATCCTTCCTACTTCCACCACCCACACTCTCCTTCTCTTTCCATCCCTCTCCCTGTCAGGTACGAGTCAGCAGGAGTCACCTCCTAGGTGTGAAGGTCACCTGACTGCATGAACAGTTGCAGTGCTGGCCTTGAAGTGGAATAATGATGAGGTGCGATTCTGCTCACTCATCTGTCAGCCCTTCTGGGAGGCTCATGCTGTCCTAACTTTTCCTGAAGCAGAGACCTCTGTATTTCCTGCTTTTCCCCATGGCCAAATAGCGGTTCAGGTTCCTGGCTGGAAATCCACCTCCTTGTGAGTTCTGCCTCCCATCTTCAGCCCCAGCCTTGGCACAAAACTGTAACTCACCGAGGCCCAGCTTGGCTTCAGCAGCCTCAGCAGAACTGGTATAGATGGAAGACCCTGGAATTGAGGGGCAGGTGCACCAGGCCCTTTTCACATTCATAAGAGCAGCAGAGTGAACTAAAATATCCCCAGGGAAGAAGTCATGGATGCATGACTGGTGCAGGCCTGGCTGCTCTGCTTGGTGCTGGGATTCCTGGAGCATCTCACCTCAGTAGGATAACCACCCATCTGAAGTCTTCCCTTAGCTCAGCGGGCCCAGGTCCTCACTGTCCTTTTACTCTTGAGTGATCAGACCACTGGCAAATTCCCCAGCTCATGAACTTACTGAAATGGATTTGTGGCAGGATATTTCACTCCCATAAACTTACCAACGAAAGGGTTGATGATGTCATGGCAGTCAAGTCAGAGACTTTTACCCCTGACTGAGAACCTAATTCTTATCAGAAATTTGCTTGGGAAATATGAGCTCACTAAATGGAGCTGGATTATTTTAGGAGACATTTTGTTCAGATTGAATGCCAATTTGTCATCCATTTCAACCAAGAGATTCCCATGGGGGCCATGTGTTACCATTGCCTTTCTCCTTGCAGATTGCTTAAGAATCTTTTGCCTTTTTTCACTATCAGCCATGTCTTTCAACAAGACTTCATAAGTTGTTGTAATTTTTAAAGTTTGTGTGTAAAAATTTGGGTTGTATTTAGATGTGCCACTTTGTACAGTGTGCGATGGCCCTTAAACTCCACAGTGAGGTACTTGAGTTCATGCTGCCTTACACATTGTACTCTCAGGGTTTTAGCACTTTCCACGTGCCTGGCTTCCATACATCAAAGAAATTAGTCCTTTTATTGTACATGTTACGAACATTCTGTCTCAGTTTGTTTTAAGTTTTTTCACAGTAAAATTGGCCAATCTGTTGTGGCTCAGAAGATCAGATATTTGAGTTTTGAGATTCTTGGTTAGAATGTCTTACGTAAAGAGAGAAAAGGAAAGTTGTTGAGACAGTTTGATCCCGAAGGGCTGAACGAAGAACAACCAACAGGGAGATTGTGTGTGTGTGTGTGTGTGTGTGTGTGTGTGTGTGTGTATGGTATGTATGTGTGGATGTATGTATTTATGTATGTATCTAATCTATTCTGGTGCTAAGAGACTGTGTCTTGCAGACTTCCAACTACAGAGAGTGTGACTGCCTGAGGCCCAGCTGCTGTACTCTGAAATCTATCTTGGCCTTTCCTATGAGTCCAGGTTCTCCCCAGCTGTTCCCAGACGATGACTGAGCCTGGCAAGGACACCGAGGCAGTCTTGTCCTGGGAACTATAAGACTTCTCTAACCACCACTTTGCTCAGCTTTCCTTAGACCATACAGCAGTCTAGGACACTTCCCCTGGATGTTCTTTTTCTCTCTTTTATTTAGAGTTAGACCCACATGGCAGTCTGATGGCTCTCCCAGCCAATCCTGGCTCCTCCTTCACTATTTCCTCTCATGAATATTGTTTTGGTGTCTCCTTTTTGGAAGACCCTAGATAATATAGGTATTATGACAACATATGATATTATGATAATATATGTATTTCTTAATTGTGTAGCAGTCACCTAGCTTCCTCATGGCAATTGATATCAATATCCTCTCTTACCTGCTAAGTCCTCTCTTTTCCTACTGACCTATTGATTTGAGAAGCTGAGAATGACCAGGCAGTACTCATCGGTTTAAGTTCAGAGAAAGAGGATGCTTACTGACTCTCCTGGTAGAGAAGTGTGCCCCTGCTCCCTGTTGTCCAGGAACTAGCACTTTGGGCCAATAGAGCCTAAGGTTTTGGGGACTGGAAGTGTATATTCCACTAATGGGTCACTAGGATTAATGGTAAGAATGGACGTTACTATTTCCAGTCCTTGGGTTCCAGGCCCAGGTATACTAGATATTGGTAACAAGTATTATACATAATAGAATACATATAATAATTATATATAATATATACTATATTATATAATAATTATATATAATATTTGTAATACTTATTACCAATATGTCTATATTCATTATATATAAAAATATAAATATATATATAAATATATACAAAATATATATACATATAAAATATAAAATATAAATATATATATAAGATATATACATGGCATATACTGAATCCTAACCCTACAGTGTCTTATCTGTAAGCTTATCTGCCTTAACTTCACCATTGTTCTATTAGATGGAAGCTTCTAGATGGTGCTGTATATGGCAGGATTAGTGGATATCTTAGTCATGCACCTATTGCTATATCTAAATGGGTCTCTTGGTCTGAGACAATGTGGTACAGAATCTTGTGATGATAATTCAGCCATTTTGTAAACCCTCAGATGGTAATGCTGGCAGCATCACGCAGGTAGGGAAAGCAAAACAGGTTGTCTTTAGGCAGAGACTTTAGACCCAGGACCCGTTGGGGAAGACAGCCCAAATTATGCTCAGCTAAAAAAAATTATGGTGAAAGCCAAGGGAAGTAAGAATAGATTGTTCTTTCTCCCCTATGAAATGACCACGAAGACTGTAGAAAAGCAATCTGACTTTATCAGACCTATGGAAGCTCTGGCTCCCCCACCAGCTGCTAACAAACATGAAATAGAGGTGAGTTCACACCCCATGGGGTGAGCTTGGAACAGTGAGAGACAGGAGCTGGGAAGGAGCTGACAGATAAAGTCGTTGTCCTTTCTGTCCCACACAGATGGTTCTGAGACACTGTGATCCTCCCCAGCCTCTCCCAGATGCCATGCATGACTGAGCAACTGGCAGTGTTCCAGGTGAGGCTGTGGACAGCCCTGCAACACGCCCTTTTGAGGTCCCTTGTGCTCCATTCCCCATTCACTGCCCTTTGTGCTTCACTTTTGCTGCCTTGCTGGTCAATAAAGTGTGAGCATATAAGCTTTGCCTTGACTTCTGATTTCTAAGGCTCCCACCAAGACATAGTGTGATGGCGTTTGGATTGGATGGGATTTGGATTCTCAACATAATGACAAAGTGCAATTACAGCTTCAAGTTCTGTCCTGTGAGTTTCAGACCCCCAAAAGAGGCAGGTACCAGAAGGTCAGTGCTTATGCACCCTCAAAGACCAGGCTCACACTGGGAGCTCAGCCTAGCCAGGCCCAGTCTAGCCCAGGCCTCTGGGATTTGCCTTCCTACAGTGGAGGTGAGGGCCAGCAAGGATCTTTTCTTTTGGTTATACCCAGGGAGGAAAAGCCAGATCAGTACCACAGGGACAGCTGGACCGAGCTCCTCTCTGCATCCCAGCAGTTAGCTCTCAGTTAGGATTGGCTAGCTGGTAGATTTGGATGTGGCAGCACAAAGGGAACTTTGAGGGGCCAGGCCCAGGATCCCAGGCATTACTGGTCTCTTCCTGCTTTTGGCTCAGTCTGGCCCTGACTGGCTTCTCCCTAAATCTGATTTGGAAATGGCATAAGGTATAATAATTTAAACAACTTTAGCCTTTCCCCTCAGTTCAATTCAGTGTAACAAATAGTTAGCAGGTGACTGCTCTTTAATGACACAATGTGATAACTTGTGTACCCTAGGCCACTCAGTACCCTAGGCCTAGCACATGCTTGGCACATCCATGAACAGCTCCAGTTGATGAGACAGGGGAAATGAGGGAAGGGGTGGTGGAGAGGAGACAGATCTGCAGGGGCTCCGTCTGGGAGTGAAGTGCTTGAAGAAACAAGAGTGAATCTGAAAGGCTCAGGAGCTTGCCAGGTAGCAGTTTTGCTGTGCATTCTCAGCAAGAAGGACGCCCAGAAGCCCTGTTCCAGAGCACTGCTGCTGCTTTAGCTGCCTGGTTCCTCGACAGACAGGTTAAACTCAGTGTGGCCTCCCAAATTCACCTTCCTCCTCTCAGTCTCCTTTCTCTCTTGTGCTCTGTATCCGTCATCTCCCCCTTGAAGCCCCTGAAAGCATAACAGAATAAACTACCTGCTACTCTGTATGCTTCTGTCTTATATGGTAACTGGTTATTTGTTTGCACAATGACGTGGCTGTCTTGTGGGGCCGTAGGCTCAGGCCATACCCCTCTGGCGTCACTGAAAGCAGATGGCCTTGGACATTTGTGTTGGTTATAAGGGAGGCTCTGGGCCCTGCAAAGGGATGCCCCAGGGAGGGCTCAGGCAGGGGAGAAGAAAGCTCCTTTCTCTTTCTAGGCCTTGCTCTCTTGGGCCCAGCCTTTGAGGAGGCTAGTCATGCTTGAGGTGGCGGGAAAGATGGCGTGTGCCACATGGAATTATGTGGGGGGTTAGATCCATATCTGAGACTTCCTAGCAGCTTGACGTGTGAGAGGGAGACAGAAGCTGGCAGAATTATGAAGCCACCACACCTGCCTGGGCTTAATTTCCCCCTCAGGCTTCTGCCCATAGTGTGCACAAGCTGCTTTAACTAATACACGAGGGGTTATAGGCTTTGATGGCATCCTGAGTGCCTTCCAGCCTCCATACGGGTATTTGGCTTAATTTGCTTGTACCAGGTTATCTGGGTCAAGCCAGTGTCATCCATGTCTCTTTCCTTGTTCCCTGCGTGGCAGGCAAGACTGGGGCTCCGTTTCCCGCTCTCTCTTTCCTGCATGCCTCTGGGTCAGAGTCTGCCGATGAAAGGTATGCACAGGACGTTTGGAAGGCAGAAGAGAAGTCAGTGTTTCTCTTGGCCATTGTGAACAGATGCTTGGACATATGGTAGACATATGATTTGCTGTAGCCTGCAGCTACCTCCCGAGAATCACCTGCTTTGGTGTTGCAGACAGCTGGGATTACTGTCAGCAGCTTTCCCAGACAGCCCCCCTCCTGATTTCATGAACCAGTCGCAGTCTTTGTCTGGCTTCCCCAAGCCTTCCAATCACTGTGCAAGCCTCTAAGTCCTTTCTCCTTGGGGTACAGAAGGGCTTCTCCTATCCCGAGAGCCCTGACCGATGAACGATGCTGCAGTGCCCCCTTACCTTTCATGAGGGCCCTCCCAGGGTGGTAGGGGGCAATGTCTCATTCTGGCAGGTTGATTAGTATAGTAGGCCAGGCAACTTCTGGATAATTCCTCCAGCTCTGTGACCAGGGGTCCCTCCTGTATAATGACAGGTACTACTACTACTACTACTACTACTACTACTACTACTACTACTACTACTACTACTTCTCCTCTTCCTCCTCCTCCTCCTCCTCCTCCTCCTCCTCCTCCTCCTCCTTCTTCTTTTTTTTAAAAGATTTTATTTATTTATTAGACAGAGAGACGGAGAGAGAGAGAGCACACAAGCAGGGGTGGGGAGCAGCAGAAGGAGAGGGAGAAGTAGGCTCCCCTCTGAACAGTGAGCCCTGTGAGGGGCTCGATCCTAGGATCCTGGGATCATGATCTGAGCTGGAGGCAGATGGTTAACTGACTTAGCCACCCAGGTGCCCCAGTGACAGTCATTTCTGATGGAGCAGGACAAATAAGGCCAGTTCTTACTGCCTCTTGTCTCCTCGCTTTCTTTGGTTTGTTGGAGCCCAGCCTTGATTGAGGCCCTTTGCTTAAGATGAGTTGCTTGGCTAACACACGGTATGGCTATAGTCTGAGATTACTGCAGTGAATGATACTGAATGAAAGGGACAGATGTCTACTGCTAGCATCTGGGCCACATGGGGATGCCTTCCTTAACAGAAGAGGTATGAAAGTATGTGTCACACAGGAACTCTTGTCCATTATCATGGACCCATAATTCCTTTTTAAATTCTTATTTATTTATTTATTGGCACAGCACCTGAGCCAATAAGCCCTTGGGTAAGTTGGGGCCAAAGGAAAATAAGGACAACATAGGGATGCAAGGACTCAGGCCATGCCAGCCTTGTCATGTGGTAAGGCCCGTTGTAGCTGACACTGCCCGTGCCCCCTCTGTTTCCCCTTAGCTCCTGGCATTTCCCCAGATAGAAGCTTAAGGCAAACACCTGTGAGGAGGCCTGAGGGTTTTTGGCTGGCCTGAGGATGTTCAGGATGGGAGCACGGAAGGCCAGAAATGCCAGGGGAGTCTTGAAACAAGGGTGAATGGGACTGGGTGATTAAAAAGCCCCATCTCCTTCACCCTTCACTGAGGACAACTCTAGGCCATGTTCCATCTCTGAGGCATATTCCATGAGAGGTTCTCAGGGGGGACCAAGCTCCAGTAGCTGGGGTTGCCAGATGAAGCAAGCAAACATACAAGGCACCCAGTTAAATGTTAATTTCAGATACATGATAAATACCTTTTTTTTTGTATAATTATGTCCTTTGTGATATTTGGGATAACACATACTAAAAACTTATTCATTGTTTATCTGAAATTCAAATTTAACTGTATTTGATCTGGCAAATCAGCCAGGAGCCCAAAGCAGTTACTTGCTCATTGAGGCACCATGTCTTCCTTCCTTTCTGTGACTCTTGTCACCCTCACTTGTTGCTGCTTCCAGGAATCACCTCTGAAACGAACTGATTGCCCTCATTCCTACTTTCAAGAGTGTGATCCTATGGTTCCTGCCCGACCAAGGCTGTGGCTCTGAGAAGTCTCTGAAATGAAAGCCTTAGGGATGCAGATTAACTTTCTGGCAACTATTAGAATGGTGGTTTAAAATAAAAACATTTGATGATAGGAGAATAAAGTTACATTTTGTGTAAACCTGAATTTGTTGCCTGAGCTTTGTATATGTTGTCTGTGTATTGGCTTTTGAATCTTCACAAAAACACTATGGCACAGGAACTATTATTTGCCACAGTTAACCATGGGCATTTATAGATGCCAAGTGACTTGCCCAAGTCATAATTAGTGGTAAAGTCAGGATTTGACCCCAGGCCATCTGCATCCAGAGCCTGTGGTCTCATCCATTCAGTGCATGAGTAGCCAAGTGGAGGAAAGACTAGAAGGCAGGAGGAGCCCAGATAAAAGATGGTTTTAGTTCTATCACCCAAAGCAGGGGCAACAGGAATCCAGGAGATGTTCCTCTGGTTGGGTCTTTGGGGTTTGGTGACTGTGAGAATAACTACCTCCCAGCCATATTTCTCACCCTATCTTCTTGCCTTCTGCCAATACCCCACCCTGCAATGGCACTGGCCCTTTTTCTACTTCTTATAATCTAAAGGCTTCTACACCCCAAGACTGCATATGCTGAGCCCCTGTCTGGAAGTCTCTTTGTAGGGCATCTGGGTGGCTCAGTTAAGCATCTGCCTTTGGCTCAGGTCATGATCCCAGGGTGCTGGGACCGAGCCCTGCATGGTGGGGAGTCTGCTGCTCCCTCTCCCTCTGTGCTCTCTCTCCTGACTTGTGCTCTCTCTTTCTCCCTCAAATAAATAAAATATAAAAAAATAAAAAAAAAATGGAAGTCCCTTTGCATCCTCTTCCTTGTCTGTCTTACACTCATTTCTCAAACCTGGGCTTATTATTTAGTTGTTGTAGCAAGACAAGATACACAAAACATACAATTTACCATTGTAATGATTACATTTTTTTTTAAATTTCAATATAGTTGACACACAGTGTTACATGAGTTTCATGTGTACAACATAGTGATTCCACAAGTCCATACCTTATGCTATGCTCACAACAAGTGTAGCTCCCATCTGTCACCATACATTGCAACTACAATATCTTTGACTATACTCCCTATGCTGTGCCTTTTATTTCCATGGCTTATTCATTCTGTGACTGGAAGCCTGTATCTCCCACCCCTTCTCCATTTTGCCCATTACCCCACTTCACTATGACAACCATCAGTTTGTTCTCTATATTTATAGGTCTGAATCCACTTTTTGTTTGTTTATTTGTTTTTTTTTTTACATTCCACATATGAATGAACTTATATGGTATTTTTCTTTCCCAGTCTAACTTATTTCAGTTAGTGTAATATCCTCTAGGTCCAAACATGTTCTCGCAAATGACAAGATCTCATTGTTTTTTTTTTTAAGGCTGCTACCATTTTATGATTCCTTTTTTTTCCTTTTAAGATTTATTTATTTATTTAAGTAATCTTTATACCCAATGTGGGACTCGAACCCATGATCCTGACATCAAGTGTTGCATGCTCTACCAACTCACCCGGCAAGGTTTCCCCTCTTGTATGATTCTTAAGTGTATGGTTCAGTGACATGAAGTGTGTTCATATTGTTGTGCAACCATCACCACCATCCATCTCCAAAACTTTTGTCATCTTCCCAAACTGAAGCCATTGCAAGACTTTTCTATACCTTTCAAATCAAAATATGGGCTGATTTTGCCAACTTTACAATGGCTCGCCTTGGGTGTCCATGGGAGAAAAGCAGTGGCATGGCACAGACTGTCCTCAGGAGTAAATCTTTCCTAATATCCAATTGAAGAAGTCTATTAAAAAAATGGTGCTGGGAAAGTTGTGCAGCCACATACAGAAGAATGAAACTGGACCATTTCCTTACAGCATACACCAAAATAGACTCAAAATGGATGAAAGACCTAAATGTGAGACAGGAACCCATCAAAATCCTAGAGGAGAACACAGGCAGCTACCTCTGTGATCTCAGCCACAGCAACTTCTAGCCAGATGACGTCTCCAAAGGCAAGGTGAAAAAAAACCCGAACTATTGGGGGACGCCTAAGTGGCTCAGTTGGTTAAGCATCTACCTTTAGCTCAGGTCATTGATCCCAGGGTCTTGGGATTGAGTCCCTCATCAGGCTGCTTGTTCAGTGGGTTGCCTGCTTCTCCCTTTGGCTGTTGCTCCCCCTGCTTGTGCGCGCGCTCTCTCTCTGACAAACAAACAAACAAATAAAATCTTTTAAAAACAAAAAAGAACTATTGGGACTTCATCAAAATAAAAAGCTTTTGGACAGCAAAGGAAGATATTTGGTAGAAGATATTTGCAAATGTCTTATCAGATAAAGGACTAGTATCCAAAATCTATAAAGAACTTATCAGACTCAACCCCCAAAGAACAAACAATCCAATCAAGAAATGGGCTGAAGACATGAACAGACGTTTCTCCAAAGAAGGTATACAAATAGCCAACAGACACATGAAAAAATGCTCAACGTTACTGGGCATCAGGGAAATACACATCAAAACCATAATTAGATACCACCTCACACCAGTCAGAATGGCTAAAATTAACCACTCAGGAAATGACAGATGTTAATGAGGATGTGGAGAAAGAGGAACACTCTTATACTGTTTATGGGAATGCAAGGAGGTGCAGCCACTCTGGAAAACAGTATGGAAGCTCCTCAAAAAGTTGAAAATAGAGCTACCCTATGACCTGGCAATTGCACTACTAGGTATTTACCCTAAAGATACAAGTGTAGTGATCTCAAGGGGCACCTGTACCTGAATGTTTATACCAGCAATGTCCACAATAGCCAAACTATGGAAAGAGCCCAGATGTCCATTGACAGACGAATGGATAAAGAAGAAGTGATACACACACACACACACACACACACACACACACACACACACACACACACACACACAATGGAACACTATTCAGCCATCAAAAAACTGAAATCTTGCCATTTGCAACGACATTGATGGGACTAGAGGATATTATGCTAAGTGAAATAAGTCAATCAGAAAAGGATAATTATCACTGATCTCACTCATATATGGAATTTAAGAAATAAAACAGAGGATCATAGGGGAAGGAAGGGAAAAATGAAACAAGACAAAACCAGAGAGGGTGACAAACTATAAGAGACTCTACTGTGTGACAGGCATTAAGGAGGACACGTGATGGAATGATGAGCACTGGGTAATATGTAAGACTGATGAATCACTGAACTCTACCTCTGAAACTAATAATAGACTATATGTTAATTAATTGAATTCAAATAAAATTTTAAAAAAGGAGTAACTCCACATCTCCACAAGCATTACCTCCCTTGTGGGTTTCCCTTCCTCTCTCACTTTGTTCACATTTCCCTCCTTTTCAAAACTCTGTTCTCCAAATGACAGTCCCAGTCATCATTGTTTCCCACCCCTTTGAGTCAGCTGTGTAAGCAAGAGCCACACATATGCTGGTGAAGAGAATCTTTTCGGGCTCCAGCAGGTCCGCATCCCTTCCCCAGAGGTCCTATCCTGAATGGAGCTGTGGTCCCACCATAGCACTCATTCTGCTTCTGCAATCCTTTCCAGCCCTCACCTGCTCCAGGCGGAGACAGTGAGTGTGTGTATGCATGCCTGATTGTTCCCTGTTCTCTCGGGGGGCATCCCTCTGTTCATTGTGTGACATCTGTATTACAAAGCCAGCTTCAATCCCTGTGCAAACACCTTTATTTTATTTTTTTTAAAAAGATTTTATTTATTTATTTCACAAAGGGAGAGAGATCACAAGGAGGCAGAGAGGCAGGCAGAGAGACAGGGAGAGGAGGAAGCAGGCTCCCTGCTGAGCAGAGAGCCCGATGCGGGCCTCGATCCCAGGACGCTGAGATCATGACCTGAGCCGAAAGCAGAGGCTTTAACCCACTGAGCCACCCAGGCGCCCAACACCTTTATTTTTGTTCATTATTCTATTCAAGATGTTTGTTTTCTCACCGTGAATTTCTAAAGATTCTTTCACTGAGGCCTAGCACATAATTGATGCTAAATAGATGTTGAACGAAAGAATGACTAAATGGCATCGTCCTTAAAAATTCCCATTACTTAACATTTCTAGGCCTACACAGTGAAGAATCTATTGGCTAGTCATTTGTTTAATGTGTAAGTATCTACACATTACTTACATGTGTATGTATCAGAAGGGAAGAGGTAAATTGCATCAAGTTTCTTTTAGGGAGCCTGGGTGGCTCAGTGGGTTAAAGCCTCTGCCTTTGGTTCAGGTCATGATCTCAGGGTCCTGGGATCGAGGCCCGCATCGGGCTCCCTGCTCGGCGGGGAGCCTGCTTCCTCCTCTCTCTCTGCCCGCCTCTCAGCCTACTTGTGATCTCTCTCCCTCTGTGAAATAAATAAATAAAATCTTTTAAAAAAAGTTTCTTTTAAATGTTTTCACTAATACAGTGTTTTTTCACCTTTCTCCTCCTCCTTCCTCCTTAACCTAACCCACAGAAAGAAGTACATTTTCCACTGCAACCCACCAAACCCTCCCATCCCCCACCCCCACCAAGACAGACATTTCTCAAAACAATTTTCACCCTTACTACAGTTACAGTGTACTTGGATATTTTCTATTGTATTTCATTTCTTAGAAAATAAATGTGACTGGAGACCCACTACATTAGTTTTATGGCCCACTACTGATTGAGACCTACAATTTGAAAAACATTGTTCTAAAGCTACTTTAAAAATGATAGCGGAAGAGGCAACTGAGTGGCATGGTGGGTTGGGCCTCTAACTCTTGGTTTTGGTTTTGGCTCAGGTTGGGATCTTGGGGTTTTGGCGTCAAGCCCCCGCCTTCCTGGAGCCCCACCTCAGGCTCTGTGCTTAGCAGGGTGTCTGTTTGGGTTTCTCTCTCCCTCTCTCTCTGCCCTTCACCTGCTCCCAGGCCCCCTCCTCTCACATGCTCTCTCTCTCTCTCTCTCTCAAATAAATAAATATATCTATAAAAATTTGTTTAAAAATGATAGTGGAAGACTAAATATATTTTATAAACACCATATCTAGGAATATGTAAAATTTTGAAAATATTAAATTCTAAAAAAAGTGGTATGATTTTGGGATGGGTAAAGGAAAGGAGATCAGATCCATAACCCTTAGGTTGTAGGGTTCAGATTTGGGAGGGAGAATAAGAATGGGAGTAGAAGATAAATGGCACAGACAGGAAATAGGTCAAAATACTAATAACTCCATTTGACAAATTCTGCTGATACCAGTTGGGTACGTTCCTGAGTCAGGGGGACCTAAAAATGTCAAATTCCCAGATGGTATCACCAGCACACTGTGAAACAATATGTTCTTTTAAATTTAATTCAGTTTCATTTATTTTTTAATGACAAAGTAATACATAAATACATTCTTGTCATAAAAATTAAAATTATACCAAAAAAAGTTTCTCTTGATACTATTTCTCTTTTCTAATCCCTTTGACTTTTCAAGAACAAATTTCAGGGATGCTTTGGTGGCTCATTTGTTTAAGTATCTGCTTTCGGCTTAGGTCATGATCTCACAGCCCCTCTCTCTCTCTCTCTCTCTCTCTCTCTCTCTCTCTCAAATAAATGAAGTCTAAAAAAATTGAAAAAAAGGACAAATTTCAACTTGAAGATACTTTGAAACCTTTTAAAGTATGTGTGTTTTGTGTTGAAAATGTAAATGGACATGGATGTATAGGAACATATTAAAAACTTGACTGGTATTATAATGAATGTTTGGTCTTATAACTTGTTTTTACATAATATGTCAGAGAGATGTTTCTACATTAGGGCATATAGACATACCTCATTCTTTTAATGTAATATTTATAGGTTTGGGTTTAGGAATACCATTTCATAAATTTATTTTTGCTTGTTCTCTCTCCACCTTTTTGCTGTGATGTTGTGATATAAGAAATACGAAGTTGGTTTTCTCCCAGAGTTCTTGCCTCAGAGCTCCTAACTCTTGGAATCTTAAGTGTCTTTTTGTATGCTAATGAGGTGACTCTTGGATACTGGGGGCTGGTTGCCAGAACAAAAAGCTTGTGATTAGAGGGTTGGAACTACCAATGGCCAAAGACTTTTTTTTTTTTTAAGATTTTATTTATTTATTTGACAGAGAGCAAGAGAAAGCACAAGGGGGGTGGGGAGCAGCAAGCAGAGGGAGAAGCAGGCTCCTTGCCAAGCAGGGAGCCTGACACAGAGCTCTATCCCAGGACCTGAGATCATGACCTGAGGGGAAGGTAGCCACTTAACCCACTGAGCTACCCAGGTGCCCCAGTGGCCAAAGACTTAATCAATCATGCCTACATAATGGAACTTCCATAAAAACCTGAAAAGGTTCAGAGAACTTTCTGGTTGGTGAACCCTTCAGGTGCTGGGAAGGTGGCATGGAAGCTCCATATTCCTTTCCACATACCTTGCCCATGCATCTCTCCCATTTGACTGTTCCTGACTGTTCCTGAGTTATCTTCCTTATAATCAGCCAGTAATTGTAAAGTTTTTCCCTTTGTTCTGTGAACTGTCATAGCAAATTACTGAAACTGAGGAGAGTGTCATGGGAACTCCTGATTTATAGCCAATCAGTTAGAAGTATGGGAGGCCTAGACTTGTGATTGATATCACGGTGAGGGCAGTTTGTGGGACTGAGCCTTTAACCTGTAGGGTCTGCACTTGAGGTAGTTAATGTCTGAATTGAATTAAATTGTGGGATACCCAGTTGGCATTCCCAAAGAATTGGAAAATTGATTGGCGTTGAAAACCCATACATTCTATGTCAGAGTGTTCTGCATTTAGAAGAAACTCATTTCTTACATTTGTCTTCTTTTGACTTATTTGAATATCTTTTAAATATTCCACTTTGATTTATCTCTTGTGACTTTGATTATATCTCCTTGTATCAGTTTTTTTTAGTGGTTGCTCTAGTGATTACAAAATACATAACTTTTTTGGTCTCTAGTAGAATCATTATTTTACCACATTAATTGGAATGTAGAAAACTACCTGCCTTATAGGACCCCTTGCTGTCCCCACTTTATGGTACAGTTGTCTTATGTATTACTTATGTACATACACGAAAATCCCATCAAATAATGTTATGATGGATGCTTTCAAACATCATGTTTATTTTTCAGAATTTAAAAGAAGAAGAGTTTGATATATTTATTCAGTATTATTCCGGTTGCTCTTCATTCCTGATGTTCTAGGCTTCCTTCTTATATAATTTATCTTCTGTCTGAAGAACTTCCTTTAGCTTAGAGCAGATCTCCTGGCTGTGAATTCTCTGAGTTTTCCTTCCTCTGAGAATGTCTTTATTTCACCTTCGTTCCTGAAGGATATTTTCACTGAAAATAGAATTCTGGGTTGATGGTTATGCTCCTACAGCACTTAAACAATGCTCTATGGTTTCTGATGAAAAATCTACAGTTATTTGAATTGTTGTTACCTCTGGGTAATACATTGTTCTCCTCAGGCTGCTTTCAGATTTTTTTTTCTTTGTCTAGTTTACAGCAGTTGGCTTATGATGTACCTGAGTGTAGATTTCCTTGTTTTTTGTTTGCTGGATTTTATGTGAGGGTTCTCTCACCTTCTTGAATCTATACACTTATGTCTTTGGTCAAATCTGGGAAATTTTTTTTTTTTTGGGAGAAAATCACTTTATTCTAATTAGTTCACAAATGAGAACATCACAAAAGGTGATTTAAGGAGGCACACAAACATCTGCCCAGCCCCAAACTCAAAAGCATCTCAATGAACTTCTATTCAGTAAGAACACCCTTTTTCATTCCAATTCTGAAGAAAGCTGTATTTAATGATGAAGGAGGGGCTTAACTGGTGGTTTTACACTTTACATATTCACTATTAATTATATTTTTGTGCTAAATTAACTTGGTCGTGAGAGATGATTTTCCATATCTTCGATTCGAACTTCTTGATTAGGCTAGTCCATTTGCAAATCTACACTGTTTCAGCACCTCGCTGAAACCTTCACAAAGCTTAAGGTCACCCTGGTTCTGGGCACACTCCAGAAACTGTTTCATCTCATAGTGGCATGGGCCAAACTGCTGCTGCGGCTGCTGGTATGCTGGCTGGGCTCCCTGAGGCTCCTGGTAAGTGATGTCAGGCCTTGAAGGCTCAGCATTACTTCCTCCACCGAAGCCCCCAGTAATGGCATGACCTATCGTGTGCCCGACAGCAGAACCCACAGCCACGCCAGCTGCAGTGGTTGCTATCTGGGCCATGAGACCCGGCTGCCGGGGCGCAGCAGCAGGCGAGCCAACAGCAGATGGTGGAGCCGCTGCCAGTGGCTGAGCTGGGGGCGCTGGTCTAGGTGCAGCTCTCATCTGAGGTGCCCGGCTGGCCGGAGGGGCCATGCGGGAAGTGCGGCTCCGGCTTCCACGCGGCATGGCTACTGGCAGACCACCTCGACGTCTAGAAGCCCAAAATTCCGCCGAGACCGCAGCGGCTTCCGCAGAGCTAGAGAACGCAAATCTGGGAAATTTTTAGGTGTTTTTTCTTCCCTTCTTTTTTTTTTTTTTTAAGATTTTATTTATTTATTTGTCAGAGAGAGAGAGAGCACAAGCAGGCAGAGTGGCAGCGAGACAGAGGGAGAAGCAGGCTTCTTGCCGAGCAAGGAGCCAGATGCAAGACTCAATCCCAGGACCCTGGGATCATGACCTGACCTGAAGGCAGCTGCTTAACCAACTGAGCCACCCAGGCGTCCCTAGGTGTTATTTCTTTAAACATTTTTTTCCCAGTATTGCTCTCTTTCTCTTTTCCTTCTGGGACTATCCTCAAGTTCCCTGTTTCTTTCCTCTGTTATCACCATTCTGCTACTGAGTCCATTGAATGGACATTTTTATTTCAGTTTTGATTTTTTAGTTCTAAAATTTCCATTTGGCTAATTTGCTTATTTGAAGTGCTGTATAGTGTTCATTTTATGAATACACCATGATTTATTTATGCATTTGCTTATCAATGGACAAAAGTTTTCAACTTTTTTTTATTACAAGCAATATCATAATGAACATATTCTTCTTGCATATGTATGAAGAATTCTTTAGAATGTATACTTCTAAATGGAATTAATGGGCCATAAGGCATACTAAACCCAGTTATGCACCCCCTTTCTGGATTCATTCAGTCTCACTGTCTCCAGACGTAGGCCTGTGCTCAATGAAGCACCATCCTCTCTCATCCCACACCAGGTTGCATGAATACCCATGAGCTACATGAAGGGTATCTGCCAGTGTATGAGGTTTGTAGCTGGGCATTGGCTCTTAAGCAGAAGGTGGGTAGCAAATTTGGGCAGCTGCACCACCTCCTACATCCCATCTGATGAACAGATACAACTTGACCTGTACCAGGATCCACAGTTCTGCCTATGTTTTAGTCTATGGCCAGAAGATTCTCTGGGTTGAACTCTCACTCTAACTTCTCATTTCTGCCTTCTGATGCTCTCCTTATGCCCAGAGATCTTTCAGGTTCTGACCAAACATGTCCCTGGCTTTTTTCACCACTTCTGGACCCAGATAAAGAGTTGTATTGTTGTGCCACTGCCCAGAGGAGTCAAGTGGGTAAGCAGTGGTATGGGGAGATTATGTCTTGTGGGGCAATCTTTAGCCATTGAGAGAAATGGAAATATAAAATGTAAGCCATATGTAATTTTTAAAATTTTCTAGTGGGGGGGCGCCTGGGTGGCTCAGTCATTAAGTATGTGCCTTCAGCTCAGGTCATGATCCCTGGGTCCTGGGATCAAGCCCTGCATTGGGATCCCTGCTCAGCGGGGAGCCTGCTTCTCCCTCTCCCACTCCCCCTGCTTGTGTTCCCTCTCTCTCATTGTGTCTCTCTGTCAAATAAATAAATAAAATCTTTAAAAAAATTTTTTTCCTAGTGGTCATATTTAAAAAGTTAAAAAGAAACATAGTAATTTATTGAATTAGTTATAAGAATACAAAATAAAATAAAAGAATATATGTTGTTAAACTTAATTTATCCAAAATACTATTTCAACATATAATCAATAGAAAAATTTTAATGGGATATTTTACATGCATTTTTATCTTAATTTTTTGAAATCCAGTATATATTTTATACTTACAGTACATCTCAATTTAGATGCCAAAGTTCACCAGAACTACTTGGCATGTGTTTATATTTAATACAATCTATGGTTGAAAAAGTAGTTTCACATACCCAATTGTTCCAAACATACCTGAAAGTTTTCTAATAAAAACTGTAAGTTTTAAATTAAAATTAAAATTAAGTTTCTCAGTCATATTGGCCACCATTCAAGTTCTCAGTAGTCACCAGTGGTTAGGAGCTAATATATTGATCAGTATAATTTTAGACAAAGACTTAATTTCTACCTGTTTGAAAGGGAGTTTAGAACTTTCATATGAGAATAAGTGTTCTTTGTATTGAGAGGCAAATCTTTACCAATAGAAGAATGTGATGCAATAACAGTTTGAAATATTGTAGTAGTTTTCTAGAGCTACCATAATAAAATACCATGGACTGGGTGTCTTACACAAAGGAAATTTATTTCCTTGCAATTCTGGAAGCTTAGAAGTCCAAGATCGAGGTGCCAGCAGGTTTGGTTTCATTCAGAAGTCTCTCTCCTTGGTTTGGAGATGGCCGCCTTCTCCCTGTGTCTTTGCATGGTCATTCCTCTGTGTCCTAATCTCTCCTTATAAGGACACAGGTCACACGAGATTATGACTCACCCCAAAAACCTCAATTAACCTTAACTACCTCTTTAGAGACCCTATCTCCAAAGATAGTCCCATTCTAAGGTACTGAGGGTTAGGACTTCAAAATATGAATTTGAAGGGGGACTGCATTTCAGCTTATAAAAAATAGAGATCTGAATGTTCTTTTCTTGTCTCTTTGATTATGTCCATTCTGGCCATGAGACAAGGTGTTGCCAATTCCCCCCATGTTATTAGTTATTATTGTTGTATAACAAATGACTCCTAAGTTTAGTGGCTTAAAACAACAAATATTTAGTAGTTCACAGTTTCTGTGGGTCAGTTTATCTGGGTGTCTGGCTCATAGTCTCTTGTGTTGTTGCCATCAAGATGTCTGCTGGGACTGAAAGGGGTTGGAGTAATGTGCTCCAAGATGGCTTGCTCACATGGCTATTGGCAGGAGGCCTCAGCTCTCACCACATGGACTTCACCATAGGCTGCCTGAATGAACGACCTCACCATATGGCAGTTGGCTTGCCCCAGAGTGAGAGATCCAAAGGAGAATGAGCAAGAAGTGGCCGTACTTTTTGTGACCTACTCTGCAATTTGTACATTGTCACTTCCACTTTATTCTGCTCATTAGGAGCAGGTTATTAAGCCCAGCCCACACTCAAAGGGTTGGGAATTCTGGTCCACCATTTGAGGGAAGGTGGGCCAATGAATCTGTGAGCATATTTTAAAACAACCACACCTAGTAAGGAAGTAGAAGGTTAGGAAGGTTGAGTAAATAAAGCACCGTATTTTTAGATTCTGAGTGATCATCTAGGTCTTATATCAAAAAAGATCAGAAAAAGATGCATTCCAACAGAGCAGACAAGAAAACTCCCATGAGCTGGCACAAGAGAAGAATTTGGAGTAGAGATGCAGAAAGGGAGTATTGTAAAAACACCCTGTTCCTGCCTAGTCTGGAGTGGGGTAACCAGTTACCTGATAACATTCTCCTTAATGCTTAGGGTCTGAGAATAGAGAGAATCAGGTCATACTTCCTGAACAATAGGAAGAAGCCTTCCTGGCCAACAGGCCTGGAGTCATGCAGACAAAATGTGCTTTGCATCTGGGATAAATGAAGGCCAGAAATAGTTCTACACTTTCCAAGGCCCTGGCCAGAGTGGGAACAGGTGAGGAAAGGTGTCAAGTTCCACGGGTCTGGGGTGAGTCACAGAAATTAATAGAAGAGAGCCAGCAAGCCTTCAAAGGTGTCCTGGTTTGGACGAGGAAATAAATAGATGTTCATGGAATGGATGACTCCTGCTACTGAAGTGTAAAAACATTTAAAATTTTAATTGATTTCAAAATATTTTCCAAAAATATTGTACCTTGTAGCTCATAACTGCCGTCTTTTCGCCAGCATTTGTAGCAGTAGTCTTTTAAATTGTGATCATTCTAATGAGTAGAAAGTGGTATATAAATGAGGATTAATTTTATTTTCCATAGCAACTAAGAGTTTGAGGATCTTTTATATTTTTATTTACCATTTGAGCGTCTACTTCTATGAATTGTGTGTTCCTGAATTGCATGTTCTGGCCACATTTCCATACTGTCTTTTCCTTACATTTGTAGGAGTTATTTGTATATTTGGAAACCAATCCTTTATCTATTATGTATGTTGCAAATGTGCTCTCATAGTCTGCCACTTGACTTTTAAATTTGTTTAGAATGGCTCTTGACACACTGAAGTTTTCAATTCAAATATCCTCAAATGTATTGATTTTTTTTCCTTTATGGTTTGTGCTTTTTGTGTCTGCTTTAGGAAGTCCACTCATGCTCAAACATAGAGATATACTTCTATATATTTTTCTTTTTTTTTAAAGATTTTATTTATTTATATGCCAGAGAGGGAGAGAGAGAGAAAAAGAGAGAGAAAGCAAGAACACAAGCAGAGGGAACAGCAGGGAGGAGGAGAAGCTGGCTCCCCACTGAGCAGGGAGCCTGATGTGGGACTTGATCCCAGAACCCTGGGATTATGACCTGAGCCGAAGGCAGATGCTTAATCGACTGAGCCACCCAGGCCTTCCTTATATTCATCTAATAGTTTAAAATTTTTATTTGCTTTAACTGATTGAAATTTGCTTTTTTTCCCCTATTTATAAGGTTATGATCTATTTTTTTTTCTAAAAGATGAGCCAGTTTTCTAAGTCCTTTTTGGAGTAGTTTATCCTTTTCTTGCCATTTTGATGCCTTCTCTACTGTCCACCAGGTTCCATGTGTGCATGAATCTGTGTCTGGTCTCTCTATTCCATTCCACTGATCTATTTCTCTTCTCCCATGATGATACTACACTGCTTTAAACTCTAGAGCCTTCAATACGTCTCGTTTAATGGGGCAAGCAGACCTCCATCACATACACATACCTGCATTCTTCTCTTTTAATGTTGTCTAAACTATTTGTGTGCCTTCCTCCTGCCCCCAGCCATTTTAGAATAGTCTAATTAAGTTCCCTAAAAATCCTGCTGAGGTTTCAATTGGTAATGCATTGAATTTATAGACTAATTTGGGGGATAATTGACATCTTTATAGTGTTTTCTCATCTAGAAAATATAAACATCTGTTTATACTCACCTTTTGATAAGGTTTTTCATTTGTTTCTATAAAGACGTACATATTTTGTTAAGTTTATTTCTAAATATTTTATATATATTTGTTGATGTTGTCTATTTGATGTGTTTCCAAAAAAAGAAAATGTGTTAAGATCTCTTATGTTTATGGGTTTCCCTTTATTTCCTTTTACTCTTTTAATTCTATTTTATATGTGTGTGTGTGTATGTATGTGTATATATATATATATATATATATATATATATATATATAAAACAAGATAGTAAAATTGAGATTTTTGATTAAGGCAACAATATGCTACAGGTGAGAAATTCCAAAGCCAGGGAACCATATGGAAATATTCAAAGAAAATGTGTAAAATCCTATTCCATGACTTTTAAAACCTTTCTCTCAGTTTAGGAACATAAAAAAGGAATCAGGATATGGGGAGGGACATACTCCATTTCTCAAGAGATTTGTGAAGAGGTTTCTTTATTTTTATTTATTTTTTTAAAAGATTTTATTTATTTATTAGAGAGAGAGAGAGAGAGAGAGAGAGCACAAGTAGGCAGAGCGGCAGGCAGAGGCAGAGGGAGAAGCAGGCTCCCTGCCAAGCAAGGAGCCCGATGCGGGACTTGATCCCAGGATTCTGGGATCATGACCTGAGCCAAAGGCAGCTGCTTAACCAACTGAGCCACCCAGGCATCCCAAAAGGTTTCTTTAGAAAGAGGTGATCCCTTGCTGTTAATACTCACTGCACCCTGAACTTTGGGAAGAGGAGGAGGTGCTTCATCTCAATTTTCTTTAATTTAAGCAAGCAGACTTTCCCCTAAAGCTCTGACTTTCCAAACCTATCATCTGGTGCCCTCCTCAAAAGGCTTTGTTTTAAATTTCTAGGTAATTTATGCAGTAGACTTCATAGGACCACAACTCCACTCCCAAAGCTTCACTGTGGCATTAGGAACAGGTGAAGGTAAACATATCTGATGTTATATGATGGTCCCTTTATTTTTTTTTTTTATTTTTTTTTTAAATTTTTTTTTTAAAATATTTTATTTATTTATTTCACAGCGGGAGAGAGATCACAAGGAGGCAGAGAGGCAGGCAGAGAGAGAGAGAGGGGGAAGCAGGCTCCCTGCCAAGCAGAGAGCCCGATGCGGGCCTCGATCCCAGGACCCTGAGATCATGACCTGGGCCGAAAGCAGAGGCTTTAACCCACTGAGCCACCCAGGCGCCCATGATGGTCCCTTTAATTATAACTTTTAAAATAGGCTCTATGCCCAACATGGAGCCCAATGCAGGACTCAGACTCCCCACCCTGAGATCAAGACCTGAACTGAGATCAAGAGTCAGACTCTTAACTGACTGAGCCACCTAAGCACCCTGATGGTCCCTTTTAGTCTGAGGCACAGTTTTCTCACTACCACATCAAAATAATTGAGTTCACAGAAAGATCAAGGGTTTTCCTCATAAAAGCATGAAGATGAAGGTGCTGAATAGTATGTCATTGACTTGAATTAGTTAAAAATGGGCTTTTGTCCAGATCATCAGAATACTAATTCACTGTATTCAATCAGGAAGGCTAGAAGTTGGAATGGTTATGATCTTGTTCAGGCAGAAATTAAAAAAAAATGTGGAGTTTTGGTCTTCCTTGCACCTTTGACAAGGTGTTTCATGCAGGTAGATGTGGAATTTATGATGACCCAGTCCCTGGGTGAGGTGAGAAGGGCTGTCATCTGCAGTGGGAGCTTTAGGGAGGCCTATGAGAAAGAATACAGACAGCCCAGGTTCCTTCCTACCCCCGGGTTCCCATTCAGCTGAGAAGCCAGGGATAGGTTTCTGAATGTTGGAGGCGGGATGTCTCCCACACATTTATTCTGGGAATACATTTGAGCCTGTAGCCAAAGTACCAGAGTTAAGGGAATGGTTCCTAAATGTTGATCTCATGTCCAAATGCCTTCACAGCAACATTCAGACTGGTGTTTGACCAAATATCTGAGTACGATGGCCTGGCTAATCTAACACATAAAAATGACCACCACAGAATACTAGCTGTGTTACTTCAGCTCTTTTGATTGCAGAAGACTCTTTCACCCACTCTGGAATTTACCCCAGAGCCAAAGCAGTTCTCAGGGATGCTGAGTCTTTTGCCCACTTTCCTGGCATGTCCTCTCTCTCATGTGGTATTGAGAGGAACGGAGTAGAGATACAGGGCGAAGCAGATACAGAGTTCTCTGGAGCAGTGGTTCTCAGCTGGAGGAGCGTGTCAAAAATTCCTCTGGAGCTTTATATAGATAGAGATGCTCAAGGGCCCTCCCCAGTCTTCCTGAATCACAGCCACATCCTATTCCTTGATGATTCATTCCCCATTAGAAGCAGGCTATATTTGGACAGAAAAGACATCTGATCAGGTACACTTGTACCTTTAATTCAAGAACATTCTCTGCAATCGTTGGGCTATAAGGATGAAGAGGAGGAAGGAAAGTAGGGGAGTGCACTAAAATCAAGAGATCGATCAGCATAATTCACTATAAAGCATAATAATGGGCAAACACTATATTATCTCAACAGATGCCAAAAAAGCCAAAAACCATGTCTCAATATATACAGGTCAAAGATACCTTGTAATCAAACACATTATATTTCTCTAGCAGAATATACCAGTATTCCCATTGAGTAGGATAGAAACTATAAATAGCCTTAGCATCTGTTCATGTCAAGATTTGCTGCCAAATGAAAAAAACAACTTTCTTTTTGGATTTCAGAGTAGTGGATAAGGGATTATAGGCTTGTATCAAAATAATAAAGAAAAATAGCAGATTTGGGATTCGTAGAAATCCTCACTTAAAAAAATAAAACCATAATGCTAGTTCTTGATTTACAGTGAAAATAATGTTTATTAATCAGTTTAATATCTTGCTAGAGACAAATCTATAAGGGAAGAAGTTAGTTATAATCAGAAGGTTGTTTGGTGATCCTGGAATCAGATCTTAATGGCTAATGTTGTTAAAGGCAATATATCTTTTTTTAAAAAATAAATTACTAAACATAAGTTGTTTTTTTAAATTTTTATTTATTTGTCAGAGAGTGAGAGAGAACACAAGCCAAGGGAGCAGCAAGCAGAGGGAAAAGCAGGCTCCCTGCTAAGCAAAGAGCCCCATGCAGGACTTGATCCCAGGACCCTGGGATCATGACCTGAGCCAAAGGCAGATGCTTAACCAACCGAGCTACCCAGGCTTCCTGCAATGTATTTTTTGTGACAATAAGGACACTGCTGCCTCACAGACTGGTTGAGGTTGCCTTTGCCAGAGATATGCTGCCAACACACATACATGTTCTGATTTAGGAAACATGCTAATCTCCCATGTTAGCTCAAGTGAGAAACCAGGAACATGAATGAAGCAATAGGAACAACCCATGTCCACTTGTGACATTTTATAAGATTTATTTATTTATTTTAGAAAGACGAGGAGACAGAGAGAGTGGGGAGTGGGGCAGAGGGAGAGGGAGAAGGAGAGAAGCAGTGGGGAGCCTGCCATGGGACTCAATTTCAGGATCCTGAGATCATGACTTGAGCTGAACTCAAAAGGGGAACGCTTAATTGACTGCACCACCCAAGCAAAATTATAAAATGCAAATCTGGTCGTGTCTCTTGTCTGTGTAAAGTGAAGCTACCTGCAGTGGCTTCGAGGTCACCCTCCCGCTCGCTGCTGAACTTGGAGGTGGGGCACTGGCTGACTGTCCCTTTAGCCTTTTGAAGTGTGTGAAGAAAAACTCCTAAAAATTCTGCTTAATTTCTTTTTTAAAAAATTTAGATGTAAGTTAGTTAACATATAGTGTAATATTGGCATCAGGAGTAGAATTAAGTGGTTCATCACTTCCATATAACACCCAGTACTCACCACAAGTGCCCTCCTTCCTTCCCATCACCCATCTAGCCCATCCCTAGCCCACCTCCCCTCCAGCAACCCCCAGTTTGTTCTCTTAATTAGAGTCTCTTATGGTTTGCCTCCCTCTCTGTTTTTATCTGATTTTATTTTTCCTTCCCCTCCCCTAAAAGAAAGACAAATATATGGTTTCACTCATGTGGAATTTAAGAAACAAAGCAGATGAACATAAGGAAAGGGAATTCTACTTAATATCTTAAAATATTTTATCATTCTTAATTTTATAGCTACTGAATTGCAATTTGGGGTACTTCCTTTTAAGAAGGCAAGTAACATTGCCTGTTTGGTCAACACTGTCATTTCCCTTTACTTTTCTTCTTTTTAAGAATATGAGTATCTCCTCATCTTCCTTTTTTCCCCCCTCCTTTAGGCTACCTTTTTTTTTTTTTAAGTTTTATTTATTTAAGTAATCTCTACACCCCACATAAGGGCTTGAACGCATTACCCTGAGGTCAAGAGTCTCATGCTCTTCCGACTGAGCCGGCCAGGTGCCCCTTGTTCAGGTTGCTTTATTTGCTTTTCAGCTGTACTGATTTCAACAATCAAAGCAAAATCAGATACTTTCCTGATGGTGTTTGGAAGTTAGTACACATTCTTCAATAAAAATATCTATGCCGGGCACATTATCTAACTAACTACAACTGAAGTATCTCATAGTGTTTCTCTGGGCAGCCTTGGCATAAGGTGGCCAGCTGACCAAGGTTGTGTTCAGACAGAACGAAGCCCTTTCTGTTGCCTCCCTACAAAAATGTCAAGTAGGTATGGTGGGGCACCTTTGCACTCAGTCTTCAGTGGAAGATACTGCCCCACCGTCTTCTGGCACTGCTTGTGAGAGGAGGGAAATCCAGAGCAGAGCCCGAGGCTTGCTCCTTTGAACGTGACCCATATTTCCTGTTTGGAAATGTGTCATTTTCTCTTTCCCTGTAGTTAAAAATGTCGAAGAAGCTATGTCTTGGAGTTTCTTGTGATGTTAACTTTTCCAGAGTCTCTGTTGGTAGGATTTTCAATCGGGGATTGATTGAATCATTGATTGTATGTGTGTGTGTGTGCACACAGGCGCAATTCTGGAGTTTTTCTCTCTCTCTCTTTTTTTAAATTTAGTAACTTCTATTTCCTTTGTTCTTATATTTTTGTAAACTTCTGCTGATTGAGGATTGGATCTTTTTGTTGTGTTTTTATGTTGATAACATCTCCCAAAATATTTTCATATCTTTGTTAATTCCTTTAAAAAAATTCTGCAGTGGTCAGGAAATGGTGAAACCTGGGAGAATTGTAATGGATGAGCAAGAGGCTTTATTTTAAGGATCACTTATTGCCATGTGACTGGTAAAACCAGAAATTAGAAGGCATTGGAAACTCAACCACCCTGTCTTCTTTCTATGGAGACACCTTGGCTTAGAGCTCCCTCTCCTTTGGTGAAGATAGGTGGATACCTGCAGCCCAATGCAGACTAGCAGGGCAGCTCACATAAGCATGGGGTTTCCAGAAATTTTTTATGCATCTTGTCGAGTATGTCAGAGGGAGATTTATTTTAAGGAATCTACTCACATGATTGTGGAGCTTGGCAATTTCAAAATTGGATGAGGTAGGCTGGCAGGTGAGAGACCCAGGGAAGAATTGCAGTGTAAGTCCAAAGGTGGTCTCCTGGCAAAATCCCTTGTTGTTTGGGGAGGTCAGTTTTTGTTCTATCAAGACCTTCAACTGATTGGGCAAGGCCCATCCATATTATGGAGAGTAATATGCTTTACTTATACCTATTTAACTGTTAATCTCATCCCAAGAATACCTTCACAGAAACATCCAGAATAGTGTTTGACTAAATACCTGTACACCATGGCCCAGCCAACATGACACATAAAATTAACCATTACAGGCCTGCCTTTTGTCAACTTGCCACCCATACACATCTCTTTAAACCATACTTAATCTCTAAATAAAGATGACGATGAGGTCATACTACCATGTAACATGATACAATTATCCTGTGTACAATCCAAAACACACTAACCCTTTACCCAGAAGAGAATGCAAAGTCCTTGGGTGACATTTACTCTTCCTGATATCCTGTAAATAAAATACTATGATGTGAAGTTAACACTACTTAAATACTATAATATAAAGTCACCTCTGCTCTACTGTTACTCTCCTTGACACACAGGAAGAAAACAAAATAATTTATTTCTTTTCCTACCAACACTCATCAAGTACATCCTATAGAAGCATACATTCTACTTCTTCCATTCTTGCTAGCTTTGGGTTTGGGGTACAATAAGGAAGAAAGAAAGTCACAGGAAAAAAACAAGGAAGAGAGGGAAGAAAATGATCGTGTGGTTCAGAAGCCATTTGACTCTTCCAAAAAAGATGGTAAAATTCATGCCATCAAAAATGGAGGGACTTTTCTCCCTCCTTCATGCACCAAGTTCATATCTTTCCTTTCTTCAGCCCCATTGTGCATGGCCATGCATTCTCTTTCACCATCAAGGGTATTCAGCTTGTGGGTATACTCAGGGGCCCCATGGGCAACTCTGGCCTCACCTTCTCATGAGGGAAGACAGGGATGGGAGTGGGGGAGACGGCATCTTTGCTTGTCTTCTGACTCCCAAATCATTCCCCCGCCTGCCCACTGTGACCAGGGAAAGGCTGCTTCCGGGTGGACTGTAGGGCAGTATCAGACATGGAGAGTGTTTTATTTGCTGTCTTCCTTCAGGGAGCATCCCTTTGGGTTTTCCCTCCACGCCCTATTTGCTGATGCATGAGAGCATCAAAATTGATCTGAATTTTCCACAGAAATCATGTGGTGTTCTTCCCTGTCAGGATCACAGATCAGGAACCAGGACTCTGCATTGTGGAGATGGATAAATCATCTTTCCCAGGAAGAGATATGGGGTTTTGTTCTATAGAGAACAAAAGACAGAGTTTCTGTTCTATACCCAATGCTCATGTCCCTCCCAAAGTCCCATCTTGAAACCCTACCCCCAATGTGATCATATTAGGCAGTGGTGCCTTTGGGGGGTGATTAAGATTGAATGAGATCCTGAGGGTGAGGCCCTCATGGATGAATCTGTACACTTTATAAAGGCCACGAGAGAGCTTTCTTCCTCTCTGCCCTTCTGCCATGACAGCACAGCGAGAAGATAGCTATCTGTGAACCAGGAAGCAGGCCCTCACCTGATACCGAATGTTCTGGAGACTTGATCTTGGACTTCCCCACCTCCAAAACTCTGAGAAGTCATTTTCTGTTGGTTATAAGCCACTCATTCTGTTGTATTTTGTTATAGTAGCCCAAACAGACTGTAACAGCTTATGAGTTCCATTAGGGGAGAGTCAGTGATGCTTGCTCACCACTTATTCCCAGCACCTAACACTGGCACATAACAAGACCAATTAATTACTGATAAAGGACAGGATCTGAGACCCATGAGAAGAAGAAGGAGCACGGGAGGCCCGTATCTGATGCCTGTAGTAACTGAAGAGAATTTTCTTGAAGATAGATGAGAACGAGCTACATGTTCTATGTGCTGGGTGTCTGGCATATGAAAATTTAGGGATGTGTCTATATTAGGGGTCTTCAGATGTCTATAATGCTATCAATTAAAGTTACTTTGACCATTTACAAACTCCTACATTTTATGTTTATAGTACTGTACTGATATATTTATGTATAATAAAATATAAACAAAAACATAAATTTTAAGAAGATGCAGTAAAATTAAATGTAAAAAAGGAGTTATAGTTTTCTCTGCATTCTAATGGATGATTTTAAGTCTCCCCTGAGTTTAGTTAGCTCTTCTTATTCTAAAAGTTTGCAGGGCTTCAAGTGAGACCGGGAAGAGCCCAGGATAAAATATATTAGAGGCCTATAGATGGCTCTATAAAGACTAACCCATACTCCAAGTAATCAAGAGAATCTCTGGCTCACTTCTATCTCTAGAAGGTGCTTTTGTAATGACTATAGTTACATATTTCAACTAACTACATGTTCTTATTTCTGCTAGAATGTTATACGGATCTTTAAGGAAGGGACACGCTCATTTTCTTTCATCATCCTGTTCATCATGTAACTTGTGGATAGTCAAAAAGTTTTTTGTTTTTGTTTTTTGTCAGTGTGTATTAGTTAACTTTTGTTGCATAACAAACCTTCTCAAACCTAAGTAGCTTTAACCAGTAAACATTTATTATTTATATCACAATTCTGCATGTTGGCTGGTTTGGCCATTGCAGTCCTGGACGAATTGGCTGGGGCCGGATAATCTAGGATGACTCAAAACTGACCTGCCCAATGACTATAGACACATGAATGAGCCTCACTAAGATCAGTCACACCAGCTCAGACTTGCAGAATCACCCATCCATGCTGTATATTCCTGAGAAATAATAAATGATTGTTGTTTTAAGTGACTAAGTTTTGGGATGGTCTGTTACAATTGGTTAGGCAACAGCTAACCAATAGTGTTATTGTAATGATTCTTAAGTGGTCAGGCTGATACTGTCACCACTAAGGAAGTAATGACATTGCCTGCCTAGGATGGAATCAGGTGCAGACCTTTACTTTGAAATTATTCTTCCTAAAATGACAAAAGCCTCCATTTGGTAATATCCCTGGACTTTGCTCATAGATCCTTTGCTGTTTATAGATATTATAGATTTTCCCGCCAATTTGTAATTTTTCTTTTGTGGTTGTTTATGGTAATTTTTTAATATCAGAGTTTAAATATTTGAGGACAGAGGCTTTACCATCCTAAGATTCCATAAACATTTACATACCTTTTAGTTTTTAATTCAAGTAGCTTTATGGCTTTTATTTCCATGTATTGTGAAGCTGTTTTTAGGCTCATATAATTTAGAATTTTTATATTTACTGAATAGATGGGATTCTTTTATCATTGTGAAATGATCCTTTTTTTATCTCTTATAATACTCTTTATTTTGAAGTCTACTTTGTGTGATATTAACATTGCCGGCCCAGCTTTCTTATGCTTAGCATTTTAAAGATATATCTTTTGCTATCTTTTTGCTCAGTGTATCTTTGCCCTTGTATTTGTGTCTTTTATAAACAGCATATAATTGGGTTTTGCTTTTTTACCTATCTGACCATCTCTGCTTCTTAAATGGTGTGATTAATTCCTGTACATTGAACATAATTATAGAAATGACTAAATTCAAGTCTACCATCTCACTGTTTGATTTCTATTTGTTTCTCTCTGTTCCTGCCCTCCTTCTCCAAATCTTGGGTTAGTCAAGTATTTTTTAAAACTATTCAACTATATTTCTTCTATTAGCCTTTAACCAAAGAATTTT
Organism: Ailurus styani; assembly: GCA_002007465.1. NCBI lineage: Eukaryota > Metazoa > Chordata > Mammalia > Carnivora > Ailuridae > Ailurus > Ailurus styani. The sequence continues at coordinate 401,833 of LNAC01000254.1, read as the reverse complement.
TAGGGGGAGGTGGTGCCTGTCTGGCTCAGTCAGTAGAGCATGCAACTCTTATTCTAGGGGTTGTGAGTTCAAGCCCCATGTTGGACATAGAGCCTACTAGAAAAAAAATGTTTTTTGTATTATGTTTTTACCGATTGCTATAGTGATTACACTGTGCATTACGTTATTATAGTCCAACTTGATTTAATATTATTCCACTTTACTATATAATTTTATTTATAATTTATTTAACTCATCCTCCCATCTTTTGTGTAATTGTCATCCTATATTTTACTTCTACATCAATCATAAACCCCGCATTACATTGGTTTTTTTTCCTTTGAGGGGTTAACTACTTTACAAAGAATTCAAGAAAAGTAAGAAAAAGTAGTCTTTATATTTACCCATATATCTGTAATTTCCAGTGCTCTTTTCTTCCTGTAGCACTAAGTTTCCATCTGGTACCATTTGCCTTCAGCCAGAATTTCCCTTAGCATTTCTTGTATTACAAGTTTTCCGGTGATGAATTCTCTCAGCTTTTGACTATCTGGATGTCTTAATTTTTCCCTCCATTTTGAAGTACGTTTTTACTCAATAGAATTCTAGGTTGATAGTTTTGCTGTTGGTTTTTGTTCAGCACTTTGAAGAGGTTGTTCTTCTGGCCTCCATTATTTCTTAAGAGACGTCAGCTTTAATTCTCATCGTTGTTTCTTTGTACATAATGTATCCTTTTTTCTCTGCTGCTTTCAAGATTTTTTTGATCTTTTTTTAAGGTTTATTTATTTATTTGAGAGAGAGTGTGTGTGTGCGCACACGTGACTTGGGGGAAGGGTAGAGTGAGGGGGGAAGGGCAGAGGGAGAAGGAGAGAGAGAATCCTGAAGCTGACTCTGCACTGAGCTTGAGGCAGGGCTCGATCCGAGGACCTGGAGATCAGGACCTAAGCTGAAACCAAGAATCAGCTGCTTAACTGGCTGTGCCACCCAGGTACCCCAGTCTTTGATTTTCAGTAGTTTGGTTATGATGTGCTTAGATGTGGTTTTCTTTGTAATTATTGTGCTTGAGGTTCACCAAACTTTTTGGATCTATGACTTGATATTTTTCACCAAATTTGGAAAATTTTGTCCATTACTTCTTCCAATATATTTTCTTCTCTTTCTGGGACTCCAGTTACAACTACTTAAGATTATTCCACAGGTATTTGAGACTATTGTTCTCTTTTTTCTCCTAATATTTTTTCTCTCTGTACTTCAGTTTGGATTTCTTTTTTTAAGATTTTATTTATTTGTCAGAGAGAGAGAGAGAAAGAGAGAGAGCACAAGCAGGGAGAACGGCAGGCAGAGGCAGCAGGCTCCTGGATGATCGAGGAGCCTGATATGGGACTTGATCCCAGGACCCTGGGATTTGCAACCAGTTTTACTTGTCCTCATATCATTGTCTAGGGCCTTCTGGATTCATAGTGCAGTCCATCTTCCCTTCAGAACCCAGGATCCTGCAGCGTGACATCCTTAAGCCTTAGAGTTTGGGGGGAGAAAAATGCAGCCAAAATGATGATTTCTAAGCATCTGGAGAACATGATATGGTCAGTCTACCATTGCCTGAACCTGGATGATCAGTCAACAAACTGATAACTGATGAGGTCTAGCACACATTCTACCTTTGGGGTCCTATAGCTCCAGATACCTGATGGCACTGGCTGGGGTCCATGGAGAAACATAGCACTCAGCAATGCCACTTTGGTTCTCCAGTTTCCAGCCTCAGATGATGCTGTCCTGAACTTCAGCAAAAGGAATGGCCAATGATCTGGAAAAGCTCTTGTGGTCATCCTACTTGAGGCTGTGTGTCATCCAACTCCACAGAGACAACTGAAGCTACAAACCCTCCTTCCTCCTCACCCTTTAGCCGCCAAAGGACAGGACTCTAGGAATGGGGCTGCCTATAGGCCCGTGGTGAGGTCAGCACTCCTGGTTACTGAACCTGCTCAGGTCAAAACAAGGAAGGCTGTCAAACTTTGTGGATCAGCTAGGGTGGATCTGATGGCAGTTTCAAGCCATCTGGGAGTTTCCAGATGGGTCTGAGGAGAGCTAGGTAGCCAGGGAGTTCAGTCTTAGAGCTGGGAGATTTCCCTTTGGCATGTGGATTGGAGGAAGAGCAGCTGAGTACAGATTATCCACATTTTTTTCTCAGGGCTCTAAAATGTAAATCATTGTAGAGTCAGAGGGTGGGGATGAAAACGGAGTCCCAGATTTTCCTCTTCTCCCCATTTGCTTGTGTCCAGACCCCATTTGCTTGCATTCCATGTTCTCTGGTCTAAGAGGTTATTTCTAGTGCTTCCATGTCCTGAAGTGGTTGAGGTAGAGCCTGAGATTCAGAGTGTGGAAGAAAAATAAAAGATCCTATTTAACAAAACAGAACTGACCAGCAAAAATACAAAAAATCAGAAATATGAACTTTTCCTTTAAGAAGCCAATTTTTCTAGGGGGAAATGCTTACTGGCCAGATTTGTTAAGCTAGAAACAACTCTCAACATTTACACATCTTTTTCTTGCACTCTATTTTCTCTAAGCTCCTGCATTCACAGAGAAAATACAAACTCTGAGTATCCACAGCACTGGTTAGAATTTTTTTTTTTTTTGCTGCTGACATTTACAATAAAGATACTTCTATTTGAATTAGTTTTAAGGTTTGTGAAGAATGTTTATATAATAGCATATGTTCTAAGACAATGGCTATTGTGAAAAAGAATGAATATTCAAAATCCTGTGAGTTGATGTAAATGATTCAGCAGTAAAGCTTACCCTGCTTCTCTCTATAGATGCATTATCTAAAAAGCTATAAAAAGCTCAGTGCAAAATTTTGCTGGTTCAGATGAATGATTTCCTCTTTCTTACTGTAGAAGGGCTGTGTTGTTCTTTTCATTTTCAAATAAAGTAATATCTGACAGTGTTTCCTTCTGAGATCCAGATGTAAGGCAAGATTGTTTGTGAATTATACTTTCACAGTGGAAAACAAAGCAGCCTGGTTAGTGTTACCAACTCCACGATTACCGTACTTTTGTTGAGTTCCATGCAGCTAGCCTACCCAACAGCCATTGCTACTTGGGGAAAGAAAGTCTGTCCCCAAAGAGTGAGGCATAGTTGGTCTAAGTAAATCATGGTAATTCCATTAACTAGTTGTTTGCTTAGAGGTAACACCATGACCCAGTTCTGGCCAATGAGACATCAGGGAGTTATACTAGGAGACTTCTAGGAAAAAGTTTCTTCCTGATTAAGTTTGGAGTTGGAGACATCATGTTAGCAGCATTTGTTCCACTGATCTATTTATCTTTACACCAACTCCACACTCTGTTAATTACTGTAGCTTTATAGGAACCTTGAAATCCAGTAATGTCAGTCCTCCAGCTTTGTTCTTTTAGCAAGTTGTTTGGCTTTCCAGGTCATTTACATTTCCATATGGACTTTAGAATCTGCTTGTCAAGTTTCTACCAAAAAGCTGTTGGGATTCTTATTAGATTATAATTTCACCTATAGCTCAATTTGGGAAGAAATGACATTCTGAGTCTTCCAACTCATGGACACGGGCAACTTAAGTAGCAGTGATCATATCCTTCATTGTCTTCTTCCTGACTTTAATGAAATTGCTGCTAGTGTTTCACTGTTAATCTGATGTTGCTTTTCGTGTTTCTTATATTCTTTTTATTGTAATACAGTAATAGCTTTTATTTAATTAGAAATGCCTGTTAAATTACATTAAGTCCCTTTTTGGCATCTTTGGAAGTGATTTTTTTCTTTTGTAATTTATGAATAAATTCCTTTATCATAAACTGTATTTTCATTTCAGAAATAAAATTCCCGGCCATTATTCTTTTTTTAATTTTATTTTCTTATCAAAGTATAGTTGACACACAATGTTACCTTAGTTTCAAGCGTACAGCATAGTGATTTGACAAGTCTATATGTTATGCTATGCCCACCACAAGTGTAGCTACCATCTGTCACCATACAGTGCGATTACAATTTGGTTGTTATTCTTTTACCATACTTTTGAATCTGCTTTTACTAGCATTGTATTTTTTCCATCTATGTTCACAAGTAAAATTGGTCAGTGATATTTGTTTCATTTACTTTGTCAGACTTTGGTATCAATATCTTAATATAAACCATGACATTCCCCACTGTGCGTTGCTCAGTATAGTTGGTGAATTGAATTGAATCTGGCCTGCTGGGGTGTTTCACACTCAGTTTCCTGTATATCCCTCACCTACAGAACCCCAAGAACACACATAATTAATATATTCCTTTGCCCCAGGGAAGACAAGCCAAGAGAAATACCATCAGATAGATCATGAGCATCAGCATAAGACCATAACCTGTACAATATTCCTGGCAGAAATACCTGCTGGACAGAAAATATCTGATGGATTTTTGAAAATCAACAGGGGCGCCTGGGTGGCTCAGTGGGTTAAAGCCTCTGCCTTTGGCTCAGGTCATGATCTCAGGGTCCTGGAATCAAGCCCCGCATCTGGCTGCCTCCTCAGCAGTGAGCCTTCTTCCTCCTCTCTCTCTGCCTGCCTCTCTGCCTACTTGTAATCTCTCTCTCTGTCAAATAAATAAATAAAATCAACTAAGTAGGGGCACCTGAGTGACTCAGTCGTTTGAGTGTCTGCCTTTGGCTCAGGTCATGATCCCAGGGTCCTGAGATCGAGCCCCATGTCGGGCTGCCTGTTCAACAGGGAAGTCTGCTTCTCCCCCTGCTCATTCCCTCTCTCTCTCACTCACTCACTCTCTCTCTTTTTCAAATAAATAAAATCTTAAAAAAAAAAAGAAAATCTACTAAGTAATATTCCATTGCCAAAAAGAAAGACAAACAGAATAGACCCTACCAGTAAAGTGGATAAAAGCCTGTTACACAAGCAAAATTTTTAAGGAAGGTAGAAAAATTTAGTGCATGTGTAGGAAAGACAGTGATTATTCATAGTAGCTCTCAGAGGGTGCCTGGGTGGGTCAGTTGATAAAGCCACAGAATCATGATTTCAGCTCAGGTCATGGGCTCTGTGCTCAGTGGGGAGTCTGCTTGAGATTTTCCCTCCCTGCCCCCCCATCCCCCAAACTCGCTTGCATTCTCTCTCTCTCTCTCTCTCAAATAAATAAATCTTATAATACACAGACACACACACACACACACACACACACACACACACACACACACACACCACAGTAGCTCTCAGAACACTCAATACACATCACAAAGTACAAGCAGTCTTCTGACCATCTTGTTCATGTATACCAAGATTGACCCAGTGGCTCCCCCCAGAGAAATGCTCAATAAGCACTTTCTGAATGAACGAAAGAGAGATAAGTGTTCTATTGGCTTGTCAGCTATCACATGGGTGTCCCAAGTGTCCACAAGCGACACCACAGTGCACCGAAGAACCCCACATCAACCTTTTTTCAATCATTGCACAAATGTTTTTACCTTGAGGGGAGGCAGTGCTGGTCAGGGCGGGGCACCTGGGCTCTGCCTCTTCTGACCAGGGCTGGCAATCACCATTGTCATGCTTTGTCTCAGGTGGCTGCTGATTCAGGTATATCAGGAAGGCTGCGCCACTCCGGCTCAGGAAGCAGGGCCAGTGATAACTGACTGTGGGTGCACACTGGCCAGGGGAACAGGAATTGTGGTACATGCCAGCATGAGTGAGTGAAACCTGTAACTTAATGACTTAAGTATAGGTGTATAAACCATGGTGTTTAGCAGACATGGATATGCAGGTGGCGTCCTCAAGTATTTTGAAGTCATTTCAGCCTTTGGGGTGCCACAGGAGTCCCTTCTCTGTTTCATGCTCCTTCCACAGCTGTTTGGCAGTTGCTGTTGTGAAAATCTGGCCCAGGGACAGAATTCAGAGGTCTTCTGGGTGATGTTGGAAAAGCCATAGCCTGAGAAAGTTGTATCAAAGTTTCAAAGCCTCCAAGGTAGCCTCTGTGAAGCATTTGTGACCCAGCAGCTCCCAGCTCTTGGAATAACCTTTTGTGAAAAGACAAATGACATGGAACAGGTATGTCTCCTGTCCCTTGGATACAGTGAGACATCCAGTCTGTTCTCAATTCCACTCTTCTACCTCCTAAATATAACTGGAATGTCTCTTTTTCTCTGAGCCATATCCTAACTCAAGTCATGGTTATCTACAGACTGGGCTTCTGCAGTGGCGTCCCCACCAGTGACAGAGCCATCACAGAGCTCCACGAGCAACACCGACCTTGTGCCTGTGTCAGTACACCCCGGTGCACACCTCCACTTGCACACCTCCACTTGCTCTCCTCCTTGGATCTGCTTTCCCTTTGCTGTTTACTATAATTTTTGGAATATTTCAGGCACATCGAAACCTATGAAGAGTAATATAACATATACTCATGTGTCTATTGCCAAACTTTTTGACATTTTAACATTTTACAAAAATTTTTGGAGTTAGGTAGCCTAAATGTTTATTAAGAAATATATCACACATAGAGAAGAGTACATATAATGTAAATGAACACTTCAAAGAACAAATACTCATGTGCTCACTTCTCAGCTTAAGACATGGAATATTTCCAAAGGTCTTTAAAGTCTCCCGTATCCACTTTCCAATCCAGGAACTCTGCTGTATCCCCTCAGAAGAAACCACTATCCTGATTTTTGTGATAACTTGTTTCCTTGCATTTTTTTGTATTTGTAGCGTGTGTGTGTGTGTGTGTGTGTGTGTGTGTGTGTGTGTGTAAATATAAATCCTTAGTGGTTCTTTGCCTTTTTTTTCCCGGCATTTTGTATAAATAGGGTCAATCTGAATGCATTCCTTGTGATTTACTTTTCTTTTCCTCTCTTCTTCTTCTTCTTCTTCTTCTTCTTCTTCTTCTTCTTCTTCTTCTTCTTCTTTTTGCTTAGCAATATGCTTTGGAAGCCATATCCATTGTTTCAGGGAGCTGTAATTCATTCGTTTCCTCTGCTTTCCAATCCATATTTCATACCACAGCCAGAACAATCTTTTAAAGATTCAAACCCATTATTTGTTACTCTGCTGCATAAAACCCTTCAGGCTTTCCAAAACTCTTAGAATAGAACCACATATCCCTGGCGTGGCCCACGAACCCCCATGTCACCTGACCCCATCTCCTTCTAGAGTCTCATCTCAATTCCTGGGCTGAGGTCCGTTTCCTTGATCTCAACAAGCCGCTCCCTTCCTTCTGGCCTTCACACACACTTGGAAGCCCCCTTTTATTCTTCATCTTGCTATTCCTGTTCAAACTTCAGGTTTCTTATTAAATATCACTTCTTAAAGTAGATCCTCACTGGGGCACCTGGGTGGCTCAGTTGGTTAAGTATCCAACTCTTGCTTTCAGCTCAGGTCATGATCTCAGGGTTGTGGGCTGAGCCCCGTGTTAGGCTCTGCACTCAGTGGGGAGTCAGCTTCAGATTCTCTTTCTTGCTCTGCCCCCGTCCCTTTCTCTCTCTCTAAAATAAATCAATAAATCTTTGGGGCACCTGAGTGGTCAGTCAGTTAAGCATCTGCTTTGGCTCAAGTCATCCCAGGGTCCAGGGATCGATCCCCTCGGCAAGCTCCCTGCTCAGTGAGGAGCTTGCTTCTCCCATTCCCTCTGCTGCTCCCCCTGCTCGTGCTCTCTCACTCTCGCTGTCTCTCAAATAAATAAATAAATAAAATCTTAAAAAAAATAAATCTTTTGGGGAAATAAATGGACCTTTGCTAACCACCCAGTGTAAATCAGATGTTCCTTGTTTTGCTTCCTTCTTACCCTCTTGCTTCAAGTATTTACCATTGCATTATTATATATTTATTTGTGCAATTATCTTTATATTTATTTGATGTCAGTCTCCCTTAACTGATTTTGAGGATAGGATCACATACGTTTTGCAATTATGGCATATCTAGTTCTAACAGAGCCCTGGCACATAACAAGTTTCAAATAATTATCATTCAATGGGAAGTGAAGCCAGAAAAAGTTGATGCTGTCAGGACCAAAAAAAAAAAAAAAAGTGTTCAGCTCATTCTGGGACAATTCTCTGCAGGATAAAAATTGTTAAAAATGAAGGTGTCAAAGGATTCTTCAAGAAAGCATGTCAGTTTCAGTACAAGCAGAAGCAGATGTTAAGCTTTTGTATTTGTCCTCTGTGCTGACCCAGAGAAAGTGACTGAGAGGCAGTTTAGTGTAGCAGGCGCTATGGTGTATCTTAAACATAAAATATATAACAATAACTAAAACTTACTTAGCCCCTATTTGTGTGGGCACCACTCTAAGTGCATTGCATGAAAGAATTGATTTAATTCTCATAATAACCCCTGAAGGGAAGTGTTTCATTATCCCTATTTTTATATATCCCCATATTTTACCAGGAAACGGAGGCACAGAGAAATGAAGAATTTGCCAGAACTTACACAACTAAAAAGTGGCAAAATCAGACTGTGGACCCAGGCAATCTTACTGCAGTGTTCTTGGCCACTATGCTAATTGCCCTTAATAATTTTGTTCAAAGAATATTTGCAGCATGAATAAATGATGAGGGCAATGCCAAAGTTCAAGCTAAGTGCTGTAGGCCTACGAAATGGGAGTGTTTGACTCTGTTTATGGCTGTTGGAGGAATGGACACGGGAGGACGATGCTGTCCATGACCGCAGACACACTAAGAGTCTGAGACACGTTAGTGAAGAGGGGCTGATCAGCAGGTGGGTGTGAAATGAATGGATGGTTGTAAACATAGTCCCCTGCCAGAATGTGGAAGGTCTCAAACGAGACTTTTGGAGGCTCCTAATTTTTAAAATATTTTATTTATTTATTTATTTGAGAGAGAGGGAGAGAGAGAGAGCTTGATCAGGTTGAGGGGCAGAGGGAGAGGGAGAAGCAGATTCTCCACTGAACAGGGAGCCCATCACAGGGCTCTGTCCCAGGACCCTGGGATCATGACCTGAGCCAAAGGCAGGTGTTTAACTGACTGAGCCACCCAGGTACCCCTAGGGTCCTAATTTTTAAAGCAGGACCCCAACTTTGATGAAGGCATTGTCATACACTGGACCTCCTCCTTATCTGATCACCTTTCCAGAGTGGGTGTGCTGCAAAAGAGAGAAGCAGTGAGCACTGAAACAGACACGCTCAAATACCCCATCACAATCTGAGTGTGGATGGTGTTGCAGTGTGGCCCTTGGTGTTCCTGGTTTTTCTAGCATTGTGTGTTGTGAATTCCCTATTCAGCCAACCATAGGTGTGGCAGGGATGGGTAAGGAGAACAGTTCTAATCCTGAAAATCGAGGAGAGGTTCAGTTCTTGGATGCTTAGAAGCGTCCTATGAGAATTCTTGGAAGTTTTTGGAGACCGAGTTATTACAGGAGAATAGAATTCCTATAACCATATAGATGGTAGATCTGACCACATGAAACTTGGGAAATAATGATAATTCAACTAAATCTATTCTCCCTGATGCGAAAACCTGAGACACTTGGGATCTATCACTCTGTAGCCCAGACTTCTCTTCTAAGTGATAATCTGGACCTCTCCCCTGAGATGCCCCACATGCCCCAAAACTCAACAGGTCACCAACCGAACTCATTATCTTCCTTCTACCTCTTCTCCTCCACCTGGCTTCTTCATCTCAGTAAAGTGGCACTACTTTCTCCCAGTTACTCAAGCCATAAACTTGTGCAACATATTTTCTTCCTGTGTCTACATCAACCCCCAAAAGCAATCCACAAGGTCTTGTCTAGTTTACCATCTAAACAGCACACAGCATTCTTCTCTCATCACCTCCATATCCCATATTTAGCCCCAGATAAGCCCCCATCATCACCACTAGGTTTATTTTTTATTTTTATTTTTTAAAGATTTTATTTATTTATTTGACAGAGAGAGAGAGATCACAAGTAGGCAGAGAGGCAGGCAGAGAGAGAGGAGGAAGCAGGCTCTCTGCCGAGCAGAGAGCCTGATGTGGGCCTCAATCCCAGGACCCTGAGATCATGACCTGAGCCGAAGGCAGAGGCTTTAACCCCCTGAGCCACCCAGGCGCCCCACCACCAGGTTTATTGCCGTAGGCTCTCAATTGGTTTTCCAATCTTCAGATCCACTTACCTAACAATCCTCCAGTTGGCTCGCCACACCATAGCCAGCACGATTGTTCCAAAATTCAAATCTGAGCATGAACTTCCCTGAACCCTTTAAAATGCTTTAATGGTACCCTATTGCCCTCATCATAATGTCCAAAGACTTAACAAGGTGTGTATCACTAGCACCTTGGACCATGATTGGCATTTAGCATACACCCAGCAAATATGTGTGCATGGAAACTGGAATAATTTTGCATGTCTTATCTCCTTTTTTTTTTTTTAAGATTTATTTTGTTTTAGAGAGAGAGAGAGAGCATGCACACATGACAGGTAGGGGCAAAGGGAGAGGGAGAGAATCTCAAATAAACTCCTTGTGCAAAACCCCACTCAGGGCTGGATCTCACAACCCTGAGATCATGACCGAGTCGAAATCAAGAGTTGGACGCTTAACTGACTGAGCTACCCAGGTGCCCCTGTCTTATCTCCTTTTAACTTGCTGTGAGCACTAACAAGAATGACTTTCCTATATAGTAACAATAGCTAACATTTACATGTGTCAGCAGTTGGTCATTTGTCTTTTCACTGTGCCTGTTTTCTGATATGTACCAGTTTTAAATTTTGTTACAATCAGATCTATACATTTTTTTCTTTTGTGATTTTGGGAGTTCAGTTTATACTTAGAAATTCCTTGTCCATGTGAAGATTATAAAAATATTTTCCTATGTTTTGACCTAGCATGTCTATGATTTTTTTCCACATTTAAATATTTAATCCATTTGAACTTACTTGTACATATGATGTGAGGTAAGGATCTAACTTTATTGATTTTTCCATTCAGTGGTCAGTTTCCCCAAAGAATCCATTCCTGCCTCACTGATTTAAAATGCTACTTTAATCATTTATTAGTTTCCCATATACACTTGGGTCTGTTTCCTAACTCTGTTCTGATGGTTATACTGTTCTATCTCTCTACCAGTATCAGACTGTTTTATTATTTATGGGTTTTGGACACATAGAAGTTTTGAATATTTTAAAAGTTAAACTTTTATTGTGATTCCTTCCATTTAAAAGTTTAGCCCCTCAATCTTACTTATTGAAATTTATGCATGAAATAACATGATTTCACTTTTGCCTTTCCTGTGCAAGGAAAGGTTAATTTAAGCAACTGAATATTTTTACATTGTTGCATTCACATGCCTCCCCACTTCCACAATTTCTTCAGTATCTCCCTTCAAGGGTACTACTAGAAAAGTCATCTTTTTGTAAATATAAATAGAGGTATTTTTTCGCATTTACTACAGGATAATACCCTTTAATTACTAAAAGTAATTTAATTATTGTGTTGAAGACAGTTGACAATATTTGTATAGTGTCGGCTTTTGTTTAAACACTAAATGCCAGTAATTCCGGATCTGTATCTCCCCTAAATTTATTTACTTACTTTTTTTTATTTACTTAATTTTAAATTACCTATGTACAGCTTTGGAAAATTGAAGATAGAGAAAAACGTTTGAGATCCTCAGATCCTCAATCGGGAGGTATTAGTGTTTATTATAAGTCTTCACTAGAGAATTATTTAATAAATGCATCTATAACTAAAGCTGCTTTTCACCCCTTTTTTACATTTAAAATTATAAAATATAATAGACTAAAAGCATAATAGGAAATGACAGATCATACCTCTGTCATTTTTAATAGTCTTGTTTTTTAAATACTTCTTAAAGAAACGTGAAATCAAAATATACATTTTATTTATTTTTGAGCATACTGTTAGAAAGTTTGCATAATTCTTTATTAATCAAAACCAAGGTATGGGGGTGAGTGAAATAGAACCACTTGTATTCATAGCAGCAAAGTTCTTATGTAAACAAAGAATATTTCAAATGCAAAATCCTTAAAGAATGTAAAGCAAATATTACTCAATTATTTTGTGTCATAATGTATATGAGTAAATGTGACTCATAATCTCTGTTCTTAGAATTGATCTTACAGTAGCATGGAAATATGTATACAAGGATATTCACTGCATCATTGTTACAATAACAGAATATAGAAACAACATGAACATGTAATAATGGGTAAAAGGTTTTTGTTTTTTTTATTGTGTTATGTTAGTCACCATAAAATACATCATTAGTTTTTGATGCAGTGTTCCAAGACTCATTGTTTATGTACAACACCCAGTGCTCCATGCAATACCTGCCCTCCTTAATACCCACCACCAGGCTCACCCATCCCCCGACCCCCCTCCCCTCTAAAACCCTCAGATTGTTTCTCAGACTCCACAGTCTCTTATGGTTTGTCTCCCGCTCCGAATTGCCCCAATTCACTTTTTTCTTCTCCTAATGTCCTCCATGTTATTCCTTATGTTCCACAAGGAACTGAAACCATATCATAATTGACTTTCTCTGCTTGACTTATTTCACTCAGCATAATCTCCTCCAGTCCCATCCATGTTGATGAAAAGTTAGGAATTCATCCTTTCTGATAGATGAGTAATATTCCATTTATATATTCTTTATCCATTCATCTGTTGAAGGCCATCTTGGCTCTTTCCACAGTTTGGCTATTGTGGACATTGCTGCTATGGCCATTGGGGTACCTATGGCCCTTCTTTTCACTACATCTCTATCTTTGGTGTAAATACCCAGTGGTGCAATTGCCAAGTCATAGGGTAGCTCTATTTTTAATTTCTTGAGGAATCTCCACACTGTTTTCCAAAATGGCTGCACCAACTTGCATTCCCACCAACAGTGTAAAAGGGTTCCCCTTTCTCCACATCCTCTCCAACATTTGTTGTTTCCTGCCTTATTAATCTTTGCCATTCTAACTGGTGTAAGGTGGTATCTCAATGTGGTTTTGATTTGAATTTCCCTGATGGCCAGTGATGATGAACATTTTTTTCATGTGTCTGTTAGCCATTTGTATGTCTTCATTGGAGAAGTGTCTGTTCATGTCTTCTGCCCATTTTCTGAGATGATTATCTGTTTTTTGGGTGTTGAGTTTGAGAAGTTCTTTATAGATCTTGGGTATCAGACCTTTGTCTGTACTGTCATTTGCAAATATCTTCTCCCATTGGGTAGGTTGCCTCTTTGTTTTGTTGACTGTTTTCTTTGCTGTGCAGAAGCTTTTTATCTTGAAATCCCAAAAGTTCATTTTTGCTTTTGTTTCCTTTGCCTTTGGAGATGTGTCTTGAAAGAAGTTGCTGTGGCTGATGTTGAAGAGGTTACTGCCTATGTTCTCCTCCAGGATTTTGATGGATTCCTGTCTCACGTTGAGGTCTTTCATCCATTTAGAGTTTATCTTTGTGTATGGTGTAAGAGAATGGTCAGGTTTCATTCTTCTATACATAGCTGTCCAATTTTCCCAGCACCATTTATTGAAGAGACTGTCTTTTTTCCACTGGATATTTTTTCCTGCTTTGTCGAAGATTATTTGACTATAGAGTTGAGGATCCATATCTGGACTCTCTACTCTGTTCCATTGGTCTATGTGTCTGTTTTTGTACCAGTACCATGCTGTCTTGGTGATCACAGCTTTGTAATTAAAGCTTGAAATCAGGCAACGTAGATAAAAGGTTTAGTAACTTAGGGTTTCCATATAATTGTATACCATGCAAGTAATCGAGTTGCAAAACAATATGCTTAATTTTAATCCCCCCCTTTTTTTTTGTAAAGTTGGACAAATATACCATTCTCTGTGTATATGGAATGTAACAAGCTGGAGCCATCTCAGGCTTGTAGAGGGAGAGACCTGTTCCATAGGAAAATATTAGCTGCTCAGGCTGGGTGTGTCCCTGTGTGGCTGGCTGGGATGTTGGCTGGCTCTAAGATTACTCTCTAAGATATTTGAACTGTTTTGCATAAGACAAGAAACTTGAAATTGATTTATTTATTTTTAAGACTGTACTTATTTATTTGACAGGGAGAGGGAACAAGCAGAGGAAGAAGCAGGCAGAGGGAGAGGGAGGAGCAGGCTCCCTACTGACCAGGGAGCCAGATGTGGGGCTCAATCCCAGGACCCTGGGATCATGATGTGAGCTGAAGGCAGCCGCTTAACCTACTGAGCCACCCAGGCGTCCCGAGAAACTTATAATTTAAAAAGAAATCACAGTTTTTGGAGCTTCAATCCAGCACATTTGCCATTTCTATCCAGGCATTGTTGCTTATTCTGTTATGCTAGTAAGATGATCTGCTTCTGAAAATTCTCACAATAATTTAACAATACCCTTTAGTTATCACATCCTGCTTTCCACCAGAATCATAATCTGTTGGTGCATCAGGTTCCCCTTTCTTCAAATTTTGCTGCTTTGTCTACTGACATTATAGTAATAAAATTAAGGTCATGCATGTTGGCTGCTTAAAATTTCTAAATAAATTCTCCTTAATTAGTCTGTCCTTAACTCTTTACAAATAGTTCCAAGAGATGATTTGATTTTCAATAGTTCATCCATGATTCATGACAGAGACAGCCTGAGATCTCATCATTTCCCTGTGCATTGAAATTCTGCAATTTTAAGCATTTTCTTAACTAGTCAGGATCCTTTTCCTCTTAACTGATGACTTCCCTTTGTGGAGGATAGAGAGATAAATGGATGTTAGTGTAGAGATGCAAACGATTCTGGGCCTTCTTTTCCCAAAGCTCTTCTACTTCCTTATCTTCAGAGTCTGGAAATTCAGGTGTTCTGTCCTGTGCGTGTAAGAAAATATCACAGGCATTTTATTGCTGGTGGTGGTCCTTTCTGGCCAAGGCCAAATACTCTTTGAACCTTCTTTGCACCAGAACCAAGATAACATTCACAATGGGAAACGTCCGTCCCAGCAACTTCTCAATGATCGACCTAATATTTCACAGATTTGCTAAGACCGAAATTTCAGTTATTTGAGTAAATTTTAAAGCGTGCTGCAGCCCAAGGTACACAAAGTGTCTGGGACAACCCCGCTGGCTGCTGTATTGTGTTATTGTTGCAAAGTGGCCTCACAGTCTGCCAGGATTTATTTAAAATATGCTTTCTTTTTCTTCACATGTATAGCTAGAAAAAAACATTTTCAGTGTTAGTGCTTACTCGATTTATCAGAATCTAGCTCCCTTCCTTTTGTGAAGGAGACTCTTTGAGTCTCTGGTGACAAATGCTTTTTTCATTGGAGCTCTGGGTGACTGTCTGGCGTCTCTTGTCCAGCGAAGGGAGTCGCACTGGGTCCCTGAAGAGCTGTTTCACGTGGGAGGCACCCATTTCTCATTGTCTTAGATGATTTATGCCAGATCCGGGTAGGAATGGCAGACTGTCCAATAAAGGAGAAAGACAACAGAAAACTCTTTTACCTAAGGGCCTCATTTTTCCTTTGTTTTCTGTATTTTTTTTTCATCAAATATGATCATTTCTTCCTTCTTCATGACTTTCTTTTCTTCTGGCTTAAAATTCTTACTGATAGGACTATTTGTGCAGATACTGGTGACTTTCAAATATATTAACCCAAACCTCTCTCCTGTTTCAAATCCAGATAGCTAAGTTTCTGCTGAACAGTTAACTCCAAAATCAACCTGGCTAAAATGGAACTTTATATTTTATTGTCAGTTTACTTTTCTCAGTCCATCCATCCCATGCCCCAACCAGGGCCCATGGCATCGATATAGAAAGTTCCACCTCCCTCACCCTCAAAGTCAAATTAATCCCAAGAGTTGTAAGTGTTTCCAATCTCCTGTTTCTACTCTCCACTCTTCCCCCTCATTTCACTGCCCTAATCAGATCCCAGGTGTTTGGGGCCCTAGTTAAGGCCTTTTAGCTGCTCTTGTCTCTCATCTCCTCTCATTTCACCCTCCATGTTGCTGCCAGAACAATCCTTCTAAGACCCATGTATTACAGATCCTTAACACCACACAAAATCCTGCCACAACTCTGGAGGCTATTCACACACGTCACACATGGTCAACAGGAGAGTGTGTTGGAGGGGTTAGGCACATTCAGGTGAGTGATTGTCTCCAACGAACTCCAACATCATCCCATAAAAGGACAAGCATTTGGATGCTGGCCACTGAAGACCTTTCCCAACCTTTGCTTGTCTTGCTCCCCCAGCCACCAACCCTCAGGGAGCCAGAGGTCACAGAGTGAGTCAGGAAGAAAAAGAGGAAAAGAACAAGAAGGAAATAGTGAAAAGCTGACCAAGACCTCTTCCTGGGCTTTAGGTTTCTGAGCCTGAGTCAAGACTGAGCCAGGGGTTGGGGAGAAGGTTTAAACAGGATGAGATTAGTATGATACTGGACCAAACGTGTTCATAGCTAGAAAAGCTATTACATCTACCCAAGATTTCATTAGAGTGGAGAGAATGGGGATTCAGTGTAGCATGGAAGAAAGTTAGTATCATGAATAAATATCCTGTTTCTTTTCCCCTGCAGCTTGCACCCCACTATAACCAGCACATTCAACAAGCCAGTTAGAATAAATATTGCCAAACACCTTCCCATAAATGCTGTACCAGCTTCCCCCAGTACCAGGGTATGCGTACCTGTTTTCAGGAAGAGAAGCTTTTGATGTTCACATACTAGGATCCTTATCTCTTCTTTATACTCCAGTGAGGTAAAAGACAAAATTTGTCCCCCCAAATCTCCAATTACTATAGACTTCCTAATATCACATACTGTTTAAATACTTGTCTGTCCAGCGTCCATACCTCAACAATCTCAAGTTACACACATGTTTTTACATTGTAGCCAGGAATCTAAGTGAAAGATGTAAGGGAAGATCCACTCTCAAGTGCTAACTTGGGTGACCAAGAAGGTCCATTACAAAAATAAGTATTTTTTTTTAAGATTTTATTTATTCATTTGACACAGAGAGAGAGATTACAAGTAGGCAGAGAGGCAGGCAGAGAGAGAGGAGAGAGGAGGAAGCAGGCTCCCTGCTGAGCAGAGAGCCCGATGTGGGCCTCGATCCCAGGACCCTGGGATCATGACCTGAGCCGAAGGCAGCAGCTTTAACCCACTGAGCCACCCAGGCGCCCACAAAAATAAGTATTTTTAACCCAAAGGCATTTGGACATCCTTTTAAATCCACTGATTGATGCTACCATAGAGAAAAGAGCACAGGTATATTAAAATTATGTTGTCCAAAGATTATTTATTAGTTAATGCAAATTTACATTGGCTTAAGGACTGAAAATTAACTCAGGATCCAGAAACTATCATTTAAGTTGACACATTAAGTCATTTGTAGGATCATAAAAATTAATCTCTTTTTAGAAGGACATTACAACAAGTAACTTAATTGAACAAATAATTTTGCCATTTTATGAATATAAAGTGATGTTAGTTTATTTGACCAGCACAACGAGTGGAGGAAATTTAGGAAATTCAGATCAGTCAAGGCTTTCATGAGAAAAGAGTTTGATAAAGTAGTATGTTGTGTTAACCGTTTTACACGGTGTAAGTCAGGGAGAAGACATAGAATGACTTTTAAATCAAAATCATTAAATCACGGGCGCCTGGGTGGCTCACTGGGTTAAAGCCTCTGCCTTCGGTTCAGGTCATGGTCTCAGGGTCCTGGGATCGAGGCCCGCATCGGGCTTACTGCTCAGCAGGGAGCCTGCTTCCTCCTCTCTCTCTGCCTACTTGTAATCTCTCTCTGTCAAATAAATAAATAAAATCTTAAAAAAAATCATTAAATCAATTAAATTTGTCCAAAGAGACATCTCAATTAGGAATATTGCATGCTTTTTTTGTGTGCAATTACATAGCCAGTATTAAAGCTTTAAAGTTATTTATGTTTACTTCTTATAGTGACCAAGACTTTTAATTAAACCCACAGTTAAAATCTCTTTTTTGTTAGAGCTTTACAAAGATAAATTTCCTTAAAGAACTACATACTTAAAGTATAAGAAATAGAAAAGTATTTTTAGAAATCTTTGAATTTCTTCTTCTTCCCATTTGTAGATGCTTAATATATTAATGGTATTTTTAAAAGCCAATTAGAAGATTTCTGACTTTTTATTTGAAGTTATTTCAACTTTTCAGACAAACTGCAAAACTAGTACAGAATCAACATTTGCCCTACACTACCTTCCCCAGTGTTAACATCTTACATAACCATAGTAGAATGATCACTACGAAGAAACTGTCATTGAGGCTATTAACAAAACTATATTGCTTGTTCAAATTTCACCAGATTTTTGCCTCCCATGATCCTACTCAGGATCCCATACTGCATTTAGTTGATCTGTCTCCTTAGTGTCCTGCACTCTGAAAAGTATTCAGTCTTTCTAGGTCTTTCGCAACCTTCACTATTCAGTGATTTTGTGGAATGCCTATCAGTTTGAGTCTGTCTGACACTTTCTTATAATTAGGCTGAAGTTATGCTTTTTAGCAAGAATACCATGAAAGTGATGTTGTGCCCTTTCCAGAGCCTCTTCCAGGGGGTATGATGTCAGCGTGTCTTGTTACTGGTGATGTTAACCTTGATCACTTGGTTAAGATGGCGTCTGCCAGGGACGC
The DNA here is from genome assembly GCA_002007465.1 of Ailurus styani. Lineage (NCBI taxonomy): Eukaryota > Metazoa > Chordata > Mammalia > Carnivora > Ailuridae > Ailurus > Ailurus styani. The sequence continues at coordinate 383,291 of LNAC01000254.1, read as the reverse complement.
CTGGGCAGCTCAGTTGGTCGCCTTATCAGGGTAGGTCATGATCTCTAGGTCCTGGGATAGAGCCCCACTTTGTTGGGCTCCCTGCCAGGTGGGGAGTCTGCTTCTCCCTCTGCCCTGCCCCTCGCTCCTGCTCTCTCTCTAGCTCACTCTTTCTCTCCAGTAAATAAATACTATTTTTAAAGAAGATGGTGTCTGCCAGATTTCTCCACAGTAACAGAGAATATTTTTCCCTTTGTAATTCATAATGGTCTTGTGTAGAGGTACTTTGAGACTATGCAAACATTCAGTTTTTCTTAGAATCCTTGCTCACGAATTTTAGCATCTAGAAACAGATCATGCCTGCAACAACTCTGCTGTGCTGCTAGCCTACTGATTATTCTGTTTTCTTCACTCCTCCTACATTTATTAATTGTACTTTTCTGTTTCTCTTCCCTTGTTTATATACTTAGTCATTTGTTGATATCAATATGGTCTCATGGACATTTATTTATTTATTTTGTTCTATGGCTTCTAATCCAATACTATCAACATTTACATTCTTGATCAAATTAGTCCAGTTTTTTCTTGGGGGGGGCTCTTTCTTACTTACTGTCCCTGTAAGATATTCCAGGCTCATTGTATAATTTCCCTGTCCCGGGTCTAGAATCAACCATTTCTCTTGGGAGCCCTGGTTTGCTTGTTTTATTGGTGTCTTTTATTACCTCTGGATTTTTAATTTTTAATTTTTTTTATTTGACAGAAAAACAGTGAGAAAGGGAACACAAGCAGGGGGAGTGGGAGAGGGAGAAGCAGGCTCCCCCACAGAGCAGGGAGCCTGATGCAGGGCTGGATCCCAGGACCCTGGGATCATGACCAGAGCCAAAGGCAGATGCCTAATGACTGTGCTAACCCAGGCGCCCCTTGATTTTTAATTTTTGTTAGAAAACTGGCTCTAGTGGTTGAACTCCCTCTCTCCCCACATTGGTGAGACCCAGTAATAACCCCATGGCTCATTTTACAAAGGCTGGTTATTCCATGTAAATAATCACAAGGACTTCTAGGAGCAGGAAGTCTAGTAGAAATGTCTGGGTGAGCTTTCTCCCCCAAGGCCTGTCCTCCTGGAGGCTCCAGCACTCTGAGGCAGGTGGATCTTCTCATTAATGCTAACCACCCCCTCACACACACCCCTCCCAAGGACAGACTTTAATTCTGAGACTTCAGAGCCTAAAGGAGTATTCATAGGCAGAACTTTTCCCTGACTGGAGCATCTGTGCCTTAGCCCCAACAACCCGGCTCTTTGTTATGCAGAACCCTGGAGGCCCCTCTTTGTTCACACTCCTTTCAGAGCAGCCTCAAGACTGGATAGATGATAGGTTTCAGGGCCTTTAACCATTTCAAAATAAAGTTTCTTATTTGAGGAACAGGGTCATTCTTTTGCAGAATCCCTATGCTCTGTCAATGGAATGTAGTTGTTCCTGTGAGGATCTATTAGTCTCCTATCCAAAAAAAAAAAAAAAAAAAGCCTCCAAAACAAAAAACTATGAACGAGTGATACTCGTTCCAGTTATCTTAATATTAACCGAAATGAGAAAATTAGTACCTATATAACGATGCACAAGAGAGATGTCTATCTAACCTTGATATTCACTTTGGCCATTACACTAAACTAAACTGAAGTTCATGGAAATACTTATCAAGTTCACCAAAAGCCTGGTGAATATTATCTGAGCAATGATGTTTTTAATAGTTTATATCGAGATTAACCATCTCTAGTCAATGTGACTCCATTGTGGTCTTTATGTATGTCCACCTCCTCCCTTCACAACAGTACTGAGCTAGCCTACAAGTTTGCAGAAATATTAATAGTCAAGAATGTACATTTTATTCATATAATTAGTTTCTGTCCATAGAATCACAGAAAAGGTCTACAACAGACCAATGAAAGCAAAATACAGTCTTTACTTTGCTTGCTTCAGTTTACTGTAGGTTGAAGAATATAGAATGGGAAATTTTTAAAAAGATTTTATTTATTTATTTATTTATTTATTTATTTATTTATTTATTTATTTATTTATGAGAGAGACAGAGAGAGTTGGGGGAGGAGCAGAGGGAGAGGGACAAGCAGACTCCACGCTGAGTATGGAGCCCAACACAGGTCTCAATCCCAGGTCCCTGAGATCAATGCCCAAGCCAAAACCAAGCATCAGTTGCTTAACTGACTGAGCCACTCAGGCACCCCAAAATTTCTCATATTCCTAACACCTATTGTCTTACAGTTCCATTTAATTGGATATTGGTAGCTTTTATTATTGAAGCTTTCTATCATACTTAATCAGTTATGTTCTCAATTCTATGATTGATTATTAATTTTACCAACTTTAATTTCTTTTTTTTCCCCTGTTTTATTTTCTTTATTGTTTTGAAACGACCTATTTTGGACTAACCTTTCTAGCTCTTACCTTTTTAGCGTATTAATTTTGCTTGTGATTTAGGCAGAAGTAGCCTCTTAACAGTGGGTTTCAATTATTTATATTAAATCTAGTATATTTGGTATACTTGGCCTTAATCCTTTGGAAGTATAGCAGGTGTCTTTATTGTCTCTTTTGTTCTATGGACTCTTTTTTTCCTTTTATCTTTCAATATGGTTTGGAAGACAAAAAACCCTACTTTAAAGTCATTCAGGTTCAATATCTTAAAACATCCTATAAGCACTCTAGGTCTCTTTTCCTAATCAAAAATCTGCTCTACTCTCCTGTATGGAAGAGAAAGGATACTGTTCTTTGTTTGCACTTCTTACTCCCTACTCTAATTTCACATTCAAAATTAAATTTGATATTTCTAACTTTTTTTCCTCTTTCATGTTTCTTTTATGCTTTCTGTGCTTACTTTTCTTCAAATTATTACACTGGTATCAGAAATAACCCTTCCACTGGTATCCTTACTTCTTTAACAATCGTTGGTATCAGTAATTATCACGGGTTCATTTTTTTAGTCATTATCCGTTCAAATTTCTTTCTCTAATTTTAGCCTTACACACTATATATATTTTAGTTTTGAGCAATCTTTAAAAACATAAAAAAAGGCCCCTGGCTGCCACATTTTTTGAGTGGGCCTGTCTGAGAACATCTCTCTGGTACCTCCCTATACAACCGACTTGATATGGCCCATTATTCTTGAGCTGCAGCTTATCCCTCCCATGGAAGATATCATCGTATTGTCATCTGGCATTGCTCAGTGCAGTGGGAAAAGCCCAAGCTAGACTGATATTTTGCTCTTTGAAAATGACTTACTTTTTCTGCTTGGAAACTTGCAGAATTCTTTTTTCCCCCCTTATAGTTTAAAATTTTTATGAAACTATGTCATGGTGTTGCTTTTGTTACTGATTTTGCCTGGGACTTTGGACATACTCTCTGTAGTTTCTTCCAAATATGATATGTTTTCTCTTGTTTTCTTTGAGTATTGATTTGGATCATTTTGCTTGTTTCCTCCACCACCGCCACCATTGGAAACCCCCTTTATTTGAAAATTCAGTCTCCAAATTTAACAACTTCTCTTGAATTATTTTCTTACTTTTTTCATTCCTTTTTAATTCGGAATATTGTAATTATGGATAAGGGGAGGGGGCAAATGGATTTTTTAATAGAAAGAAACTACATAAGATGACAATTGTCAAATAGGAAGGCCTTATTTTAATGAGTACCAAACACTTGTTTGGCTCAATCTGGAATGACGTGGGCAGCTGGGCCATTTTGTCCGTTTTTCAAACAGGACAGAAAATTTACAGGTTCCTCCTTCAGTGAAGGTGGTAAACAACTGTAGCTAAACAGGGGGCAGGTGGAATCTGTTGCAGATCTCCCTGCTTCACAGTCTTTGAGAAATTTCTCATTAAACCTGCAGAATGCATCAGATGTAGTTAGAAGACTACCGTGAGTAAGTTGTTGACATGACAAAACTACCCAAAGAGGACTCTGGAAGTTCAGTCCAGTGTGTGAAGTCGAGTGTGCAAAGAACACAGCAAATAAACGTGTGAGTCAGGCCAGACCTTGCCATGGCATTTGTGGGGAGAGGGAGAAGTTCCTCAGTGGGGATTATCCTGATTGTTTTCATTGTTTCATGGGTCACATGATTATCCACAGGCAACAGGATCTTATCTACCTATGTGGGGTTCAGCGGTTCAGGTCAAGTCCTAGATCTTAATTCTGGACCAACGATCTGTTCAGATCCTAGAGGCCCTGGCTGGTGGCTGAGCCAACCTGGAGGGATGAAGGATGGCGGGAGGGCTGGCCACAAGCTTCCGTGGACTGGCAGGGTGGAGATGTGGGAGGTAAAATGAGAATGGTTGAGACTGGGCAGGGACTGACAGAATCACTAACTGACTGGCCAGAAGGAGCTGGGTAACAGAAGTCTTGGGGAGCACTAGGGCCAGTTTTATGAATGTGGAAAGACTTGCCCCACCTTTCCCCTATTTTATCTCCCTATCAGAGTTGTTTGACAAATGCCTTTAATAAGTATATGTTTTTCTATGTTTGGACTTCAGGTCTGGCCTTTCTTCCGTGATCAATCAGCAGACTGGGGGTTATAAAACCAGAAATTTCTTGTAGGAATCTTCTTGAGAACGTTGTCAGTGACGTATCTCTTTCCACTGGTTAGAGTGATATGATAAATTCTTTCAAAGAAAAGTGTAACTTCAGAAGAAGTAGTAGTCCCTGATGGTCCTATTTACTTTGCATTTAGGGATGCTCCCAGCATATGAATTTGTTCATACTTTGCAAACCACAAATCCACCAAGCTCCTCTTTCTTTTTTTTTTCTTTTTTCTTTTTTTAAAAGATTTTATTTGTTTATTTGACACAGAGAGAGAGATCACAAGTAGGCAGAGAGGCAGGCAGAGAGACAGGGAGAGGAGGAAGCAGGCTCCCTGCTGAGCAGAGAGCCCGATGCGGGCCTCGATCCCAGGACGCTGAGATCATGACCTGAGCCGAAAGCAGAGGCTTTAACCCACTGAGCCACCCAGGCGCCCCAAGCTCCTCTTTCTTATCTAAGATCCTGTCATTGGAAGTACAGAAAGTGTAGAAATAATTTGAGCCCAATTAACTACAGAGGCTTAGATTTCTAGTTCCCATAATTTTCCTATGGACATGATATCTTAGATGACACTGCTATATTTCTATTCATTGGAAATGCATTCAACATAACTACATGTTACTTTCATCAGGGAAAGTGGTTTGCTAAGTTTGCTAAGTGGTTTGCTAAGTTCATCTTTGTGTACTTATAATTCTAAGGTACCCACTTGCCCCTAAGTTATTCGAATTCTATCTTTTTTTAAAAAAGATTTTTTTCCATTTATTTGAGAGAGAGAGAGCATGAGTGTGGGGAGGGGGCTCCAATCTCTATCCCAGGACCTAGAGACCATGACCTCAACTGACTGAGACACCCAGGTGCCCCTCAAATTCAGTCTTTTCTAAAATGGACTTCCACCTTCGTAGGAGGCTTTTTGCATACTCCAACATTACTTCTCTGCTGTTTCCCACACTACTGGGCAACTTAATTTGATGGGAAAAATTATTTTGACATCTCATCCTTAATCAGAACATCAAAATTCCTCCTAATCATAAAAAGTGGGTCTTAGTCACTTGCACCTTGCCTTGTACACTCATCGCACTTTCTCCTCTAGACCCACAGTGAAAGTGGGAAATTGAAGGTACAGGAGGGAGGCTAGGACTGCACATTAGAAACTCATTTACCACGTCAGTCTGAGACACATGTGCCCTCCTGTCCAGAGACTCAGGGACCATTGGGAGTCTCCAGTGTTGACCTAAGGGAACTGTTCTAGAATCGGGAAGGTACAGCATGATTTGATTTCATTTGATTTGATTTGATTTGATTTATTTTTAAAGATTTTATTTATTCATTTGACAGAGAGAGAGCACAAGTAGGCAGAGCAACAGGCATAGGGAGAGAGAGAAGCAGGCTCCCCACCGTGCAGGGAGCCCAGTGAGGGACTCAATCCCAGGACACTGGCATCATGGCATGAGCCGAAGGCAGCTGCTCAACCAACTGAGCCACGCAGGTGCCCGATTTTCTTTTATTTTAAAAACAAAAACAAGAGCCAAACGTCAGCCCATTCTGAGATATCACTGACATTTATGGGCACTATTAATAGCACTTGCCCCTATTCCTAAGGAATTCTGCTGTACTGCTTTAAGATAATCTTTGAAGGTGAAATGGCATATAATTCTAAGTTTCTAGCAATCGACAGCTAAAATTACCTGAGGGAACAGAGGTCTCCTGGGAAGTGGGAGAGGGTGAGAGAAGCTGGGAGGTAGGGGTGGGGGATGAAGCAGAAGCAAACCAAGCCTAGCAAGCTTGTTTGCTTCTATCTTCGGTGAATTCACTATCACCATCCTCCCCAGCAGCAAATGGAAGAGACAGTGCAGCAAAGATATGCCCAAATTCCAATCAAGTGACATCTCAAAGTGCAAATCAGAAAGAATTCAGTGAGTCCTTTTAGTTCAGTGTTGTATGGTATTCTCTGAGATTAGACTGATCTTTGGTGAAGTTATCCCCATTTCTGCATCAGGCTCCAAGTCCTCTTTCTGTGGAAGGACACAAGCCTGTCCTCAAGTTTTGAGTGGCTTAAAAGTGACTGACAAGTGCCTGTACATCTGTTTCCTTCTGAAGACAGGACTTTAGAAATTATTTAGCTCAGTCTCTCATTTGATAGATTAAAAGATTGAGGCACAAAGAAGTTCAATAACTTGCCAAAGGTCACTACTCATTGAGTATAGAACCACTGATCTTGGTACTATGCCAACTGTCTCCAACATATCCCAGGTAGACACTTACTTTTTAAACTCATGTTAAAACTTGGCCCACTGCATATCTTCTGGCTGCCTGGCACCTTTTGAAGACTCTTCAAATGTTTGGAGAATTTCCAGCCAGCAAGTCCACACCCCTCTAGCCCTGTCTGTCTAGCCCGAAAATGATATCCCTGCCACCTCCACACTAGAACGTAGGCATGGGCTCTGCCAGTCAGAGGGCCCCACGCAAGACTTCGTGGAAGAAGTAAATGAGATAAGCACTGAGCAAATTCTTCATGTTGCCACTACTGTAGGTGTAGAAACAGCTAGCTTCCAGAGGGTGTGCTGGTTTCAAGGTGGGGCTCCTGACAGCCACACGGCACTGCAACTGGATGGGATTCCTCATAGACAGGAAAAGCCTGCCAGTCTGCCAGTCCCCTTCAGTCACAGCATAGTCTTGCCTTAGTAATTAACTGATTCAGTCCAATATAGTAATAAAAATTCCGGAATCTATTCCAAGTGAAAGCTTCTTCCCTTTCCAGCTTGAATCAGCTTCACCCTGGAAGTACCTCTCAGGGGAGGGCCTATAAAACCTTCCCATGTCATCCTCCACACCCTCCTCTCCTTTTGGCTTCCCAGATGTCAGCATCAGCATTAGCTTGGAAGTCACGTGTTGAAGATGGCAGAACTTCCAACAGCCCCATTGATCTCTGAGTGATTCTGTGGAGCAGAACTACTCTGCCTCCAATTGGCCTTTCCATAAAAAAGAAGTAAACTTCTATCTTATTATGTCCAGGGTCAGCAACTTTTTTCTGTAAAGGGCCAGAGAGTAAATATTTAGGTTTTGCAGGCTACGTGGTCTCTGCTACAACCACTCAACTCTAACATAGTGGTGTGAAAGGAGCCATAAACACTATGTAAATGCATGAGCGTGGCCATATTCCATAAATATCTATAGAAACAGGCAGAGGTTGGATTTGGCCTGTGGGGGTAGGATGTTGACCCTGGTAGGATGTTGACCACTACAGTTTTGGAGTTTATACATTATAGCAGAATAGTACATTAATCAGTTCACCTTTCATATTCAGTCATCTATCAACATTACCCAGTGAGGTGCCAAACACAAAGTAGATACTCAACGATGAATGACTAGAGAGCTTTGAAACATAGAGGCTGCAGTTTTAACAATGCTATGGAACAGAAGATCATGTTTTAGGCCTGGACATGGCCAGGAAGTCAATCTGAGCTCCTTGCATAAAGCTAGGAGCCAGAGGGTTGTGTCATTCAGAAAACAAGGATAAGAAAAGCCCTCCATTGGCTATTCCTTGTCCTCACGACTGGGTCCAACATCCCTGGCCTGACATTGAGGGATTTCTTGCTCTGGCCTCTGCTCTTATCGCCATCTTTATTTCCCACTGGTCCTTTTTCACTGTGTCTGAGCCCCAGAGATACCAAAGCAAGTTCCATAAATGCCTCATGACTTCACAAATGATGTTTCCTCTGTCAAGAATGCCATTCTCAGTCTTGTTTCCCTGGCCGAAGTCCTGTGCATTTTTAACTTCCAACTCTTCTTGTCCCACCTAGACTAGGAGGTGGTACTCTTCCTATGTGCTTAGCCTCCAAACCCGGCTTACTCCTCAGTTACAGCACCATCCGTGCTCTAAATAGATGTGCCAAGATATCTGTTTACTTCCTATATTGGGTGCACACCGAGGTCAGGGACTAGTCTGTATTCCATTTCCCCAAACCTCATGGCAGTGCTTGGCACTTACTTGGTTCTCAATAGAAACTGGTCAATGCCTCTGCGAATTAATAAGAATCCAAGCCCTAATGAATACAACAACTACCTGTGTTGAGGAATTGTTTTACTCCAATTTATGGATGTTCCATTTAAAAGCGCTACTAATTAGGCATTCCTGGGTAGCTCATGGGTTAAGCATCCAATTCTTGATTTCGACTCAGGTCATGATCTCAGGGTTGTGAGATGGAGCCCCACATTGGGCTCCACACTGGGCGTTAAGCCTGCTTAAGATTCTCTCTCTCCCTCTGTCCCTCCTCTTGCTCATTTTCTTTCTTTCTCTCTCTCAAAAAAAAATCAAAAATCAAAATAAATAAAAGCGCTACTAACTAAAAGTGATATGATGGATTTGAATTTTTAGTAGCTGATAAAGAATGTTCATTTCTTTTGCCTCTGAAGCCAAACCACCATCAGTTTCACCTTAGCCCAGAGCAGCAGAACCACTTGGGTTTGCCCAGCACAAAGCCAAGTGGAAGCACTCAGTTCTTGGACAGCTTGGGTTTTGCTCATGTCACCTCAATCCTCTAAAAAGTACACAACTGTATGACCCAAATTTCCTAGCACAGTTCCACTTTCAAGTGTTTGTTCCATTTTCTCCACAAATAAGCATATATTTTTTTGCATGGTATGTTTCTAGTTTGTTTAATATAATGTGAGTGTTGTTAAATATCTAATTTCAGCCCTGAATGGTATATTAGGTTCATGATAAGCAGCCTTATATTTAACCAGGCATCCAACCCGAAAACATTTTAGAATGTATCACTATTGAAAGAATTTAGAAATGTCACAGCACCTACAATTTTTAAAAGTTGATATGTTCATTTGACTACATGTAAGATTTAGCTGTAGTTGTTTAAGTTGTACTAGTAAAGGTGAGTACAATGCCTTCCTTAAACACGGGGATTGTCAACCAGCTACACATTTTGACCGATCTGACACAAAGTGCGCTAGTCTTCTGCCTCTGACCCAAAATCATAGTGGAATATTTGACTCACTTCTGGCAAGAAGGGTAAGAATAGGCTTAAGATCGAAGTATCTTCGCCCCCAAATGTTGTGATAGGAAGACGGGGGCTATTTGGGGAGGGGGAGATGGTGGTTCCTGTTCATTTTGCTGGCTGCTGTGCGGGTTGTGATGGCTTGCACCAGCAGAGGAGAAGGAAGCAAAGAGAGCCTCTGATTAGGATCTGCACCTAGGGTAAGCCATTCAGGAACAGAATTGAAGTTTGAAGACATTCCCACCTGCCCCTTTTCCTTTCCCACAGACCCTCACTTCCTCTTCCTAGAGCCATCCAGCCTGTGAACCCCACCATGCCTGTTAGGGAGCAGTTGTCACCCTCAATGCCAGACACATGCTTGGCAGGGGGAGGTGTAAGACGGACAGTTGGAGCAGCCCTGGAGCTCAGAATCAGACAGGCCTTCACCACCACCCTCCAGAACCCCTTTTTTAGGGGTGGGGAGAGGGAGATGAGATGGCTGTTTGGAGCAGGTGGGTCCTAAAGGGAACAGGTCCTTATCTGAACAGATAGCAGGATGGATGAAGGATAGACATTTATTTATTTATTAATTTATAAAAGATTTTTAAAAATCTATTTGAGAGACAGAGAGAGAGTGTGCACATGAGTGGGGAGAGGGGCAGAGGAAGAAAGAGAAGCTGACTCCCCACTGAGCAGGGAGCCTGATGCAGGACTCTGTCCCAGGACCCTGGGATCGTGACCTGAGCTGAAGGCAGATGCTTAACGACTGAGCCACCCAGGTGCCCCCACAAACCCTATTCTTAACCTACTCTCACTTCAACCTTTACAGCAAAATCTCCAATAGAACAGAAGTGTTAGTAATTGAACTGTAAAAAATTGTATGTACAACTTAAGAACAAATAGGATATTTTATTTTAAAGTAATTCATAAGTACATCTCAGGATTTTATAAAATAGCTCATAAATGTGATGGCTTATAAACTCGCCTGAGCTAATCTGCCCCCACGGACTCACAGTTATTATTTATTCACTTTCTCTCAAAGTGAAATATAAGAAGTCTTCCGGGCCATTAGTTAAGATGTATAAACAATTGATAACAGTCCTCTCTTACGGAGTTTCCCCTAAACACCAAATAAACATGATGTGACCGGAATAAAGACACAGAGGAATTTCTTTTTGATCAGTGGTTCCTCATGATGTATTGTAAGCAATAAACCCAGTCAATTCACTCTCTTTCCATATCTACTTTCTGCAATTTATAATACAGGACAAACACGAAAGCTAGCCCATACTTCCAAGAATCCTAGACCATGCAACCTTTAAGAATGATTTACCATCTTCATCTCCAGTGGTTTTGATTTCAGAGTCAGTTGTCTCAGAGTACTGGATCTGAGATCCAATGTAAACCAGCAGAATCAACATTTGCAGCCATGTGACATCACAACAAACTCACAGGTCCATACACGGCTATTCTTCGGCTTTGGGAGGATGGCTTTGGTTTCCTTACAGACTCTATGGAGCAGAATTTATAGATTCTATTTATTTATCATGTATATTTTTATTTATTTAAGTAGGCTCCAAGCCCAATGCAGAGCCCAACGTGGGGCTCTAACTCACGACCCTGAGATCAAGACCTGAGCTGAAATCAAGAGTCTGACGCCTAACTAACTGAACCACCCAGATGCCTGAACATTTATAGATTATGATGCCACATGTAGAGAACTTGAATCCTTGGTGTATACTCTGAACTTGGTCAGGATGGATGATTTTCCTTAGGTGGATAACCAGATCCTGGAATTCTCTTTCAGAGCCAGATTTCCTAGCTGCAAATGGGTGCTAAAAAGTCCCAACAGAAAGACGGAGGAAAGAAAAGTGACTCCGACTGCAATACCAAAGAATAAAGTGCCGCCACTTCTGTCCACCAATCTGTAAGTAAAAACAACAACTGCAACAACCACAAAGTACAACTTTGAGGTTTTGTAAGCGGGTCTATTCCAAGCATCTCCATATCCTTTGGTATTAAGCTAAAGTAACTTTTTAACTTTTCAGTCATAAAGTAGAACACCCATACAGAAGAGAGTCCCAAACAAAAATGTACAGCAAACACAATGAATAATCGAGATCAATACTCAGCTACCACCCGGGTCAATAAACAGACATCACCAGCTCCTCAAAAGCCCTTGAATCTTCCCTCCTAAACACCACACACCCCTTTTCCCCACTACCCACTCCCTCGGTATTCTGACTACCATGGCAGCCACTGCCTTGCTTCTCCTTATATTTCTACCATCCAAGCACTCAGTGAGTCACTATGGTTTCATTTTTGCGTCTTTTACCTTCACATGTATGGAATCATACAATACATACTCTTTTGTGACTGGCTAATTTGACTCCATGTTACATTTGAGAAAATATAGAGGCCCTGTGACTATACATTCTTTCCTTGTTCAAGCACAGTCCATGTTCATCTCATTTCTTTTCCATTTGTGGGATATGCTATTCTATGGCAAGATCACCATTGGTTTATACATTCTACTGTTGATGGTCATGGGGTCATTTCAGTTTAGGCCTGCTGCAAACAAAGCTACACAAGTGTTCATGTTTCTGTTGTTTATGTACCTAGAAGTGGAATTGCTGCTCCATAAGGAATGTTCCACGTTGGGGGACAGTGCCATACTGTTTTTCGTGGTGGTGGCATCGATTTAAATTGGTCCAGATGTGTATTTGCAGTCTGTTTGCTCTGCCAACACTTGATATTGTCAGTTTTTGTCTAACTTTTATCTCATTGTGTTTTTTATTTTAATTTTCCTGATTACCAATGTGGCTGAGCCCCTTTTCATATGTTTGTGGGTCATTTGGAAATCCCAGTTTGTAAAGTATTTGGACCTTTTGCCCATTTTCTTTTGAGTTGGTTGTTGGTTGCATTTTCTCCTCCTTGGTGGCTTACTTTTTTACCCTCGTACTAGTGTCTTTTGATAAAAAGAAGTTCTTAACTTTTAATATAGTCAAATGTATTACTCTTCTCTGTATCACTAGTATTCTTCTACCCCATTTAAGAAATCTTTCCCTACCAGGAGATCATGAGCGTATTCTCCTATGTTATATGCTAGAAGCTTTTTTGGGCTTTTGTCTAGTTGTCCTGGGGAACCCTGATTTAAAACCCGTGTAGAAGGAATGTGGGTCTTAACTCCTCTCCTCCCAGAATGTTCCTGGGTTCCTTATGGAAATGTGCTCACTCTCCGGGCCCCATCAACCTTCACGTTCTACATATCAGTGCTTTCTCACATACATCCAACTGAAGGCAAGTCTCTCTCACTCTCTTTCTGTCTCTTCTCCCCTTCCCCCACAAACTTTTCCCAACTCCTGGAGATTTACTTGTATTTCTCCAGCAGCTCCCCGCCTTCATCTTGTGGAGCAGTCTGTCTACTCGCTTCAGAGTTTGGCACGTGCACCCTTTACCCTCTTGCTACAGCAATGGCCCCATAGCCCAGCAACAAGATCCATCCTTCCTGAGAGACTGAGGGGAGGAGTTATAAGTTCTGTGGTTCCACTGTTTGGGACCTCACTTGGCTGTACCATCCAATCCCAGGACCCAGGGTTTATTCCATCTCTTAACTTTTTTAAATCATGTGGAGAGAGGGTTCATATTCCTTTTCCTGAGGTGGGGGGGGCACTGTCACCACTGGTCTGTCCTGGCCCCATTGTTCTTTTACTTATTTATTTACTTCTTTCTTTACTCCCCAACCTCCACTTCCATTTGCCTCCCTGGTCTAATAGATTCATTTATAGCTCTTGATCTGTGTACATTCTTATTAAAATCTGTATCGTCACGTTCCGTGTGTAACTTTTTATTACATAAGTGATTCTGTGATATGGATTTCACTCTGCTTCTCACTCTGCTGAACACCATGTGTTCATATGTAGCCGTGGAACATCTCTGCAACTCATTGCATTTCACTGTATTTCACTGCAAGTACCATAGCTTCTCCAGTGCTTTACAAGGCAGAAAAATCAAGATAGAGCTGGGACAGCTTGTGTTAAAAACAATGAGATATTCAGATTTCCGTGTGATTCTGGAAAAACAAGGAGGCCGGCCTAAAGGAAACAGACTCACCCATCATTGTGTAAAAAGCCCAGTGTGAACAAGCCCAGTTGGACACGCAGTCTTAGAATATTCTTGACTTCCCAGGGTTCCTGCATGGCACTGTCCTTACTTTTCTTCCAGTCTACCTCTGAAGAGTCCTGAGTACTTAAGGGAATCACAAAAATGAAGTTATGTAAATTTTAAAGTAATGTGATAATAGACGGATAAATAAACGGAGGTGTGGTGTGTGCAAACACAGCCCTCACGAGAGCTGGTATGTGTTGTTCCCATGGCAGTGGAAGTCAAGGCCTTTGGCTTCTGCAGAAATAAGAGATGGCATGAAAGATTTTGGCAGTGGAGCTCAGACGGGCACACTTCATATCTGGGCCAACATCTGTGGTCACAAGCAGCGGTGGCGCCAGTAGGAGTTTCATCTTCAGACAGCCTTGGCAGGGCCAGCGGTTCTCACCATGTCACAGAGGAGAGAGGAATGTTTCCTACCACGGGGTAGTCACGGAGGGAGGTAGTCAATGTCTCTCCTTCCCTAGTGAGTTCTAAGCACCTGAGAATTATATGGGAGGAGACAGACAGAATCAAAGCCAAGGTCACCTTCACACTGCTAGTGCTGATTTGGAGAACAAGCTTGCTACCACCTCCTCTCTAAATTGAAGGCAACTGGCAAAGTAGAGCTGACCTGATGTACCCAGGAAGTTTCAGGTAGAACATCTTTTTTTTTTTTCCCCAGAGCAGAAACCTGGATGGGTAGAGCAGAAACCTGCTTGCTAGGGACTAGAGATGTCACTTGAACCTACCATGTCTCAGTGCAGATGGCCCAAGGGAAGGAGACAGGGCACACTGCCTTGCTTGGGTAAGCCACCATCAGTTTAGCTCTTCTTCAGACTACAGGGAGAGGTAATAAGGCAGTGGAGTGAAGGGTGGTTGTTTCCTCACCAGCACTTTTGAAAGGGCTGAACTATACAAAGTGTCCTCTTCTATGAGCAGAAGCAAGAATGTGTAGTAGAGATAAGAAAGGTCCCGGCTTGCAAAGGTCTTTGAGGCCCATGGAGGTCCTTGGGAGCTGATGGGACAAAGCCAAAGAAATAATGATTTGTGACTCTTGTTATATCCCTTCTTCTACACATAGATATATAAATACCTTGGAAATAGGGATTTCCAATCCATATTTTGGAGGCCCCCCTGAAGGGATTCTAATATTGCAAATTCCAATGCCCCCAAGGTGGGTGTGGGATTTCCCACTCTCTCTTTCACCATAACCATGGTGACAAAATGCTTCATGACTGGGACCCTGGGGTATAGATTACCCTTTCATGAGCCTTGAGATGCCAACCAGGGGAAAGGAGATGAAACCTCTTTGCCTAGTTGGAGCCCGTGGGATGGACTTCTGAGGCCCCAAAACATCAGGCAGAGAGAGCCTCCCATTTCCTTTGTGAGCTGCCTAAGGGCTGGCATGATTTACATTCTCTTGAGAAGGATCGTGAGAGTGTCTTGGAAGCTCATCTGAGAAGCAACATACATGGACACTAGCTTGTTTCCAGAACCACAGAGGAAATTCAGGGCAGATATCATCCCCCCCTCTCCCCAGAACCCTAGGAAAAACGTCCTTGGAGCAGGACCGAAATTGATAGAATAGGCAATTGGGTAGGCAGTGAAGCCCAGGATATCGGCCACATTGTAGAGCAAGGGCAGAAATGGCCAGTTTCTGAGGAGAGGGGGGAAAATGAGAGAGCAATACACGTGGAGGCTGGATGGAGGCCATGACCGGGAAGGAACTTTCGATGAGCCTACTGAGTATTTGAGTAAGTGGAGAGCAGCAAGGATCTGCCTGGTAAATTCCAAAATGCCCAAAACGGCAGGAAAATAAAACCTCAGCATGTGCATTGATAATAATAAAAAAAAAATCCTGTAGAGGTGCAGGAGAAAGGGACACCTGTGGGAAGGAGGGAACCATAATAGTGGCTCTAGGATGGAGATATGAGTCTGAGTTTGTTGTGTCCTGGAAGTTCAGAGGCGACCCAGAAACTCAACCGGCACGCGGAGAGCTGGGATAACACAGCTTTATTAACTCCAGCGGGCCCAGCGGAATTGTTTCACAAAGGCTGAGCACCCGGTTACAATTGGGGAGGGTATTTATAAGCAAACTAGGAATTTTTTTTCGTGGTCTCACTGCTGATTGGCTCAGGGCCATGCAGCAGGTTTTTGTCTAGGTTTTTCACAGGGTCTCACCGCTGATTGGCTCAGGGCCGTGCAGCAGGTTTTTATCTATACAGGAGTGACTTGTCAGGGGAGTGCCAAGTTGTCCTTGGGAGCTCCCCATCTCAGCAAGGCGGCTATTTTTGGGCTTTTTCCACCTCAGTTGGATGCTTTTGTGTTGTCTTTAAAACTGCAGAGAAGGGAGAAGATGGTTCTCAGAAAGAGGTGACCAGCAGGGATGGGAGAAGGTGAGATCCCCAGGGGACATAGAAGGGGTCCCCAGGAGCGGAAAGATACACCTAGTCCACCAATGTTTCCAGGGAAGAACAGAAGCCAATGACAGTACACCTTGGACAGAGTGAGGAAAGTTGACATGTAGCATCTTATTGTCACCATTCTCTCTGAGAGGTAGGCAACATGGTCATTGCTTAGAGTGAACCGAGAACATTGTGACCTAGAGGTTAGAGGACTGGGAAACATGGAGTGAGTCTCACGGAAAGCTAGAGAAGAGGGTGTGGGGGTTATCAATCCAACCCCCTTTGTGACAGCTGAGGACACTGAGGCCCACAGATGTAAGACAGTGGCAGAAAGGGACTCTCAGCAGATGGCCCGTTCCTAATCCAGGCTTATTTCTATGGCTCCCAGGTGGGAAAGTAGGGAGGGAGACAACTGGCTGAGTCTCCTCTTAGAGCCACCAGCCTTCCAAGGGATGAGCTCTTGGCCAACCTCCTGGACCACTGGGCATGATGCTTACCCACCCACCCCCCAACTCCCAAGGCAAAAAACTCTCTTCTCCTGCTTCTTGGGATGCTCCAGTGATGGTGACAAACATGGAGGAAGGCCCTCCAGGAGATGGGGACAGTGGAAGAAATGGACCACAGCGACAGCATTTGTAGACAAAGCTGTTGCTTGTATTTGCCAGCCTCACAGGAAGCCAAAGTTAAGAGTTTCAAAACAAGTTTGTGGCCAATTAAAAGAAAAAAAAAAAAGACCAAATAGATTTCAGCTCAGTAACTGCTCAGCAGCAACTCTATCCCATAACCTGTCATGCCTGACTCTAGAGCTGTCCCAGAATTCTGTTTGTCAGTTAGTGCCTGGACCTGTGACACCTCCTAGAAGCTCAGACGTTGTTCTCCTGTCTGATCACCATCTGGTTCCCAGGGCAAAATGTGGTATCCACCCACAGTGACAGCCTCCAGGTCTGGTGGGGGACATCAAAGCCTCAGGGAGAAGCCAGCCACCACGATGTTCCCCCGATGATGTAGCTGGTGCCTGGAGAGCCAAGGCAGGGCAAAGTACCACCTCCCTGCCTCGGCCCGGTCCTCTGGTTGCCCTGCCCCCATGGAAGGAGGATAGAACTGAGGTCTTGGCACACGTGTTAATGAACTCTGACCTCTGGCCCTGCTAACTTGGCTGGAGGCCCAGCATACCCTCTACCACTGGATACCACCTCCCAGCCCCCTCAGGGGATACAGTGGGGCCCTTCCCACTCTCCAGATCACAGCTCCTGGGCTGTGCAACCGCAGACACAGTGAGAGGAAGGGCCTGCAGACAAGGATGCGGTAGGCAGTCCAGAATCCTCACCATGAGGCTGGAGTCCACTAGGATGCCCTTTGGTGCCAACTGCACAGCCATGGACGTGGTGAGCAACAGGACAGTTTTGCTGGTAGTACAGGCTGCCAGCATCTAGGAAGGAAAAGGAATCGGGAAAAGTGCACTGCAGGTGGGAGGAGGGCTCCGGCCAGCCCCCCTGAGCTGTGAAGGATGGACATGCGTCCTCCTGGGCCTTCCCTCTTAGACGTGTGTCCCACTCCTCCCCTAGGAACAAAATCTGAGCAGGAGCTGGAGGAAGCCCCGGCAGGCAGAGGCCACGTCTGCCCGAGCTCGCTTGACCCAGAGAGAGGAGCTTCCTTGCCAGGTCCAGAAACTAGACTGAAAGGCCGAGGCTGGATCCTTGCTGTAGCATGAACTGGCTGACCTTGGTCTCCCATTTCCTCACCGCAGCAAATGGAGTGTAGACGCTGTGTCATAGTGGCAGGAGTGTCCTGTTGGGACACTGAGAGCCTTTGCTGCCCCCTGGTGTGAATTCTATTCTATTCTATTCTATTCTATTCTATTCTATTCTATTCTATTCTATTCTATTCTATTCTATTCTATTTTGTTTTTTAATTCCCCCCCTGGGAAAAAGAACTCTCCAGTGAGCTGATACAGCCCCACAGAAGCCTGACTAGGTGAATACAAACGTTAAAGACCTCTCCTTCCTCCAGGCTTGGCAAGCAGAGCATGGACAGGATTTCAGCCTTGAATTGTATGTGGATTCGATGCCCTTGCACAGTGAACAACCTTACAATTGCATATGGTGGCCCTGGCGTTGCGGGCAGTGAATGAGAAAAAGGCAACAAGCATAACTAAACGTGGGCAGGGTGGTGTGCAAGGCTGTGCATTTGAATTTTATTATTACGCAGGATCAATACTCACTTCCCCTACGCCACACTGCACCACCCTTTCCGAGCTCCCCACTGACTGTTTGAGGGGCTCAGACAGCAGCAGTGGCAATCAGTACAGAACCTTCCCTGTGAGGAGACAGACAGGTATGACCAGGTGGAAGGTAGGCACACCCGAGAAGTCAGATGCTTCCAGAAAATGGGCTTCCAAGTGCTGAGAAAGCAGCCTGAGGCATAAGGAGAGAAAGTAGAGTGCAGACGGTGCTGGGGGTGCTAGGCAGGTTGGACCTGGGCAGATGTTGCCACAGTCTCCCCTCTGAAAAGCCCCAGGACTCACTGGAACCAGTTACTCGAGCAGAGATGAACCAGCAGCTAGATCTCTGGAGAACAGACCCAGGAGCTTGGAGCCAGCCAGGTACAAGGTCAGAGCAGCCCCGTGGAAGGCCGCTCCCATAGGAGTCACCTGAGTTCCAAATTGAAATCTAGAGCAGGAACAGGAAGTGATTGCTCACTAACACAGGAAAAGATGAAGAGCAAGAGCAGGGAGAAAGTTGGAGAGCAGTGGGGGGACCGAGGGCTATCCTCTGGCCTCGCTGGAGGGGTTCGGCACTCTGGGTTATCCCGTGAGGCCCCTGTCTCTTGCAGCTGCTTCTGCTGTCGTCAAGGAGAGAGCATGTCAAAGTCTCCTCTGTGGGTTTAGAAAGCACCCTCCACATTTGCTCCAAATGTTCCCTTTCTCTCTGTTGGCTATGTCCCCTGGGATCAGGTATCCTGAAGCTGTGGTTCAGAAGGCGACGGGAGACAGGGCTGGCATCCAGAGCACACTCCTACCTGCTGCTCTTGGGATACTCCACTTAGGCACCCCTTCTCCAAGTGTCCCCTTGGCGTCCAGCAGAACAAGACAGTCACCCCAACTCCAAGGGCCCTCCCTGCCCTTACCCCCTCTTCTCCATGTAGGGCAGCAGGCAGCTCAGCAGCAGGACCGGGCTTTTGCCTTCATATCTGGGATGTGAAATCAGAGTAGGGGCGGAGGGCAGCTGTTAGGGACCCTGGTCCCTCTGCCAGGCTGTAGTCCCACAGGCCGGGGTGGCTTTGGAGGGGAGCTGGGGTTGTGCACTGCTCTTCTCTGTGTGGCCCCAGGGTGGAGGAAGAGAAGGGGTCTGAGGGGCCTGCTCTGCCCAGTACTTAGCCCTAGAACCCCCTCACTGTCCTTCGCTGCACGGATTCTCCTCAGGGCCCATCCCGCTCCAGAAAAGCACAGCAGTGAAAACAGTATCTGCAGAGGATGTTAAGAAAGCTGGCGCAGTGGCGTCTGCTTGCATAAGGAGAGTGAGAAGTCACACTCTGTAAACACCATCTCTGTGTGGGGCACTGCTCAGGGGTGATGTTGAAATCTGAATGTCCTACAGAAGCTGGAGGCAAGGCTGGGGAGGGTGAGCATGGAGCTAAGCCTGAAAGGCCAGGGAATGTGAGAATGAACGGAGAAGGTAGGGTGGGGTCTGCAAGGATAGAGGGCAGAGGCTGGTCAGCGGAAGAAGACTCTGTGAGGAGGGAATGACTCACCCTGACCACAAACCTATCTCTGCCCACAGGGTCAGGAGAGGGAGCTGGTCAGGACTGTGCTGACCCCTCAGGGGGCTTTTCAGAACAGTAGGGGTGGGAGGGCAGGGACAACAGAAACCCCTAGAATGCTTGGTGGATTCCAGCTAGGATGGCAAGTCTGGATGGGGGTCCCTCCTCTCAGCTGTGTTTGTGGACAGGTGAGGCATCCCTGGGACAGCCACACTGAGGGATCAGAGTGGGTGCCCGTGAGTTCAGACTGGGACCGGCTCAGAAACCTGAGCCAGCAGAGAAGCTCTGGTCCAAAGCAGGGTGTGTCCCCTCAGATCTGGGGCTTAGAGTAGGGCTCCAGTAGGGTCCAGTGTAGTAGGACTGACCCAGGTGTGCTACACCCAATGGACCCAGGGACTGTGGCCCAAAGGCACACGGGTGGCAGCCGGGGACACATGCAAGTGTTCCCAGGAGCAGAGATGGGAGGCAGGGAGAACCACACAGCTCTGTGCTCTCTGGGCCTTACCTTATCCCACACCTCCTCATGGCCCCCGGAGTGCTCCCCACCAGGGCACTCACCTCAGTGTTATGCACAAGGAAGTCAACACCCCCATAGGGCTTCAGGGCCATGGTACAGAGGCAGCACCGAGGGTGAGGAGGAATCGAAGCGACTTCCCTCCACAGTCATCTGGGAAGGCTCCCTGCTGGATGGGTCCTGGAACACAAAGCAGCATTTCTGGAGACTTCACTGGGGCCCCAGGCTCATTTCTTTCACCCTAAGACTTACTCTGAGAGAAAAATGGTCAGTGCCCAAGTCACAACCCTGCACTTGACCTGAGCTCAGCACTCCTAGCCCTGTTGGCCTCTCTTCTCTCGTACTTTGTACTTCCAGGCAGACCCCTCTTGTTAGTCCTCCCTCATTTCTGAAAGTCTTCACTCTCCAAACCCCATATACCTGGAGTCTCTTCTCTGGAAAACATATTTAGACAGCTCCCACTCCCACGGTGGCCACGATGGGCTCCCCAACCTGCTATCTCCTTGTTGGAGCCCACAGATCTGCCCCTGTCATGGGTGTTCTGCCGGCATCACTGGGCTTCGAGTGTCAGTCCCTGCAGGGTCCCCCAGGGCAGAGCCACAGCTGTGGTTAGGAATGTGGGTTTGGGAGTTAGGCAGCACTTGGTTCAGAATAATCCCTACCACTTAACCTCTCCAGGTCTGTTTCCCACCATAAAGCTGTTATAACAACATGGAGCGCCTCACATACTAATGTGACAGGGTGTTAGTATATGCCTGGCACATAGTAAATATTCAAAAATATGTTAAGGAGAGGAGCATTTTAACTTTGAGCCCTCCTCCCCTGGGCTGGATCTTTATGTTCTCAACTCCTACCCCTCTGTGGCCCTTCAGCGTGGTCACCAGCCACTCTGTGTCGCTGGCCTTCCCCATGTGGCACATGGTGCCTGTCATGCTCGGCCCCTCCCCCTGCAGCAGGGAGAGACAGAGCAAGAGAGGGAACACAAGCAGGGGAGTGGGGGAGGCAGAAGCAGGCTTCCCGCTGAGCAGGGAGCCCAATGGGGGTGGAAGGGGGGCTAGATCCCAGGACCCTGGGATCATGACCTGAGTCGAAGGCAAATGCTTAACGACTGACCCACCCAGGCGCCCTTCCATGAGTTCTTTATTTTTTTATTTTTTCTTTTATTTTTTTAAGATTTTATTTATTTATCTGACAGAGAAAGATACAGTGAGAGAGGGAACACAGGCAGGGCAAGTAGGAGAGGGATAAGAAGGCTTCCCACAGAGCAGGGAGCCTGATGCAGGACTCCATCCCAGGACCCCGGGTTCATGACCTGAGCCAAAGGCAGATGCTTAACAACTGAGCCACCCAAATGCCCCTCCATGAGTTCTTTATGGTGGCGTCTCTGTGGTATCTCCAGTGGATGTCCTAACATCACTTCAGTCTCACAAGGAATATGCAGAGTTTTCCTCAACCCCTTCCTCAGACCAACTTCCCAATTCCTCAGTGGGCTACTCCGTCATCATGGGAAACATGGTCACACCGAAGTGGTTCTTATTTAGAAGATCACCAAAGTCAGGGGCACTGGAGTGACTCAGTGGATTAAGCATCTGACTCTTGATCTCAGCTCAGATCTCAGGGTTGTTAGTTCAGGCATGTTGGGCTCTACACTGGGTATGGGGCCTGCTTAAACAAACAAAAATCCCCGAAGTCCCATGCAAGGAGCAGCACTCGCTTCTCCATTCCTTGCCTCCTTCAACCATTACCTGACCATGTCCCTCGTGTCTGCTTATGTCTAGTCTCCATCCCTCCCATTACATTGTGCAGTCACCATCATAGCCCTAGTCTTCATTTTCTCCTCAATTTATGGCAACCTCCTCTGCCCTCAGTCCTCACCTCCTCCTGGACCCCAGACCTGTCTTCACTATGGGCCACTTCTTATGGGCCACGTTATCCCGTACTCTCAGATGGCTCTCATCCAGTGTAGACAAAGTCCAGCAGCTCCCCTCTGGCTTGGATACTTTTTGAGGGGTGCTCCAGGCAGCCCTCTGGCCCTCTCCCCTCGTTGACCCCAGGCCATGCCATAGGAACAGTTCAGGATCATCTACTCCAAGATCCCACTGGGAGTTTGTCATGCTTCTCACAGCCTCATCTCAAAACGGGTCTCCCTCCTAATGCAACCCTGGTTCTGCCTCCTGTCCTTGCAGCATCCCCTGCTTTCTGGAGAAGATTGAAAAATAGTAATAAGGATGGTAATCGCTCCTGTCTATTGAGTGTTTCTGTGGAAGGGGCCGTACTAAGCATTCCACGTGCATTGTCTTCTGTCATCTTCTCCTTGCTCCTGTGAGGTAGACACTGTTATTTTCACTCTTATTTCAAAGATGAGGCTACTGAGGGGCAAGCTCTCAAAGCCATAAGAGGTGGAACGCTGGTTCAGCCCCAGGCCAGTCAGAATTCAGGTTCAATACTTCCTGTCGCTCCTGGCTGTGGAATCCTTGGGTTGACTTTCCTGAAGCCCCGCAAATGGTCTTTCTATCCTCATTGCCTTAAGAAGTCACTTACTTTTGGGCACCTGGGTGGCTCAGTGGGTTAAAGCCTCTGCCTTCGGCTCAGGTCATGATCTCAGGGTCCTGGGATCGAGGCCCGCATCGGGCTCCCTGCTCAGCGGGGAGCCTGCTTCCTTCTCTCTCTCTGCCTGCCTCTCTGCCTACTTGTGATCTCTCTCTGTCAAATAAATAAATAAAATATTAAAAAAAAAAGAAGTCACTTACGTTTGACCTGTAGAGCTCTTGTGGATAAACCAGTCTATAAGAGAAAATTATAAAAATTAATTAAAAGGGTTGCTTGATATTTCTAAAATCTATCTAAATGCTTCATTTGTTTGAAGAAGCATCTACTGTTTTGTACCTTTCACTCCTGCCTCTTAATAAGCCAGGCTTGTGCTCAGCCTTTAGTCTGTGCAATTCAACAGGTGGTAACTGGGGACAGAAAACACATAGGGCTTCTCTCTGCCCTTGGGACATGTATGGCCTAATTTTGGAAAATGATTCCACAGGAAGTGATCATGACAACGTGACAATAAGCAGTCAGATGTCCAGCTATTTCATGTAAGAACTGAGCGTGGTCCCCCAAGAATGGAGGGTGGGAAAGGCCCTATGCAGGAAGAAGTTGGAGCAAGAGGAGGATGTGTTTTGGGAAGAGGGCTTGTGGGGCCCTCCATGCACTGTTCACTTGTGGAATGGTGAGGTGGTAACATGCAGCAGCTGGAACAGAGGGATGGGTCCTGTGGGCTGAATGCTTGTGTCCCCCACAAGACATATGCTAAAATCTACCACAATGTGATAGGATTAAGATGTAGTGCCTTTGGGAGATGATTAGGATTAGATGAGGTCCTAAGGGTAGAGCTCTCAAGAACGGGATCAGTGCCCTCCTAAGAGTCATGAGAGAGCTTGCTTTCCCTCTCTGCTCTCTGAGGATATAAGACACCAGCAGTCTGCAACCCAGAGGCAGACCCTCACTGGAACCCAACCATGCTGGCACCCTGATCTCAGACTTGCAGCTCCCAGAATGGTGAGAAATAAATTTCTGCTGTTTTTAACCAGTCCAGTTTATGGGATTTTGTTATAGCTCCTCGAACAGACTAAGGCATGATCCTTGTGAGGGAGGCGCAGATCTCCTTCAGTGAGATAAATCATCATACTCAAAATTTATTTTGGGTCTCAGTTAATAGGAGTTTCTAATCACTCTTCTTCTACTGCCCACGTTTTATACAGTTTAATTTTCATCCATATTATGGGTGGTCTGTCCCCATCTTTTGCAGCACTCTTGAGAACCCTGCCCAAGTGGAGAGTTACACTTTTAGTGTAATAAGTTCATTGTTTAAAAATGGTCGTGGGGCCTCACTCTCGGCTGTCTGGACAAAGAGCCAGCTGGGACCAGGGACTCCCCTTTCTCCCAGGGAGAAATGTGCAATGTTTTCTGATACCGGACATGTGTTTTTTTCCAACACCAAATACTTGTCATTTCCCACACCCATTCTCCAGTTCTCTGACGCCAACTGTGTGTCCAACAATTCAATCCACTTTTAACACTATTGGAGGTAACACAGATCCTACAGGTTAAGGACTCAGCCCCCTACGTCTGCCCAGCTCAGATGCCAGCTACAACGAAAAGACTAAAGAATGACTCTAAGGATGCCTGGGTGGCTCAGTTGGTTGGGTGTCTGACTCTTGATTTCAGCTCAGGTCATGATCTGAGGGTTGTGGGATTGTGCCCTGCATGCAGGTGCTCCATGCTCGGTGGGGAGTCTGCTTGAGGCTCTTCTCTCCCCCTTCCTCTGCCCCTCCCCCTGCTCTCTCTCTCTCTCTCTCTCTCTCTCTCTCTCTCTCTCTCTCAAATAAATACAAAAATCTTAAAAAAAAAAAAAAAAAAGAATGACTCCAAAGTCTGAAGCCTGGTCAATTAGAGGGATGAATTTACCATCATCTGAGGTAGAGAAGCCAGCCATTGGATCAGGTTTGGGTAAAACAGGAGGAGTTCAATTTGGAGACTGTATTAGTTATCTAATTGCTACATAACAAAATACTCCCAACACTTGGTGACTTCGGACAATAACTGTTTATTATCTCGGAGTTTCTGGGGGTCGCGAATTCAGGAGTGGCCGGCCTGGGTGGTTCCGGTTCAGTGTTTCTCATAAGGTGTCTTTCGGGGTGTCACCGGCCTCTCGGTCTCATACCTCGCCTCCACTCCGCCAGGAAATCCTATTGATTCTACCCCTCTCTGTATATGAAAAAGTGTAATATTGTTGCCACTTGTGCTGCCACCATGTGGTGGGAGCCACTGCCAGTGCTCTCCCATCCTGGCCTGTCTGAAGTCTCACCTCAGCACAGGGGTCTGAGTAATCCTTAAACACTTTGGCCAGAGCAGGCCATTCTTTTTCTTAAAACTTGCAGTTTTGGGGATGCCTGAGTGGCTCAGTTGGTTAAGCGTCTGCCTATGGCTCAGGTCATGATCCCAGAGTCCTGGGATCGAGTCCCACCTCAGGCTCCTTGATGAGGGGGAGCCTGCTCCTTCCTCTGCCTGCTGCTCCCCCTGCTTGTGTGCTCTCTCTTTGACAAATAAATAAAAATAAAATCTTAAAAAAAACACAAAACAAAAACTTGCAGTTTTTATCACTCAGAGTAGAAACCTGTCTAGTCCACTTGGACTACTATTAAAAAAAAATTACCATTGATCAGTGGCTTCTAAACAACAAAAAATTTATTTCTCACCATCTGGAGGCTGGGAAGCCCAACAAGATCAAAGTGCTGGCAAGGGCTGGCTTGCTGGTTCATAGCTTCTTCTTGCTATAACTTCACATGGTGGAAGGGATAGGGAGCTTTCTCAGGCTTCTTTCACAAGGGCACTAATCCCATTTGTGAGGTCCCCTTGTGACCCAAGCACCTCCCAAAGGCTCCACCTCCTAATAGCCTCAACGCGGAGTTCATTTCAACATATGAATTTCAACATGTGAACAAACATTCACACCATAGCACAGTCCAAATCCTTACCATGTTCTAGAAAGCTCTAAATGATCTGTGCTGCCCCCTTACTTCTCTGACCTCATCGCTGCTCTCTTCCCAGCCACACTGGCCTTGTGTTCCTCAAACACGCTGAACACACTCCTGCCTTAAGGCTTCTTCATTGACTGTTCCCTCTGCCTGAAATGCTATTCCCCCAGATATCTGCACACTTATCACCTTCCCTTTCTGCAAGTCTTTGCTTAAATGTAACTTCCCAATGAAGCCAAACCTGGCCACTCTCCACTCCCCCTGCACTTTGCATCCCTGCTTTACTTTTTCTTTCCCACCATACTCTACTTCCAAAATGCTATTTAATTTACTTATTTATTCTGTCTCCTGTTTATTGTCCATATCACCTGCTACAAAGTAAACTCCAAGAGAGCACTGATCTTTGTTTTGTTCACTGCTGTATCTCAAGTGCCGAGAATAGAGAGTGACACATAGTAAGTACTCGATAAATATTTGTTGAATGAATGAATGAGTGCATGAATGGTCAATCTGTATGTTCCTACACAAGAGTGGTACACATTTGTGCATTTTTAATCTAAAACTCTCAATTTCAAAGTTATTTCAAACTTGTTTACCTAGGGGCACCTGGGCGGCTCTGTTGCTTAAGTGTCTGCCTTCAGCCCAGGTCATGATCCCAGGGTCCTGGGATGGAATCCCGTGTTGGCTCTCTGCTCAGCAGGGCGTCTGCTTCTCCCTCTGCCCCTGCCTCCCTCTGTCTCTCTGTCTCTCATGAATAAATAAATCTTTTAAAATCTTGAAAAAAAATCTTGTTTCCTAAGGGGGAAAAAAACTTGAGAATGCTCCTTAGCACCTAACATTAGTACCCACCAAGTTCCTGCACTGACCTTCGACAAACAGGAATGCTAAGAGGTAGAGAGCAGGAGGGAAATCACAATCTTTAGATTCTCAAATTCTGAAATGCTCAAGTTAAAGTCTAGCAGAAGAGCTGCTGCTGATGCAGGTGACATAGACTGTGTGGACTGGGAGTCTCAGGAAATTAAAAGTAAGTGTTACAGCAAGACAAGGTAGGACACAGATATATCCATGGTTTCAAGCACCCCTGATCCAAAATGGCATGAGACAGAACAGTGCTGTCCAGTGGAACTTATAATGTGAGCTACATATTATCATTTCAATAAGTAATCAATGTAAAAAGTTATTAATGATACATTTTACTTTTTTTATACCAAGTCTTGGAAATCCAATGTGTATTTTACACTTACAGCAGTACTCAAGGTAGCCACATGTGATTAATGACTATCCTATTGAATATTACAGATATAGGACATTTGTCAGATCAGGACAATATATGAGATGTGTTCCTGTCGTGGTCCAGAAAATGTGGTCCACTTTGCTATAACTCATCCTTCTGAGAGTTTTGAAACAGAGAATACTCTACCAGTATCCATGGGTATCCACATAGGTAGAATACTGTACCCTAAATCCAGATCTATGCCTATTAAAGAGTTGTTCTAGTCTCCTGGTGTTCAGTGACATGTGATCTAAAAGAACTGCAATAGCACAGAGAAACCTGTATGCTCTAAGCTCACATATATTTTGTCTAATCGTTAAAATTAGAGTAAATCTAGAATGACCTAAACTCTTTGCTCACAATTATAAGAACCTCAATACCCCACTAACACTATAGTTCAAAATATAAAATATAGCTGGTAACTTGATCGTTTTTTTAACACCAGACTAATGAAAACAAGCTAAATTTCTTTTTTAAAAAGATTTTATTTATTTGTCAGATAGAGTGTGTGTGCACAAGCACGGGGAATGGCAGGCAGATGGAGAAGCAGGCTCCCTGCTGAGCAAGGAACCCAAAATGGGGCTCTATCCCAGGACCCCGGGATCATGACCTGAGCCGAAGGCAGACGCTTAACCTACCGAGCTACCCTGGCACCCCAAGGATAGACATTTAGCCGAACCAAATGAAACTGCCACTTATCTAGCCAGATAAATAGATAAAAACATGATTGGTGGATAGAAATGTGTATAGGTAGGTAGATACAAAAACCTGGAATCATGGGCGCCTGGGTGGCTCAGTGGGTTAAAGCCTCTGCTTTCGGCTCAGGTCATGATCTCAGGGTCCTGGGATCGAGGCCCGCATCGGGCTCCCT